>OZ017738.1:24624387-25026887 GCA_963969285.1 Odontomyia ornata | reverse complement strand
ATGTATCTGGTTCAACCGTTGTCTTAGCTCACTTGCGTACTCCGAGATCGTTTGGGGCTTCTCAGGGGGTGTTCTGAACTTTATATCGGCTGGCAGATGAATAGTTTTTCCAAAAATGACTTTGGCCGGGGCTTGGCCCGTCGATGCATGTTCGGCAGCTCTGTACGCCATCAAAAAGAGTGGGATATGTCGGTCCCAGTCCCTTTGGTTCTCGTCAACCATCTTGGCCAGGTGTTTATTTAGCGTACCGTTGAACCGTTCGACCATTCCATCTGATTGGGGATGCAGCGGTGTTGTCCTCGTTTTCCGTTTTCCTAGTACATACATTTCGCCAAAAACTTGTGACTCATCTGAATGTAATTCGCAAGGTACGCCGCACCTACTGACCCAATTTAAAACTAGCTGTTCAGCTACGGTAGTTGCTTCCTGGTTGGGAATGGGGTAGACCTCGGGCCACTTGCTGAAATAATCGGCTACAACCAGCGTATATCGATTTCCCCAATCGGATTCAGGAAAGGGTCCTGCGATGTCAACAGCAATCCTTTCGAATGGCACGCCTACGTTATAGGTTTGCATTTGTCCTCTCAGTCGTCGCTTTGGGCCTTTGACGGAAGCGCAAATTGTGCATCTGCGACACCAGTCCTCTACGTCTTCTCGAGCGTGGAACCAGTAAAACCTTTCCCGCAATTTCGCTAAGGTCTTGTTAACACCAAGGTGGCCTCCCGAGGATCCTTCATGCACTTCTTTAATGACAACGGGGATTCGGCTTTTGGGTAGTATAAGAGGTGTGTTCAAAAAGTATCGCAAATTTTGAATTTTCGCGGATTACGTATATTCGAATTTCGATTTTTTTGTGGCGTTATGTTGGTACTCATTTCTGTCACTTATGCCGACAAGCTCGGCCATTTTGAATGTTCACTTGATTGGTGATAGCTGCTTTACTTGCACGTGTTTTCAATCGTCTTCGATTTTTACTTATTCAAAAAAATGGATCGAAGAACGTGTATCAAATTTTGTGTGAAAAACGAAATTAAGTGCGCGGATGCATTCCGAATGTTGACTGTGGCATACGGAGAAGCTACCTTGGACCGAAGCAACGTTTATCGGTGGTACAAAATGTTTTTAGAAGGCCGAGAAGATGTGAACGACGAAGAGCGTGCCGGACGCCCGAGCAGAGGGTCATAACTGGTGACGAATCGTGGGTTTATGGTTATGACGTGGAAACCAAAGCTCAATCATCTCAATGGAAGCTGCCGCATGAACCAAGACCGAAAAAAGCGCGCCAAGCTCGGTCGAATGTGAAAGTTTTGCTGACAGTTTTCTTCGATTGCAGGGGCGTGGTGCATCATGAGTTCTTGCCACAGGGAAGAACGGTCAATAAGGAATAATACCTGCAAGTTATGCGCAATTTGCGCGAAGCAATCCGCCAGAAACGCCCGGATTTGTGGGAGAACAAAAATTGGCTTTTGCACCACGATAACGCCCCTGCTCACACATCGTTGCTTGTGCGCGACTTTTTGGCCAAAAACAACACACTAATGATGCCGCAGCCACCGTATTCCCCAGATCTGGCCCCCTGTGACTTTTTCTTGTTTCCTAAACTGAAGAGGCCCATGAAAGGACGACGTTACGCTACGCTTGACGAGATAAAGACGGCATCGAAGGAGGAGCTGAAGCCAGTCGTCTCCTTCCATACAAGCAATGGTCCGATGTCTTCATCGGCTAACTGGGCATTTCGAATCTCCTCCGATGACCAACCTTCATCGAATTCGGCCGTTATCAATCACAGATCAACGAGCGGTTCCTTTTCCTCAATCCGTCGGCAATGCTTGCAGTTAGCTGGACATGGACGGCGGGATAGGGCGTCAGCATTTTCATGAACTCCGCCCTTCCGATGAACAATTTCGTAGTCGTATGACTGCAATCTTTCGATCCATCTCGCAACCTGTCCCTCGGGGTTTTTGAAGTTGAGCAGCCATCTCAGTGATGCATGGTCCGTTCGAAGAACAAATTTCTGGCCATATAGGTACTTGTGGAACTGCTTGGTGGCCTCTATTATAGCCAATAGCTCCTTCCTGGTCACGCAGTAGTTCCTCTCACTTTTTGAAAGAACTCGACTGTAATACGAGAGGACTCTTTCTTCGCCATCGATCTGCTGGGAGAGTACAGCTCCAATACCGCCGTTGCTTGCATCGGTGTCAATTACAAACATTTTTCCGCGTTTCGGATACGCCAGCACGGGTGATTCACACAGCTTAGCTGATGGAGACACTTAGCTATTTTGGCAAAGTCTTTGACGAATCTTCGATAGTAGGTTGCCAGACCCAGAAAACTTTGTAGTTGGCGCTTGTTGTTTGGTGTTGGCCAGCTTTTCACGGCTTCAATTTTCTCAGGGTCTGTTTTGACCCCTTCTGCTGATACGACGTGTCCCAGGTATTTTACTTCAGCTGCGAAAAGGGTACACTGGTCGGGACTAAGTTTCAAATTTGCCAGTCGCAATCGGGAGAAAACCTCTTCTAAGTTCCGCACATGCTCTTCGAACGTTCTCCCGATGACAATGATGTCATCTAGGTACACCAAGCAGGTTTTCCAGGTGAGGCCACGTAGCACGTACTCCATCAGGCGTTCGAATGTGGCTGGAGCATTGCAAAGCCCAAATGGCATCACCACAAACTGCCACAATCCGGTCCCAACTGAAAATTCGGTCTTCTCTCGGTCCTTCTTGTCGATTTCTACCTGCCAGTAGCCACTCTTGAGATCGAGTGTAGAAAACCATTTTGCGTCGGCTAAAGTGTCCATGATGTCATCGATGCGTGGGAGCGGGTAACTATCTATCTTAGTGACGTCGTTAAGCTGCCTATAGTCGACACAAAAACGAGTGCTACCATCCTTTTTCTTTACTAGAACTACAGGCGCGGCCCATGGACTGACAGAAGGTTCAAGTACGTCTTGTTTTTCCATGTCCGAGATCAGCGCGCTCACTTCTCCTTGTTTAGCTATAGGGAGGCGTCTCGGTGCTTGTTGAATCGGCTTGGCTCCCTGTGTATCTATGACGTGAGTTACCAGACTCGTTCGGCCGTGGTCATCCGGGCTTGTTGAGAAGATGTCACTGTACTTGGTGACCAGATCAGAGGCTCGTTTGAATAGCTGCACTGGCAATCTGTCCTGCTTCAATATTGCAGACGTGGATCCCCGGGCTTTGTCTGTGTCTTGCCTCCTTTTCCAATGATGGTCGTGAGTAGCTTCCAAAGAGGTGATGGTGGAAACAGGCTGGCAGCTGCCGATGACTTCTCCCGCTTTGATGCTCGTGGTTGAGTCTGCGGTGTTGAGGACTCTAACCGGCACATATCCGTTCCTTAAAGATCTTACCAGGGCTCGTCCTACAATCAAACTGCGCAATGCGGACGTCTTCGTTGGCTCTATCAGATAAGATCGCTGGTCTCCAGAATCACCATCAAGCTTGGCCCATACAATGCTTTCGGAGGAATTCGGTACATCAGTGTCAGTACATACCACTACATTCATCTTGGGAATTAGGACGCTAGGATCGTCCATCAGTACTTCGACATTCCGCCATTTCAATACACGTTTGCCCAAATCCAACGTGATTCCATGTGGTCGCAGAAAATCCATTCCGAGAATGCAGTCATCCATAATTTTCGCGACCAGAAAATTATGTCGGAACACAAGGTCTCCCAACTGTATCTGGAGGTTGACCTCTCCATGAACAGGTGCAGTTTCTCCCGTAGCTGTTCGTAGTGAGAAAATTCTGCCCTTGTGAAGTTGTTGCTGTCTAACTAGGTCTGGTCGGATAATCGATCGGGTTGCACCAGTGTCGATTTTATGGTGCAGTGTTCTCCGTCAACTTGAACCGGAAGGCATAAGTCCGCTTCTCCACGATGTAGTCTTGACACGGTGATGGTGGTGCTGGGGACGTCGATCCTCCTAGCCAACCTCTGCCCCACGAAGTTGGCTCTTACATGTTTCCCGACCCCTATGTTTGAAGGGTTTCCATTCTGGGCTCCTGACTCGGTCTTGGTCTCCTCCTAGCTGCACACCCTGGACAATAGTTCGGTTTTCTTCGCTTCTTGCAGTCTCTTTGCAGGTGCCCCTTCTCTCCGCAATCCCAGCATCTAGGCGCACCATTTACATGCGAGTATCGCTCAATTTCGACGCGCACACACCTGCACTCGTCTGTCACTACCTCACGAACCCGGGCAGTGGTACGAGTCACATTTTTCGCTGCCTCAAAGTTCAGACTGTAAGCCAATGCGTCCTTAACCGTTTGCTTTTGAGCTAAACGCACGGCTTGTTGCGATTCCGGGTCCTTTAGTGCGCTGATGAATGCTTCTGTCGCTGCATCATCTCGATGTTCTGGGTCGTAGGCTGGGTAAGCCAAAAGTGCTAGTCGCTCAATGTCTTGGGCTAGCTGCTGTAGGGTTTCACCAGACTTCTGCACCCGATGCCTTAGCTGTGACCGATAAATCTGCTTTAGATGATCGTCTCCATAACGCATGTCGAGCGCATTCATTATAGCATTCGGGTTTGAGTGCAATTCATTTGTTGATGTTCTTAATGATTGTGGAAACAATTGCGACAGTAGCTCGCAGAATTATTTGTACATGTAACAATATATATATATATATATATATATATATATATATATATATATATATATATATTCATATAAAGAATATAGATACGTGACAAGCATGAAGTTTTACTTCCTTCGGGCATGTAGTACATGCAGTTTTTTAGTGGTGTTTTTTAAAACTTGATCAAGTTTTTGTGTTGTAAGTAAACTTTGCATGCAATCAGAAACGAAGAACTAAATTCCAGCCTGCTTTGTGTCCTCCTTTGTACCCGTATGTTCATGTAGGTGGCCTGATACGGGATTAAATGTTCTGAAAAGAACGCCGGCTAGATTATGGTTACCGATCCAGAGAACTAGAACTCTCAGCATACCGAATTCGATTTAAGTTTGTGTAGAACTTTAATCTGGACCAGCAGCGACGAAAATACATGACACTCAAAATGCCAGAATATTTTCCGTTCCTTCCCTTCTCGATTGGGCCGTTTCGGATCTTGGAGCTTTTATGACTGACTTATGATGAAAAAAGATATTTAACTTATAATAGTATGATTTCATTTAAATAGAACCATAATCGAACAACATACGATTGTTTGAGTTTTCTTGAATTCGAACAAATAATGGTATTCATAAGGATTGTACTTACATTCCTCCTAGACTCGACGGTTTCATCGATTTTTCAGGAAAATACCTGAAAAGTATTTTCAGAATAATATTTATGATTGATATCCTGACAAATAATTTGAAAACTTTATTGGGCAATGGTATTTTATTTCAATAATAAGCCCATTCTATCTTTTTAATTCGATCAACCGATTTCCTTCATGTGCGAATGTGTTCTTCAGCTTGTTTAACTTGTTTTCTTCGAATCTCTCATTAAAGATATCATTCCCACATCCAAAATTAATACCTAAATTCTCTTACAAATGTTTGTTTGCTTATGTATGCACGTTAGTACGCTATTCTACCAGCGAAATATCTGAATGCGTACGTTAACCCCAAAGCAATTTAATTACACACACTCATGTTGAATATTTACACTTCAATTAAAAATAAATTTGAAAAAAATGCTTATGAAATCAATCGCGTTGTAAATTACAAGATCGACGCTTCGATTGGGGGCGAGGAGCCGCAGAAAATTCCTTCGATTTCGTTAGCTTGGGCCCATAATCAATCGCGATCTCGATTGATCAGTTGAAGATTATCTTAGATTCGCGGATTGTCTAATCCGTTCAAACAAACGCTCGCTTGGCATTTATGTAACTATCTCCACGACCGATCTATCGATCCGCCGTTCCGTATCTCAGTTCGATCGTGGACACAATCAATTGCGTCTTGTGCGTTCAAAATCACTTAGACCTCAGTTTTAATTCGCAGATCAAACACTCAATCCGCAAGTAGCTTGTTTTGCGGTCGGGGATGATTTACACGTGCCGCACGCATAAACCGGTCACAGTTGATACAAACAAAACAACATCAAAACATCATGACAACGAAACCCAAGCAAAAGAATTAACATCATCCTCGCGGTAACTCGCGATTGCGAGCCTCGCTAGGGAATGGAATGTTATGGTGATGAGAAAGCAACTTTAATCTAAGACTGGAGTTTATATTTAGATGTTGAGGCTACTTAAGGTTGGTGGAGGAATGGTAGAAGGCTTAGAGGGATAAGGAGCGGAAACGGAGAAGATGAGGAATAAAATAGTTTAGGCTTTGTTAGGGGACACAATTTGCATAAACAGGTTTCCGTTCGCATGTGATCTAACCTCGTGAGGAGATTCGAGAGAATGAAATCGAAAAAGATTGGCATGCGTAGCAATCGAAGGATACCAATGTTTGCCAACCTATTTATAGATCATATTTGCCCATCATCCAAAAATGGAATGAGATGAGGTCAAGGAACGATAATTTTTCTGGTACAGAGCAAATGTGAAGTGTGTGAACGAGATTGAAGAGTTCAGAACGACCACGCGAAAATCGCGGCGAAAAAATTTAACCCAGTATGGGTTGCGCCTCGTACTGTTCTCACTACCCCAATTCAAGGACCTTCAACAAAAAATCCTCGGAATAGCCCTTATGAGGATTGAAATACTTTTTATGATCCTGCTTACCTCCTTTTGCAACTCACATCCACGCGACTAAAATCCTCTCTATCCCTTGCGGATCTATCATATCACGTCAATTCCACATTAGTTACTTAGCGGACGATTTGCATGATCACATATGCTGTTCACTAGATTACCACTTCATCATCGTTTGCTGCTTCAACCGTACCACGGAAGACCACCATCTACGCTCCTCTAAAGAGCGTAGCGTGCGCACGTCGATGAAGAGGAAGCTTTTTATTTCTTTTCACAATGTGTTGCGTGTTTTATTCTATTACCGTATAAATTATCTTTTTATGATTTTTATGACATTTAAGAGGCATTTTTAAAGATCTATTGATCCAGAAAGTTGACGTGAGCGCATAAACAGCACACGAGCTGTAATCGTTGATTGCATGCATACGGTTGGAAAATTAGGTGGATGGGATGGGATGGACGCTTGGGTAACATGGTCCTCCTTCTACGTGACACAGAAGTCGAATCGTTCGCTGATAGGGAGACCGTAAAAGCTTGTAGAAAAGGTAATTTATGTCATTTAAATATCCAACTAATTGATATTAACTCGATCATAAAGTTAAGTCACTCGTGTGACTTTTATTGCGACTGTTTTTCATAATTTTGTGTTTTTTAGTCTAGAAGTGATGAAGCTTTGATTGTTGTGACGTGCAAATGTCTCATTGAAAATAGAACGCGACATGCTATGAAATATTCTTGATATATATGTATTTTGATCGTTTATTATTTGGTGCAAACAAAAATTTTGCACCCCGAAAAAGATACCGGAGTTTTTGAAGCACCCAAACAACTCAAATGCAGCATTTCGATTTTATATCCTTTTAATCGCTTTGTATAACAAATTTTTCAAAATCAAAAAAATAACTGCATCCTGTCAGTTTATTCATCTGTTTCTCAGAAACTAGCAGCTATGTCGCGACCACAGTATACACCGCAGTAGCAGACAATTAATATCAGATATTTTTTATCCCTAGATGAGATTCTAGGCCAGCTAGATTTGTCGGAGTTCTAATCCGGATAGTCTCCGTTCCTACATTAATATACAAGCAATAAGGAGAAGGAAAATGCAGAAAAAAATAATTGAGAAATGAGTGTAAGAGTGTAAGATCAATAAGTAGTCATATTATCTTTTGAAAGCTTCTGTCAAGGGGTGGACATTGGGAACAGGATAATTGTAAGGGAAAACAATAAACTAACGCGCATCGTTTGTTAATAATTAATTTATTGTGTTCAAAATACAATGACTCGGTTGATGGTTCGGATGCGACTGACTCTTCTCGATTTCTTCCGTGGCCGGTGCTCTTCAATTGGTGTTGCCATGACACTCGACCACCATCCTGATATTGAATCGTCTCGATTCATTACTCCGTGTCTGAGTCCGCAGCATCATCGTAATAATCGAGTTCGGGACTCACGACGATCCACGGTTTCAACTTTTCGCTCGTATACACCGAACATCATAATTTCCGTTGGTTGGGACGTGCGATTTCTACGTCCTCGATGATATATCTGTCGTCCGTAAAACTCTCGAAATTATGTAGGGCCTACGATATTTGGGCTCTAACTTTCGAAATTCTCCCGTAGCAGCAGGTACGTTCACTAGAACGATGCGATCTCCTTCCTTGTAGATAAAAGGTTTCTTGTGTTTCGCGTTGAACCCCAATCTCCAATTCTCTCGTTCGGTGCTAATTCGCTCTGCAGCCAATTGTCTTCGGTTAACCATATCGCATTCCGTTGGGTCAGCAGTCGATTCATCTGATGTTAGAGTAATAACTAGCCGATTCGTGATGACGTCTCGAAGGCGATAATCGAATATCAACTCGATCGGACTAAACTGAGTCACAGAGTGACATTGGGAATTCAGAGGCCTCTGAAGATTGCGCAATTGTAAATCCCAATCCTTATGATCAGTTGGTGCACTTCTTAGAAATGATAAGATGGACTGAGTTGCACGTTCGATTTGGCCCTTCGCTCGAGGTGTCCTGACGGCAACCTTGATATGTTGAATCTCATTAGATGCGCAGAATTCAGCAAATTCTCGTGATGTAAAAGCAGTGCCTCGATCGCTAATCATACGCTTAGTTAGACCGAAGTACAACTTCAGAGCCCTGAATACGTCGATGACGGGCTTCGATTTCGTAGTTTTGACAGCTCTCAAAATAAAAGACTTACTGAACGAATCAGATATTCCAATGATGTGGAAATTACCTCGATGACTGCGTGGAAAAGGTCCCAGGTAATCAACGTGTAACGTCCAGAACGGAATAGGTGTCATCTCATCCGGTTTTCCTGCGATTCCTTTATTATAGCAGTACTCTAAGCATGCTGCGATGTTCGACTTGATGTATTTTCGTAGATTGTTGAACCAAAAATCTTGCCGAACTCGATTTATGGTCTTCTCATGACCAAAGTGGCCCATGTCATCGTGGTACGTGCGGATGATTTTGCACCCGACTGCAGAAGGAACGATGAATTTGAGATCTTTGTCGATCTTACGATATACCCGACCATTTTTGAGCTGATAATCTGACTTGATCTGTTTAGATTGAGCGGACTCAATTTCGCCTCTCAGAACTCCGATTAACTCCTTCATCTTCACGTCTTGTCGTTGTAGGAGCCCAAGCCAGTCTTCATTTTCTTCCACTCGCATTATGTTCCCCGATGCTATCTCTGGCTCGTTCGATGGTTCCTTTGGAGTCCTGCTTAGAGCATCTGCGTGACTCATGCGTTCAGCCGATCGATGTATGATGCGGAAATCGTACTCCTGTAGCTTCAGAAACCATCGACCGATGTGCGGCAGCAAGGCTTAGACGTTATTGTGGTGCTAATTGCGACGCAATTGGTAATTATCTTGAAATGCCTACCGAGCAAATAAATGCGGAATCTTTCTAACGACTCGACGGTAGCCAGAAGTTCAAGCTCATAACTATGGTATCTGCTTTCGGATTCGCTACACTGGCGGCTGTAGTAGAAAACCGGTCTGAAATTGCCACTGTCGTCTCGTTGCATGAGGATTCCGGCAAGACCCAGTGTGCTCGCGTCAGTGTGAACTTGATGTTCCTTCGTCGGATCGTATGCACTGAGCACTGGATTGTAGCAAAGTGCTGATTTCAATTGTTCAAATGCGTCTCGTTGTTCGGTTGACCTACAAAATTGTGGATTGTCCTTCTGCTTCAACAAAAGTGTAAGCGGCTTCGATATTAGAGAATAATCGCGAATGAATTTGCGGGAAAACCAGCTCAATCCCAGAAATCTTCGAACTTCTGTACCGTTGGTTGGTTCCGGAAACTCTCGAATTGCATTAATCTTTTCAGCTCCTGGTGTTATTCCGTCCTCATCGACTCTATGACCCGAAAACGTAATTTGTTTAGACAAAAACGTACACTTAGAGTGCCGAAGCGTCATACCGCCATCTCGAAGTATAACCAGGAATTCACGGAGTTTGATTAAACCCTCGACGATGGTTTGGCTGGGCAGAATTACTTCATCTACGTAGCTACCTGCTCGATTTCCCATTTGTCGTACCAACTTGGTAATGATCTCATGAAAATAACTCGGTACATCGCACAGGCCGTAAGGCATCCGGTTGAATTCGTATTGGCCTGCATGCTTGACGAATGCAGTGTATTTCTTGCACCCTTCTGCGATTGGTATTTGACAATAGCCGGACATTAAACTGGGAGTCTTGTAAAATTAATTACCAGCGATCGATGATAGCTGCTCCTCAACAGTTGGCATGAGAAACGGACGCTTTTCAGTGATAGCATTGAGCTCACGGAAATCAACACAGAGACGGCCTCACCATTTTGTTTGCGAACGAGGACAGTTGGTAGCGAATATTCTGATGATGATAGACGTATGATATCGTTTTCGAGCAGTTCGTTTACTCTTGCTTGAACGCGCTCACGCTTTGTGAACGGTATCTGGTATGGCTGGCATCGGACAGGTTTTAACGTCGTTAAATTTATCGTCATCGTTACCGAGTTGCATTGACCTATAATAACTGAGCAAGCGGTTCAAAGAAGCATTCTCTATGCTCACTGATGAGCTGATACAGTTGGTCCTTTTCTTTGACGGATAGCGTTGGCTCAAAACTTGGAGCGTTTTCCAATCGACAAGCTCCCAGTTCAATGATCAGTCATTTGCCCGATGTGCAGAGTAGACCTGACCCCAATAAAAGTGGCTCCGAGATCCACCGGAAAAATCTTCGCATTCGATTCTTACCATCCAACTGAATTTCGGCCTCGAGTATCTGGTTGGAGGTTACTGAAGCTCTTCAAATCCTCGTAGGATGATCGGTGAAGACTGCTTCACGCCTCCCATCGACATTGCGATCGTTCGTTGAATGAGTGTTCTTTCGCTGCCGGGGTCGAAGAAGGACTTAATTTTGTTTCCGTTGAGAAGAACCTCCTTAACAAGCGGATTAATTCTTTCTGTTGAATTTATGCGACGAAAATTACTGACGGTGGTCGCAGTTTCATTTTCCGGACATCGGTTGGTCGTATGTGGTGTTCGTTGACACTTCTCGCATCTTTGTTTCCGTTGCGGTTTTGGACAGTTCAGCGAAATATGCTCCACCTCAAGACAATTATAAATCGGATTCAACGGGATTCCGAATTGCTCGAAGTCGGCTGCGCTCGCGCATTTGATGACATAATACCTCGCTGTATCGGTGGTGGTGGTCCAAAATTTCGTCTCGACTCCGTTCGTGGCTCCGAAATTCGTTTCGAAGTTCTTTATCACGGCTAAAAGATCGTTGACAGTGTCGAAAATTGAGCTCGCGATCGCATTTTGCAAAGATGGATGTCGTAGTCCGTTCCTTATATCCCGGATTATAGCGTTATCGCTCAAGTTACCTCGTCTTCCCAATGCTAGCATAGTATGGAAGTAACTTTGTGTTGTCGCGCTCGGCTCCCTGATGCGATTCATAATTTTTCTGTGAACATTGGCCTCGCTTTTATGGCTAGGGAAATTTCGCCTCAGTGATTCGGCCAGTTCAAGCCAGCTTCCAGGAACCCGCGCAAAACCATCGCTCCAAATTTACCAGGCCCCTTTAGGGAGGATTGCATGGCGAACACCAAAACTCTATCATTCCACTGATGCGCCTCGGCAAGCTTCGTAACGTGATCAACAAACTGCGCTGCCGACATGCCGGATTTGGACGAAGGGTTGAAGTCTGGTAAAATATCCGTCACATCTCGGATGTTATAAAAATACGGTCCACTACATGCCCGCACTAAATTAGCCGATCGTTCCCTGGCGTCAACTTCGAACGTCGCTGCCGGTGGCGTCTCACCCGATTTCATGGCGTTAGTGAGTGGTGGTGTTGCTCCTGTACTACGATCGGTTGAGTGTTAATCTGTTCAGCTGTTGACGACGTCGCCAACTTTACCCCATTTGGTAACGCGCCCACGGCAGCTGATATTAACTTGCCCAATTGCTTCACTTCATCACGTAACTCGCGCACATCATCTTCACCCGAACATCTGGCATTTTCCCGTCCGTTTTGATTTCGTCATTAGCCAGAATTTCACATTCTTTGTGCTAGCTCGGCTTTGTTCCCTTGCGTAGAGGCGTTCCGTAGTCTAAGTTCAAATTTTAGTCGTTCCTTCTTCAGCGTATTGACCTTTTCGACCGGCATCGTGTTGCGTTGTTTCCCTCGTACACGGACCAAAGGGGAAATCGAACCACTATTACAATTATGTGTAGCCACTCGCGTATGTACTACTGTGACCAAAAAATAAGGTGACATTTGCATTTAAATTGCGCGCAACAAATTTACATGTCAAAATATTCATTAGTGTTTGAGATACGCGTCGTTTCCGGGAATTCATAATGCACAACACCACGATAATCGAAGAAGAGAAGAGGTTGATGGTTGCCCAGAACGCTCTTCGTCTTCGACACGTTCACGGCCGGCTTGGAACTCACTATACCACTTGTAGGCATTTTTTTAGACATAGCCTCATCACCAAAGGCTTTCTGCACCATCCTCAACGTATCCGCAGCAGAAAATTGATTCCGCAAACAAAATTTAATGCAAATTCAACAAATTTCGACATCGCAAAAAACGAAAAACTCACTTTTAGCAGCTCACAAAACGACACGTATCTCAAACACTAATGAATAATTTGACATGTAAGTTTGACATAAATGTCACTGATAGTACTACCAACCGCGCAGACGAACCGCAGGAGAATTAAACACGAGATCGGGAGGAGGGGAGAAAATGGCTTTCGACGGCGTCTGTTCGTTCTACCTGCACGATTCGAATTTTTACTTGTAATCCGCACTAAACCATCCTTGAATCCCACTTCTGATTTTGACAGGGGTGGACCTTGGAAACAGGATAATTGCAGAGGGAAAACAATAAACTATCTCGCACCGTTTGTTAATAATCAGTTTATTGTTTTCAAAATACAATGACTCGGTTGATGGTTCGGATACGACAGACTCTTTTCGATTTCTTCCGTGGCCGGTGCTCTTCAATTTGTGTTGCCATGACATATATTTATTCTAAACCCACGGGAATCCAAGTTTTTTTTAACATTTAACCCAATTTCTTGTAACAATCTTCTACCCATTGCGATTTCCTCTACGGCTAACCTATAATCGTTTTTATTTCATTCTAATTTACTCTTGTCACCAATTAGCAATAGCTTACACGGATGTAGACACACTAACCTCCCCTACCAAATTATTCTGTGAGAACTTAACATGCCATAAACGTACTCAATGAAACCTACTCAATAGCTACCTGACACCAGCAGATAAAGGTGGGTAACCATTTGAATTTTATTTAAATGCTTGTTGTATTCTGTCGTCTTGATGTTCACCCCGCACCTCAGTGCACATAGTATTTAAGATCTTTTGCGTGTCACGTACCTGAGTTTTTGCCCCCATATCGAACAACTTAAAAAGATATGAGGATTCGCTTTTTCTATTTTAAATGGAACCAGGTACTCCCGAGCCAGTTTCACTGAGTTGTATTTAACCGCGTCCGATAGATAAGGTCATTGGGCTGAAATGGAGGATGTCTCCTTCGCAGGTTATACGGCTGATTGCTCCCTCCCTGTAGTTACGTTCAAGCGCTTCATTACCTCCTCTCTCACTTCTCGGAGATTCTCTGCCCGCTCCAATGGATTATGCAGAATATCCTCATCATTAGATGGTCTCGGTCCCTTCCGCCGGACTACCATCTCCTGATCGAAAATGATGAAATAGCGTGTGTTGCTCATTGCCTCATGTGTGTACGTGCGCAAGGCACAACCAATTTTTGAAAGGTAATCGTCTAATTTCCGGTGGTTACCTCACTTACGCTCTCAGCACTCGTTTGAGGGTTTGATTAATTCGTTCCGTAGGATTCGCTTACGGATTAAATAATGGCGTAAACTGGATAATGCGCCCATACCCCCAACATGGACACTTTTTCTTCTAAAAGCTTAACTACATCACTCGTTGTCGCTTTTATCAAGGGAAAGATAGATATATAGGTGTTACCCCCAGTGAAACGCGACAACGGTCTAACCAAATCCACACATATTCCCCACGGCTCCTTGGCCTGGCCCGCCCAGCATGACATTGACCCATAGGGAGGCTTCCTCTCTACCTTTGCTGCCTGACAGGTTTTGCATATTGTCATGTACCACCAACCATCTGCTTTCATTTTTGGCCAATAGAATCGTTGGGCTATACGATCTTAAGTTCTGCTAATGCCCTCATATGCCTCGCCGCTGCGTCATAATGGCACTGTAAGAAGACCGCTTTCCGCTCAGCAGGGAATCACTTGCTAGCAGGGGTTTCCACTGAACTATGAATGCCGTCCGGGTATGCTTCGCCATAACATCTCCCCCTAAATCTGCCAGCCAGGAAATTTTCCAAGGTTCTTCAATGTACTGTATCGCTTGCCACATACCCATTTGTCCCCTCTGTCTGCTTCTTCTACTGTATTAACTTCTGGAAATGCCCGGGATAGTGCATCTGGAACCCGATGCTCCTTACCTTTATGCTGCATGACATCGTAATCCAATTGTTGCAGCCTTACCGTCCAACGAGCTAGACGACCATTTGGCTCCCGCATGTTGTTAAGCCACACCAGACAGTGGTGATCGGGAATCACTGTAAAATGGGACCCTTCCGAATAAGGCCTAAGGTTTTCAACTGCCAACAACCCCACCAAACACTCCTTTTCGGCGGTCTAGTTATTCTTCTCCATTTTGGAAAGACCATGACTAAGATAACATACTACCTTCTCTCCCTCTGGATGGCTCTGGCTTAGCACGGACTGCACCTAAACAATGATCAGATCCGTCCGTCTAGACGTTCAACCATAAAGCAAAACCTGGGCATGTGAGAATCGGCGCTGCTGTAGCATCGCCTTGCAACGCCTGAATGGCAACTCATACTGCTCCGTCCATACAAAATTACTACCAAGCACTGCACTCAACCAGAGCCTTCGCACTACTGAAAACTGAAACTATTATCAATTTAAAACAGGCGAAGGCTTACCACATCACTTCCTCGCATCCGAGCCTAGCTTACAAATCTTCTTTGAAGAATGATTCCTCATTCTAAATCACACGAGCAAATGGTAGTAAATGCTCTTGGGGTTGCACATTGGGTTTACTGGTTCCCCAATGATGTGACACTGAATGCCGAGGAAGGGCAATAACTACGAATACATCTGCAGCTCTGCTACTAAATCCTACTTACACCTCTTTTGTGGTGACGTAAGAGGGTGAAAGCGAGTTTCCCGCGCCTGATAACGGAATTTAAAGTAATAACCATGTCGCCGGAATGGAGGTCGGGCGATGGGCTAGCACCCCGTCCCTGTAAAATCCTACATGGTTTCGAAACCTGCAACTGGGCCTCAGAATAGATTGGTTCTACGACAAAGACATCGCAACCGAAAACAGGACTATGGTATTGGATCATGGAATGTCAGACCACTGAACTGCCCTGTTGTTGTTAAAGACCTTCTACAACAGGCCAGTCAATATAAACTAGAAATTCAGGCAATCCAGGAAAGGAATCGGACTGAAAGTGATATTCAAGATATGAGATCGCACACAATAATCAACAGTGGGAAGGAACGTGAGGGTTCAGAGTGGCCTTCATTATGGGAAGGGAGTTCAAATCGCACGTTATTGATTTTAAAGCAGTCAATGAACGGTTGTGTGCGATCCGTATAAAAGCGAAATTCTTCAAAATCTGGCTGATAAATGTTCACGCCCCGACCGAAGAAAAGGACGAAGAGACGAAGTAAACGTTTTACAATCATCTGAAGAGGCTGGTCGACAAACAACACAAAAATAATTCTGAGTGATTTCAACGCTAAGGTTGGCAATGAGCTATTTCATCGGGAAACGACTGGATGATATAGCCTCCACGATGAAACAAATGACAACGGCCAGCGCCTGATTGACTTTGCATGTAGCAGAAATCTAGTCATACGTTCAACTTGCTTCCCACATCGACGCATTCATAAAATGACCTGGGTATCACCGGATAGCAACACACAAAGCCAGATCGATCATGTTCTGATCCAACAACGTTGGACCTCGAGCATACTTGACGTCCATAAATACCGAGGAGCCAATTGTAACTAAGATGATTACTTGATTAAATTAACCTATTGATGACGTATGGACTACGCTTTGGACAACGAACTGGAAATGATGCATGGGTTAGCGAATATGATGTTTTGGCCCTAGTTGCTTTGCACTGTAGTGTCGAGGTGACACTCGTGCGTGAACAGCTCCAATTCAACTATCATACCGTCTCCGTCCAGATAAACCTTAGCAGCCTCGGAGTGCGTTCGCAGTACGCACCATTGGATTGTTGGTGTAGACTCGGTTGAGACGGACTCCCGATTAGCGCTGGTCTGACTCTGAGCACTTGTCCCCATAAGGGCTTGTGGCAACCCTCGCATGGCCTCCCTGCTCAGCAAAGATAACTATGGGACCAAAAAGGCGACTACACACACGAATGGTGATAGCGACTCTGAGTGAGGGACACAAGAAAACTGGAGCAACTAAAAACCCTAAAAAAAGAAAGCAAAAATAACAACAATGACGACGCAACCAGCAACACAGCCACGATGCTCACAGCGCCTCGGGAGCGGTATTAAAGTCGACAAAAACGACAATGAATACAATGACAGCCAAGATGGACGAAAAACTGAGGTTAACAGACAGTCTTGCCCAGGCTGAGATACTTACGGCGTTCGGGCGCAGCAAAAAAATGATGTGAACGCCAGAGTGTCATAAAAAGGAAAAGCGGGAAACTCTGCAGGACGCGCCAGATGTTCGATGGTTACTGCTGCGATCGCTATCGAAGCGATCGAAGCCACGGTCTTAAATCCATAAGAACGTACCATCGTGAAGTCTATAGAAATTACGGCAGGAAAAGGCAGGAGTGACCAGACAAATAAAGCACCGTTGTGTGATTTCATCGCCACCGTCGAAACTGTGGCGGAAATACTGTACTCGGGAACGACAGCCGATAACCTCTCCCAAGAAAGGCGGTCGGAAAGTAGAATCGCCGCGAAGCGACATCAGAAGAAAGGCTAATCTGAAAAGCAAGATATGTTCTAAAGAGAATAAAATTTGCATGTGACTCATCAAAAACCGGCAAAGTAGTAAAGATTGGAACCGCATAGGACATTATCGTCTAAAGAAGCGCTGAGGGCTAAGCCGAAAGGGCACGTGCAGGTAGCTCCGCCATCGAACATCAATAAAAGAATGGCATCTAGCCTATTGACGGAGATCGGAATAAAAGAAGAAAGGAAGAGGCACTTGATGGGCGTGGAACGCCAAACTAGGGGTTCCAGACAGTGCTGAAAAAAGGAGCGAAGAAAACCGCAAAGAAACTCCTTCAAAAAGTGCCAGGAAATAAATTTCGCAAGACGCCCAACAAGAAAAAAGACCTGAGACGAAACAGGAGATAAAGAAGCCCCGACGAAGACCACGGCAGCAGGCACTGCTCGTAAAACCCCAAGATGGTGGATCTTAGGTAGAAGTGCTGCGGGAAATCAGGGGAAATGTAAGGCCCGAAGACACAAACACTGCCATTAAAGCAGTACGACCAACAGGGTCGGGCCACATACTGGTCGAATCCGGAGCAGAGACATATTGGTCAAATTCGACAAAAGCGTTACTATAGCCTCGCTCGATCTGACGGCAGCGATCGAAATAAGAGACATTGACTACGTCACGGATCTGGCCGAGGTAGTAGAGGCCATCAAAAGGGAGTTCCCTAGCGTGAGCAGGATCAAAGCAAGACTGACACCAGAAAACCATAGAGGACAACGCATGGCCCATCATTGACTTGACCGAAAAGGACGTCGAACAGTTTCTGAATAAGGGCAAAGTAGGAATAGGGTGGATTGTTTGCAGGATACGGTGAAGAGCAGTACCTCTTCGATGTTTCAAACGACTTAGCTGTGGTCACACCCCACTAGTATGCAAAGGACCCGATAGGAGTTCCCTTGGGCAAGTTTTGGGATCAAGGAAATGTCGGGTTTTCCAGGAGGCCCTAGCCACGGCCAAATCAGAACTACGATGACCCGCATCCTGTAGCTAAACCTACACCCGTTGACCAAAATCTGCTTGAGCATTTTTCGAGGTACTTTAACCGACTTAATGCTGCTGAGTGAGCAACACCATGATAAAAATTCTTCATCATGGTTCTTCCAGCTATGAAAAAACAATAAAAACGCTTTTAACAGTGATTCAACATGAATGCTTTATTGTCGCCGTTCTTGGTTAATTTATAGTAACATTTTGCATTTAGTGCATAAATTCTTTAGCTAGCTCGTGGAAAGAATTATTGCTATCTCAAGCAAGATCAATATTCTTTGATTGAACTTGAATTGAATTGCTATTTGCTTGAGGTGGCAGTAATTTCGCCTTTGAGTTACTGATATGGAAATAATGCTTACAAAGTGAAATATATTTGAAATATTTTAATGTTAATGCAAGTCTCGATTACAGCAATGAACTTTGAATTAAATGAATTGTAGGGTAAATGAACTGGACTTAGATCTACTAAATCTTAACAATGGTATCCTGATCAAACTGGTACTGCCGCCATCTGGGTTCGGAACAATGTTTTCCAGGGTTAAGAGTTGTGGACGTGGGGATGGTTTCATGTCACTTCGGTGCTCAGGGACCACTTTCTTCAAGTGTGTACCTAACGCCGAACAAACTGATATCATCCTTCCAAGCCAAGCTGAATGCTTTGGAGTGCGCTGTCTCGAACGCAAATGGCAACGTGCTCGTTCGAGAAGGCTTCAACGCTAAAGCAATCGAATGGGAATGCCTCAAATGGATCCGCGGGGAAAAATAATCCTAGAAATGGCGACCAGGACGGCGTTCGTCCTAATAAACACCGGAAATACGCCGACTTTCCGCCGTATTAGCTGCGAAGGAACGACACCGGACGTGAAATCCGCTTTGGAGTCCTTAGTATTGAAGATACACAATTGGAGAGTATTAGAGAATTACTCAGCCAGTGATCATCACTGCATTTTGCTTGAGATCAGTGTTGGTGTCTCCCGACATTCGTGCTCTCGACTTTCTACAATTGGGTGGGACATTGTAGAGATGAACGTTGAGAGGCTCGTCGAGGTGCTCACGGCAGGTGCTCCACTGCAGGGGACGGAAGGGCTGGGAGCTCAAGACGTGGTAAACTCAACTATGAGCATCATCACAACTGCTTGCAGCGCTTCTATGCCGCGGCGGAAACCCCGGCGCGACAAGCCCCCAGTTTACTGGTAGTCGACTGAAATCGCTGAAAAATAAAGAGAGTGTCACAAGCTTCGGCGTGAGGCTCAACGAAAACGGAGCCGTGACGAGACATGCAATCGGGTAGCAGCATATAAGTCAGGCAGGAAATGCCTTCGCAAATTGATTAACCACAGCAAGGCTCACTGTTGGCGAGATCTAGTGGACAAAGCGAACAAGGATCCGTAGAGCCTTGGCTAAATGCCACTTATGCTGAAACACTCTTCAGACAGGCGGAACTGGAGTAAGCAGTCCTTTCACTGAAAGTGGAGAAGGCTCCAGGTCCAGATGGTGTTCCAGCTGAGGTGTTGCGACTTGTCCATCACCATTGTCCTGATTTGCCGCTCTGCACATTCAGCGCTTGCCTATGGGACGAGGTTTTCCCGATACCATAGAAGGTGGAAAGGCTCGGGCTGATGAGCAAGGAGAAGGGAAATCCCGGATCGCCGCCTACAAACCGCCCGCTATGCATGCAAGACACTGCTTGGAAAGTGCTCGTGAAACTCATCAAGGCATGACTCACTGATGCCATTCGTGCTGCTGGGGACCTATCTCCTCGGCAGGATGGCTTTGGAACAGTACGTTACACCATTGATGCGATTGCATATAGCCGCACCAGGCGGCGGATCGTCCTGTTGGTGACACTCGACGTTAGGAATGTCTTCAACTCCGTTAGATGGGTGGATATTCCGGACACGCTGGAAACCCTTTTCAAGTTCCTGAATTTCTGATCCGGCTTTTGAAGGACTACCTGAAGGACTGAAGCCTACTTTATGACACGAAACTGGGCCAACGAAGGATGGAAGTTACATCGGCTGTTGCCCAGGGATCCATCCTTAATCCAGACCTGTGGAACGCGTCTTACGATAGGCTACTGGGACTGGAGCTGCCAGATGAGTCGCGCTGGATCGGCTATGCAGATGATGTTGCGTCTCTGGTTGCTGGACGCACCGTTGAACAGGTGCAACTTAGGCTAGGTATGCTAATGCGTCGAGTGAGAGACTGGATGACTGCTAGCGGGTTCAGTTTAGCACTGGAGAAAATTGAAGTGGTCATCTCGACGAAAAATAGAATCTCTAGAGTAAGGATGATCAGCATTGGGGGCATACTAATCGAATCGAAGCCAACGGTGAAGTACCTGGGGCTACTGGTCTACTCGAAGATTATTTTCTCTAAGGAAATCAGGGTATCGGCTTGACTCGACTTATGATCAACGTACGGGGGACCCAGCCTAGCAAGAAGACGCCTCTTGATGAGTGCTGTATAGGGTCACTCTTACTGTATGGAGCGGAAATATAGGGCGACGCTCTCAATAAAGAGCTATACCGAAAAAGCTTGGCCTGCTTGGACTGCGCGCCTCATCCCGGATGTGAGACCGTGGTTATATTGAAGGCATGGTGAGACTGACTTCTTATCTGACCAAGCTTTTGAGCGGGCATGGAGAGTTTCAGTCTTACCTACACAAGATTGGCAATTCACAGGCCCCCGATTGCCGGTTTTGCCCAGCAGAGGAAGACAATGCCTGTCATACATTTTTTACTATCCGGGAAGTGCTCTCCCGTCTCACTGAAGAAGTCCCTTCCCAGCCTGACCCATGGCTGTGAAGGGACTTCTTCAGTGAGACGGGAGAGCACTTCCCGGATAGTATACCTGTAGTCGCGGTGATGCTCGAATCGGTTGACAAATTGAACCAGGTGGCACATTATGCTCGGGCAGTCCTTAAGGATAAGCTAGGAGAGATCTCCCAGTTTGAAGGCGCCTCACGGCGTAACAAAACGGTAACTGGCCCGAAGTAATGTGTCAAACGGTCCCAGGCTTGGTTCTCGGGTTGACAGGGGAATTGTTTAGTGGGCAGTCCTGTCGCTTGCGAGGATTGGAGTCCTACACTTGGTGCGTAAATGACATTTACCTCCCAACGACAAAAAAAAAATTGTACACGTCACTCACTAACAAAATGATTGTGTTTGGCTGCACATAATGTATTGAGGACAAACAGAATTTATCATGATTGTTTGTCTAAAGAATGTATATATTGTACAGAAAACATTCTCATATAGCGATCTCAAAAACGATTCTATTCCGGATTAATCTTCTATTATATGTAATAAAAAATTAACATTTTCTTGGTTTTACACAAAATCAAACTATTTTCACTTAACCCATTCCTCCATCAACGAATTCGCTATCTTCCTCTTAATCAGACCAAGGCCATTAAATAGATCATAATCTATTTTGCCTGATGACCTGTTTCATAGCTATTCATTGTAATTAGTTTTGCGCTTCTTCTCCTCGGTTCAACGTTATTTCTTGAAATTTCCGGAATGCAAGGCAATCAAGTTGTGTGTAGTAAACCATCAATAAAAAAGCATTTCATCAACATAATAGGTATTTCCTATAAAACATCAAACGACCAATATGTATAAATATGCAAAATAAACTAGGAAAAAAATCATCGTACTCGTATGAGTATCGACAAAAAACATCCTCAACTGATTCATTATTTCCTCGCTCCACTATACCCCAAGAAGTGTTCGCGCTCCACCGAACGCCACGCGAGCGAAAATCTAAAGCCCAACGCGACCAACGACGCTGTCCGTCACTCAAGTCGAGCTTCTCGCGGAATTTGTGGACATGTATTTTGTATTCAGCATTTTCGGTAACTCCTGAACGAAATAAATCATAAATTGGTAATATGGTGAAATGTTTTGGTTAAATTATTTCAAGCGTACAACAATCATACTACCAACAACAACAATAACAGCGGCAAAAATAACAAATTAAAATTAGAGTAAGAGCGCAAATAAGAAATAAGCGCTCAAATAAGCCGAAGGAGCCCGACGGGGGATAAGTTGGTGAGTGCTCGCTTGAAGTCGAGTGGAGCGAGCGGAGAATAACGTGAAAGCTCGGAGTGGCGTCCAACGCGTCGTAGCAGCTCCAGCATCCCCAACATAAGCTTCACCAGTGCCAACAGCAACAACAACAACGCGGCCCGCGCAACAAAAACGATATGAACAGAACAACGACTACACACGAGAAACATCCTTGAAGGTATGCTGGCGGCCGTTCACCTTTACACCGCACACGCGAACGCTTGTGCGAGTATTGCCGTTAGTGCTTTTATTGCGCTCATTAGTACCAATATCGGCCCGGCACCTAATTAGAACGAATTCATCTGGCAACTCGCGTGTCGCGTTGTCGTCATTTTCGCATAATATCAACAAAGCCCCCCAACCCCACAGCGTGGTGGCTGTGTACATGCCGTACACACATGTGCTATGGCATGTCGGCGCGGAGCGCGTAATGTGTGTAATGCTTGTTGTGCTTTGGGCTGTTGGTCGAGATGGACTCGTGTGCGAGAGAAGGAACAGGGGAGGAGACTGTCCGGAGAGGGATGGGAACGAAAACAAACTGCTGCTGCTGAGAACTCTCGCCTTAAAAGTGGAGCTTGTATGTGGGAGAGCGGGAGTGATTTTGTAGTGCTCTCGTTTTTGCGGTAGGTCGTCAAGGTGGAGAACGACTCGGTGTGAGCATGCTAGCAAAGTTCACCGCAATGGTAGTCAAAACGGAAAATGCGTATATGTAGCGTAAGAAATTCTTTCGTCCGGTTTTTGAAATTTTGTAGTACTAGAAGCGCTGAACGTAGAGTTATACATACTTCGTTAGTGTTGTCGGCTCACTAAAATATGTCATGCAAAAATTACTAGACTTGGATTTAATTCTATCCTAAATAGCATGTGGATTTTTCTGTAGCTACATTGAAAATGAATTCTTGTATTAAAATTCCATAATGAAATCAAGGTAATGAATTTGTTTTGTAATTAGTTTTATTTCAAAGACATTTGCTAAAGCCGTAAAATAATTTGGTATGTTGCCATCTAATAATAAATAACATGAGTAATAAATAGCATGAGTCAGTCATAAATCAGTCCGTCTCAATCGTAGTAAGTTGATATAAAACATGGCGCAGCCGGGAAAAGAATAAAGAAAAGATAAAACCGAAAACAGAATTTAAAAGGCCAAAATGGATTCAACATTTAGGGCTCCCGGACTTTTGAATTTTGAAGGAAATCTAAGCGGAGAGTGGTGTAAGTTCAAGAGATCTTTTGAAATTTTTTGATTTGCATTCAGAGCGCAACAGCCAGACGATGAGGTTAAGATCGCCATGCTATTAAATTTAATGGGCGAGAAAGCCACCGAAATTTTCGAAACATTTCAGCTGAGTGATAATGACAAGAAAGTATTTGAAAATGTAATCAAGGATATTGCTATCCGAAGACATATGTCATATGCAAACGTTACAAATTTTATACCAGGCAGCAGCAACCGGGTGAACCATTCGATAATTTTTTACCGGCGTTACGAAGCAAGTTCAAAAAAGTAACTTTGACGATGATTTGGAGAATATAGTTGATCGAATGGTGAGACATCGTATTGTACTTGCGATAAACAATACCGATTTACAGGGGAAGCTTCTGAGAACGAAAAACTTATCTCTGAAAAAAGTAGTCGAGCTGTGTCGAGTGGCGGAAGTTACACATCAGCAAGCAAAAGATGTCCAGCGGATCCAGGGAGAATATACAAAGGTAAATCAGGTCAAGTCTAATAAAAATACTTTTAAAAGCATTAAGCATTTTCGAAGAAGAATCCGAATTTTGAAAAAAAATAAGTCACTTAATAACAAGATCCCTGATAACAATATCACTAATTGTAAAAGATGTTTATTTAGCCATCCTATTAATAAGTGTCCGGCTTATGGAAAACTTTGTATGAAATGCAAGAAACCGAATCATCTACCGCAAATTAACGCGGTAGATGGACATAATGACATTGATCTTAATGCTTTAATTAATGACATGGTATAAGTGTAAGGAATAGAGAAAGGGGACTCATGGTATACCAAAATAAAGATAAATGGGAGAGAAATTAAAATAAATTCGAGTGCTGAAGTAGATATTATTCCTTATTCAGTATTTAAAATGATAGAAAATGAGGCAACTATTGTTAAGCTGTTAAGTTAAAATTGGAGGCATATGGTGGTTACAATTTAGACGTTTTAGCCGCAGTAAAACTTGAGATAAAACATAAGTCAGTGGCGGGTGTAGAACAAATTTTTATTGCTAATGTGGGTTCGTCTCGAATTTTAGTATTAAAAACATGTGTTAAGCATAAATTAATCAAGCGCATAGATAGTCTTAACTGGAATTCTAATTCAAGAGAGGAATTTATTCGGAAAAATGGTTCATTATTCGAGGGATTGGGTACTTTTCCAGACAAGTGTAAGATTTATTTAAAGAAGGATGTGGTTCCAGTCATACCTGCACCTCACTGCATAGCGAGCAGTCTTAAAAATAAAGTGAAGACCAAATAAGATGACATGGAAAATGCAGGAATCATCAAAAGAGTTAATCATCCCACTGAATGGGTCCACCTAATAGTTGTGATTGAAAAACCCGATAAATCTGTTAGATTATGTTTAGATCCCAAGGATTTGAATAGAAACATTATAAGAGAGTCTTTTCAAATACCACCATTATCAGATTGATCGTCACAACTCGAAAACATGGAGTATTTCACGATATTAGACCTCAAAGATGGATTTTGGCAGGTTCCATTGAAGGAAGAAAGTAGCGACTTGTGTGTATTCAGCACACCGTTCGGAAGTTATAAATTTTTAAGGTTGCCGTTTGGGCTCAATTTTGCTCCCGAGCTATTTCAAATACTAAATATTTTAGTCACCTACCGGGTGTATTAGTCTATTTCGACGATATTTTGATTTTTAGAAAAAATAAAGAAGAACACGATAGCAATCTGGCTAATGTTCTTAAAATAGCAAGTGAACTAAATATTAAATTTAATACTATAAAATTGCAATACTGTCAAAAAGCTGTAAATTACTTAGGCTTGTTATTTTCAAAAGAGGGTGCTAGAATCGATGAATCTCGGATTAAAGATATTGAAAATATTGAAATCCGTAAAAACAAAACAGAATTGCAAAGATTCTTAGGATTAGTCATTTTCGTGAGAAATTTCATTCCAAATATGTCACAGATAACAGCGCCTCTAAGAGAGCTATTGAAAAAGAATTGTTCATATACATGGTTAGAAGCACACTCCAAACATTTTGAAAATCTGAAATTAATTGTTTCAAAATCTCCAGTCTTGCAAAGTTTCAATGAGAACATTTCAATATATATCCGAACCGATGCTTCTCAATTTGAAGTTGGAAGTTGTCTTATGCAAGACAATAGACCGGTTTGTTTTGCATCGAAACGTTTGGCTACGGAACAAATTGAAAAAGAGATGTGGGCCATCCTCTTCGCATGTGAGAAATTTCACGATTAGATTTATGGGCGGAAAGTCTTCGTTTTATCAGATCACAAACCATTTGTGGCAATTTTCAACAAATTAATGTCCCACGTTCACTCCAACATTAAACAAGATAAAACTAAAATTATTGAAATATGATATTTGAGTCGGGTACCTTCCGGGAAAAGAGATGTACATAGCGGATACACTGTCTAGAAGTATCAAGGAGAAAAATTCGGCTCCTGTTGACTGGACATTAAATACTGTAGTTCATACCACCAATGTTAGCGATAGTAGAACGGAGGAAATTCGTAAAGCCATTCTTAATGATGTTGGGTCGAAAGAATTAATAGAGTTAGTATAAAAATGTTGGCCCAAAAATAAAACTAAAGTTAAAGATATTATTAAAAAGTACTGGCAAGTCAAAAATGACATTTACTGTGAAAATGGTCCTCTATTTTATGAAGATAGACTCATCATTCCAATTGGTCTTCGTGCACAGATATTGAATAGTCCGTACGAAGGGCATCTTGGGATATAAATAGGCAAATAGAAGATTTTATAAGTAGCTGTCGGACATTGATTCCGCATGAAATTCCATATCTGCTATTTAGTAAAGTGGCTTGTGATATACTTGATTTCCGAGGAAAGCCGTTTTTAGTTTTGATGGATTACTTCTCTTAGTGGTTAGAAGTGAAGTGTTAAGAAATAAGACATCTGAGGAAGTTTGGAGAATATTTAAGGAAATATTTGCTCAACTCGGTGTCCCTCATATAATTGTATTAGGTAATATGCCATTTAGTTCATATCAACTTAAAAAATTTGCACAAGAGTGGAATATTGGCTTAATAACCTCTACTCCAAACTACCCTCGTAGTAATGATTTAGCGGAGAAAAGAGTAGGGATAGCGAAAAGCTTACATCGAAAATGTGGGGAAGAAGGAATAGATGTAGAAAGTGGATTGCTGGCATATAGAAATGTACCAATTTCGAGTTTATCGGCATCACCAGCGCAACTTTTAATGAGCCGAGTACTTCGCCCAAAATATTCTGTTAGAAAGGAATTATTGAAACCAAAAGTTATTGAAAGAACTTATGAAAAATTGAAAGTAAATCAGGACAGATATAAAAGATTCTATGATAGGACTGTAAGGAAAATGAGAAAGGAGGGGTTTGCAATGGGAGGTAATGTCGTTTATCAAAGAAAAGGAACTTGGGAGTCAGCTAAGATTACAGAGTCACATTTAATGCCAAAATCATTTATTATTCAGAATGAAAATAATCAATTATTGAGACGAAATAGCATAAACTTAAGAAAATCAGAGTACACTTCCAGTTTTAGAATGACAGACTCAACATTTTTGGATAATAACGAGCCAATGCTGAATAATTCGGATTCTTGCATTCCATGTATGAGAAATAGACCAATAATCAATGAAATAAACCAATAATGAATGAAAATAAAGAAAACAATTTTAATATAAGTGAAGGATATCATACACGATCAGGCAGGTTAGTAAAACCCATAAAAATATACCAAAGAGCAAATTGAATTAAAACATGGTTTATTTAGGAGTTTAAATTACAGATGATACATTAATTACACTGTACAATAAGGTAATACTTTCAAGTGTACGTTGATGAAGAATTTGTAAGGCCCGCAAACAGTAGTCTGTTTCTACTATGATGAATCATTGTAATTGTTGAATTTAAAAACTGTAAAGAAAATAAAAATAATAAAATAAAAAGGGTAGATGTAATATATTGAAATGAGTTATATTATAGTTAGTCCTTAACATCTAGTACATTGAAGTTTAATACATAAGAATATATATTTAGAGGTTAAGTTAGTACTGTGTAATAAATAGCATAAGTCAGTCATAAATCAGTCCGTCTCAATCGTAGTAAGTTGATATAAAACACTAATAAGATGCTTCTCCTCAAAACGCCGTCGACTGCGATTCCTCCGACCTTGCAGCTTCAATTTTCAGTGCCTTTGAACATCAAAATACAGAAACTGTCGTAGGGTTGCTATGCGGTGCCACGAAACTTTGGATCTGTATGGAATATTGTGTCGATGGCAGTTTGCAGGATATCTACCGAAGTATCGTATCCGCTATCAGAACGACAAATCACCTATATGTGCCGCGAAATGCTCAAGGGGCTGGAGTATTTACATTCGATGGGAAAAATGCATAGGGACGTTCATAAAAGCTGCGAATATCTTTCCCCGCGGAGAGTAGGGATGTGAAATTGGCCTATTTCGGCGTATCAGCGCAAATGACTGCGACAATAAATAAGAGAAGGAGCTTTATAGGTACACCATATTGGATGGCATCAGAAGTTGCAGCTGCCGAACGTTTATTGCAACATTGGTTCGTGCAGAGCGAGATGTCGGTGAATGTAGCAGAGGAATTATTACAAAAGTATTTCAATCTGTCGAATCATTGGCTATCACCAATGTACGACGACAAAAAGCGAGTAGAATGCTGTCAAGACAAAATGGTATTTCGCCACAACATCAACCACCAAAATCAGTGTCATCATCATCTGCAAGCCAATAGAATGATCGATCATCTGGTCCGGAAACACTAACAAGGGACATGAGTCTTTAACGATATATTGACGATGAGCTCAAGCTCAGAGCAACACTTCCAATTTCGGATACCAAAGAATTTCAACCAACCGATTGCACGTGTCCTCATGCAATGAATAATGATAATCAAAATGGCGAATGCTTCTAATCAATTGCGAATGCTTCTAATCAGATGTGGTGACATCACTAAGTGATGTTTCGAATACTTATAAATGCAACAGCTGCAATTAGCAATGATGCTAAGATGAATATAAATTATGGGAATAATGTTAGTGATGGATACAATAATGGTGAAAACTGTGGTTATGGGAATGGAAGTAACCAGAATGGACATGATGAGCTCTCCTGCTATAATACACACATTCTATTTACCGATCAGAATTACTAAGCAAATCCAAAACAATCGAAAATATTCTGTCCCCGGTATATGCGATGTGCGCTCGTCCAAAATGTAATTTCTGCGTGCTTCTGATCTTCAAATCAATACGACAACAGCTTGTATGCCGCTGGTGGATCGCGCATGGTCAAAAGAACCCACGTTCGTCTCTGGCGAGCCCCGTACTCGAAAAGTGCTGGGAATATAACATCGACGTTCACCAAATCTTTGTAGACTTCAAGCAAGCATACAACAGTGTCGACAGAAATGCGTTGCACAAAATAATGCTTGACTTTGGCTTAAACACAAAGCCCCAGGTTAAGGTAAACGATGAAGGCTTAAAACAAGGGGATGGACTTGCTCGAATGGTCTTTTATATTGCGTTGGAACACGTCATCAGGAAGACACCATCTGAAACCTTGGGTACACTAATGTTCAAATCCACACAATTGGTGGCATATGCTGATGACGTCAATATTATGGCACGTTCAATCTTAGACGCCAAAGGAGCATTTTTGAGCCTAGAATCTGAAGCAATTCGAATTGACCTATGAGTTAATGAAACTAGAACTAAATTCATGACTCAAACGAGAAAGAAAACTCCGATTCGGCAAAATGTGACCGCAGGCGACTACAACCTTGAAAGTGTGGATATTATATTATCTTGGAGCCAACCTGAATAGAAGAGGTGCCGTAAAGGACGAGATTAGACGCCGCATAAACGCCGCAAATAAAGTAGATTACTCCGTACTTTCCATTCAGCACAAGACTCAATACAAAAGAATTTCGCATCCACAAATTTCGAGGATCAAAGAAATATCGACCGAAGTCGAGAAAGAAGGTAACCTACAAAGGGTCAAAGTAAATTGCTGACTCGGAGGGCAGATCGGGCCTGGAGAAAACAGACGGACTTAAGAGGACTTCGTATTTACCGATGATACTTATGGCCCACAAATAAGAGTGGGGCATCCAGGTAGAAGCGGTGCTCCCTCGCACCCTCCCAACCGGATCAGGATCCAAAGGTAGACGTGGCCAAACATTTCCCATTTAAGTGAAAAACTTATACAAAAATAATTTGTGCGAGTTTTTCTCTTAAATGAGAAACATAAACGTGGCCAATTAATCTTATACTATTATGCGATGTAATCACATAACACTATACCATAAAAGGGCTACTCTACCCGGGCATAGCCCCTGTAACGCATAAAAAGAAAGAAGCTCGCCCGACGGCTAGCTCAGTATAGTGAAGGAGCCAGCCATCGTTTCGGGTCCCATACCCGGTCAGGTGCAGCGAAATAGAAACACCGAATGTACTCCTCTACTCACACATATTCTTTATTAAATTTAACTAATTTCTGTTCGTACAGGCTGACATGTGTATAGTCAATTTATTGAGGAGGTATTATCAATTTTTCACTAGCCGCATTTCGTTTCAATTACGTTACAGGATTCATCGTATCTATTGCGAAAATATTTGAAACAAGTACAAACAACCGTTCCAAGTCCTAAGTAAATCCCAATTAATTCAATCGTGTCTACGGCAATTTATCTAACTACTAACTCCATCTCGCTAAATTTTTGAGTTCAACCTTTGCACAATATTATATATTATTTCTCATTACATTCAATGATGCATGCAATCGGATAAATAATGAACAATATTTTTAATAAACAAATTAAAGCAAAGTAAAGCAGTTGTACTCACCTACATCCTCGCCGGGCGCCCGCTGATGATGTGGGTGAAATGTAAAAAAAAAGTAAAACCTTTATGGACACATTATGATAAATTTTACGTTAATAATTATATGCACTCTAATTTATACAATATCGAATCGTGATAAAACTTTGAATAACTCCGATCGGGGCGATACCAATGCACGCAAGGATGCAATCCACAACGAAATTTTGATGGAATTCGCTAACTGAATATTTGTAGCTCGCACTTTAATTAAGCTTGTTCTGATATTGAATAATCGCTGGAAAAACTTGCCTATCCTCTTGTGCTGTGCTACTTGCTACGTTTAACAAAGCCGGTATGGCGTTGTGTGGTCCCGCCAACGAAAGGGATAGGAAAAAAAACCTCCAAGCACAATGTTTGAGCAGTGCATTCATAAGCCCGTTCGAAAGCTGAAGGTCGACATCAGTAATAAATTAAAATTTCGATGATATGCAACAATGCAATACACAATTAGCACTCAATCAGAATATCCAATCGTAGCAAAGTGTAAAAATCTTTGTGTTGAGAGCAATATTTGCTCACATCCCTTTTTACTTGCTTTCCATTAAGGAACGAAGAAACTGCGTCTTTTCTACGTTCAAAATCGGATTCACTCTTATCGCGGTTTACTCTCAAAATGCCGTCCGTAGCAACCGCTACGCAAAGAAAACTTTTCGTCGCAAAACGCCACTCCGATGTTGGGCCAATCGTGTATTGGGAAAAATGTTCAATTCGACAAAAATGGAGCCTCGAAATTTTCACCGCAAATCGTGAGAATTTGCAGCAGCAGCTCCTGCTGGACGTAATTAATGGCGGGAGTCCCCGTTATCTATTCTTCTAATCAAATCTTTACCCTCATGAACACTCTTAATTTGAAAAGTCAATATAAATTAAAGGTAATTTTTTTTATGATAAAAACAGAAAAATTGAAACCAAATTATCACAGCGTAAATACTAGGCAAAGAAATTGGTACATTCTATCTACCCGAGCCAATTCAAGGTTAGAGCAAAATCACTTTACATACCTAGGACCTAAAATATTCAATGCTTTATCAAGGGACCTCAAAGATATGAGCCAACATTATGAAATTTTCAAAAAACATTTAAGATACATTTAAAAAATGAACAAGTCATACAAATTTTAACGGGCTAGATTCTCAAAGAACAATTGCTATAGCAAACTAGAATTCCTGATTTCTTTGAGCTCAAAAATAAGCTTTTATTACCTTGTTAAAGTCTATTATCTAAGGAAATTATGATTGTTAAAGTTTATCATCTGCTAAATTATTAAAGTTTATTATCTAACGAAATTAAATTAAGTTCCGAAAGAACAATATGCAGTGTTAGTAAATTAAGAAAATGAGGTATTGAATCATGTATATTATATGTACAATGTTACTCCTGCCACTAAGCTACAAGTAACAACTTATTTGGTGGGAGTAAAGAAGTAAATAAATGAAAAATGAAATTTGCAACTTTCACTTCTCCGCGCCATGCACGTGATTCACCCACACACGAACCGCTCTCGCTCCATTTGCGTCGCTATAAACTTTCAATCTTTGCAAGCAAGCAAATTACAAAGGAAAAGAAAATACGCGCCAAAGACTCTTCCACGAAGACGAATCGCGAGTTCCATAAAAAGCGTGTTTTCGATTCTCAACAAAAATATCTACGCTCATATCGCAAGTACGACTCGTTGTCTCTCCACGGAGGTTTCTTCTCCACTCCTCGTAGCGGTTTCCCCAAGTAGTCGGAAAGACGGATACTACTTGGGCATCGCGACGTGTTCGCGATGACGATTCATAACAGACTCTCTTGTTGTTCGTCATCACCTTGCGGCACTCCTCACAACGGCAGTTGACGAGCCTTCCATCTACTTTCAAATGCACTGCGGAAGTACAATGCGTGGAAAGTCCGTTGTAACAGGGTGGCTGTGTCCAGATTTCAAATGCAAATTTCAATGATAATTTTTTTAAATTTACAATTGAAATGTGGATCAGCATTATGGTGGTTTTCGAGCAGTTTGCTTAGGCGACTGCTCGATTACTACAGATCCTTGTTGGAAGTAAACAACCGGCGGACAAGGTCGCGAAACTGGTGATTGGAGGAGATGAATCCTGGAGACCAAGGCCCAGTTTGGGCTGTCGTGCCGTAGATGCAGACTTTTGAAGGCCCAGATGTTAACATACACACAGGCTAAAAGCCAGTATTTTATGTTAGCTGTGAGGCATATGGTAAAGCAGCAATACAAGCTATAATTTACTTTAGTTCGAGTATTACGATTGCATTTTTTCTAAAGCCTCCATGCTTTGTACTTTGCCCATTAGTCTTTATATTTCGAACTACAGAGCGAATTCTGTTGGAAAGTCTGAAAAAAACATTCGCAGAATTTTAGGTCCAAAATTCTAAAAGAATTGATTGACTACAATTACATTTTCAGCACTTGCCAAATTTCCTGTTGGGATTGTTCTTCCAGTGCCATATTTATTGCTAAAAATGGCACGCACGCTCTCTTTAAAAAATTCTCCTTCGATAAACTCTATCTCTCACGGAACAACATCACTCAGATGTTGATAAAACACTAAACACCCAATTTCGATGCTCATATACATCTCCAGCATCTTTGGTCCATTTTGATAACCCAACAAAAGCGGCACCACGTCCAAAACAAACACAATCCCGACCCGCAATGATTTCAAATGCGAATCCCACACATGAATTGAGTGCATCTAATCGCATCGCGTACACTTGGTATTGTTTGCTCGTTGCCGTCTCGTTCCTTATCAATTTCATTGATAAATGCATGCCACCCACACATCGGCGATAGTGTGAAATGTGGGATTGATTTCCAGCCGCCGCTGTCGCACCCAAACGTACTACCAATGCCGTTTTTCGGGTGGCGACGTCAATTTTGTCAGTCGGCAATCACACGCATATGAAAATTATGAATTGGAAAACACTTTTTTAGTCGTGTTCGCACTATCGCTCGGCAGCGAGCATGTGTCAGTGTGCGGTACGTACACATCTAGCATTCGTCGCGTAGTATCGCAGTTTCGCGGTGTCAATACGAGATAGAATGGATGCGCCGTAGCGCGTCCATGTATCTTTCGCTGGCTGCTGCTGGCAAGAGAAAATGTATCTTAGCAGATCGGATGCGCTCGGCGTTGAGATGAGATACGAGACGAGATACTTCCACTTGGGGTGTGTGCGTTGTCGGGTTTCCTCCCGCGGCGGCTGTTGGGAATCCACTTTGCTGGCGAGACGACAGTGTGTTGACGACACCGGAGAATTATGTACGTTAACGTTCCGCAGGGTGTGTGTTCATATGTCGCGTTCTTCACTAACTGCTTGAATTTCAGCCGCAGATACTTGACGTCGCCGTGTCCTTGTTTCGGCCGCCCGAACGCACTGCCCAATCTTGGTCGGTTCTCCCGAAGGAAGTGAATGAACTTAGCGCCAAATTTCCCGTCCCGTCGAACCGGGGACCTCCTCCCCACCTGCTCGCTCTGTCGTCCTTCGCCAGGCCTTTTGGATTGCAGTCTCGTCCTCAGGGCTGAGTCCCTGGCGGCATCGTGTTCGTTTCTGCAAAATGAAATATTGGCACAAGTGGTGAATTTTGCGTGGCCTATCGGTTGCGCGACGTAAAAACGTTTGCCCACTTCTCCCGTACGCGGTGGCGGCGGCTTTATTTCTGCACAACGTGTTTTCGTATTCTTACTCGTTTTCTTCGTTTTTCGGTGTTGCTCGCGCTTCCTCGTAATTAAACGACGACGACGTATGTTAGTTTTGCGTATACGTCGCGAAAAAGTGTAGGAAAGTTCTCGGTTTAAGGAAGGATGGTGAGATGATCCTAGTTATGAAGGTGGCACTTGCGGTGAAAGTTATTTAAGCGCCAAAATGCGTAAGCTGAAGTGCCGTTAGTTGTGCTCATGTGAAGGTCAGTCAAATGAGCATCGTGGAAAAGTTAAACGCGAATGGTAGTGAGAGTGATCCGTTTCTGGTATCCTAAGAAAATTTGCGAAATCTTTCTCTCCTTGCGCGTCTTGATTTCGTGGTATCGTACGTATGCCATCGTTTCGATCTCGCCTTGTCCCGCCGGATCTGAATCCTCGTCTCAACGCGCATTGTATAGTTGCGCTGGCCCCTCATTTTATTGTCTTTACGCGAATTCGGTGCGCCTATGTGTAGGTGTATAGTGGCCGCGCTAAGTTTCCCTTGTGTGTGTGTTGCGGGTGGGTGCATTGGCGGCGGTGGTAGTTTGTTTTGCTCCTTGCCCGTATCATAGTTCCAAAACTGGCGAAAATAGGATAAGCTGGGCAAGGACAGGAATTTATGCTTTACCGTTTTTCCGTAAAGTCGTTAAATTATGTCCCTCTTCCCTTCCTCAATAGGAAAATTGAGCAAAATTAGTGTCTTTTTCCATTAGAAATGTATTTTTCCTTTATTTCTATGCTTTCTTGATCCGAGTTTAGAAGGAATGTGACGAATATTTAGAAAAGTTTATTTTACGTGTAAATGATCCTAATTAGGGATCCTTCATGCATCGACATTTTCCCATAAAGGATAATTACAGTCTCAACGAATTTTGAATCAGCTATTCAACGATTTTGTATGTGGCCTTTTATCATCGATTTAAAAAACGGTAAGTTTAACATAGCAGATGCGAAAACGTTGGTAAATAAATGAGCGAAAGCATAAACTTTTTGCATATATTATATCATGAAATGTTGGTAGAAGCGAGTTAAAAATTGGTAAACATATATGCGAATGAACTTGACAATAAAATTAACTTAAATATGACATTCTTAAAATAAACTAAAAATAACTGATGATTAACATATTCCGCGTGAATCCAACGAGAGTAATTTTAAGTATTTAACAGGCATTGGCTGAAATCAAATTATAGAATGTCCTCATAATTTCCTGTGATTTCGTAATTTTTTTATTTTTGTTTTTTTTGGTAGACTCTTCTGCAATTTCTACTGAAAGATATTTATTTATAAAAGTAACCTTCATTTATTTTCCATGATAGATTTTACGAGTCTTTTTCTTCTTCGTAGCCCAACAGCCCCTCTCGAATCTTCGCTTCCTGAAAATAGCGCCTCCAACTGCCTCGGTCCATTGACCGCGTCCTCCAATTTTGAAATCCGAGTAGCGATGAACTATCTTCGCCGACCGAGTCAGACCAGCGTTTCCTCAGTTTTCCCACTGGTCTCCGGCCTTCAGTTCTCCCAACGAATACCTTTTTGGGTATCCGTTGTTCGTCCATACGATTCATGTGGCCAGCCCCTTGCAGCTCCCACAGTCTTACAATCGTTGAGACCTCCGGCTCGTCAAAATTTCATAAAGCTCATAGTTGTATCGAATTCGCCATTGGTCCCCGTCTAGCTTCCCACCGATTATTCACCTCAGGACCGGTCAAGATTCAAGATCTTTATTTGGTGATTTCTAATTTCTTACATATACCTATACAATTCATAAATAACTTAACTTAATAATATTCATGCGGGTTGCGCCTGGGCTCAATAATAATTTACTTTAATTAGATTACAATATTAATTTTTCGATAAAACAAAACTTCAAAATGTCGACACCCACAACATTATCAAACATTAATAGTTATGCGGAAGCTTGGTGCCCTACCGAAACCTTGTATACATGATGCGGAAAAGACGTGTTGACGCTGTCCATGGTGAAACAGCAGTCGAGTGTCCGCTCTTCACACTGCCGGAACTGGAAGAGGCAGTCCTTTCGCTGAAAGCGTGTAGTGAAGTAAAGAGTTTCAAAAGTCCGTAAAGGACTGCAGCGATGTTCTGCTGCCTCGGCAGAAGAAGGTGTCGGTATCTGCCGAGAATTCCCTCGTCTGGAGACGCGTGAATGCGCTGGCAGGCTAGCATTGCGGTGTCGTGGGGCGGGTTCATTTCCCCAGCACGAGGACCCACTACAAAAAAATTTCGCACTCACAAATTTGACTGCTGGAGATCCAGGGGCAACCGAAGTCGCAAAAAGCGTAGATAACTACGTCGAGGGGGATAGTACTTGTTTCGAGAACAAGAGGAACCTGAGAAGAAAGGCGGACTTGGGGGTAACCTCGTCATTACCCGACGAAGTTCATGGCCAACAAATGAAAGAGGGGCAAACGGGTGATGGTGGAGCCCCTTCGCACCCACCCAACCGGAATAAATCCATATATATTTTGTTGCAGTTGCCAGGTATTCCTCTTCTGAGTGGAAAACTCATACAACTTGAATTGCATGAACTTTCCCATCAGAAGAGGAGTACCCCGGTGACCAATTTATGCCATAGAATTATACAATTTGATTGCATAACTCTATGCCATAAAGAGGCACTCTGCTTGGGCCACTCAACCCGCGACGTCACCTGAAACAAAGAGAAAACAAAGGATTAAACTGTACCCGGCGGCTGGCTCATGTTTTTAGGGGGCAGCCTGCCACCGTACCGGGTCCTATACTCGGTCAGAATTTGGGAAAGGAAAGACCGATGGTTTCACCTTTAATGAGGCATTTCCATTTCTTCACAAAAAAAATAATCGAACATGTAGGATATTAGAAATACCAATTTTAATTTTTTTTTTCAGGAAATTACCACAGGAAATATTTATATACATTCATCCATTCCAATTAATAACGTGACTCGAAGTAATTAGAATAATCTTTTTCGTTCGTATTCTATCCAAACGCGTGTAACAGATGTTACTTATTATAGATCAAACGCTAATTTGAAATTCTTGGTCTAAATAATTTTCAAACATGCCTCTCCTATTGAACGTTTTATCGTTTTATTTAATTATAAGTTTAAAATTTTTCATGATCCAAAATCAAATATATTTTTGTTTTATCATTTCCATCAAACTATTTTATCATTTCTACTCTTTCTAAGTTCCTTGTGAATATTCTTTTATGCGGTTTTTGCATTTGATTATCTAAATTTAAATTATTTTTCGTTTATTCATCTGATACAAAATTCTTACTATTAAACATCAAATTACGGAAAAATGCCAGCGGCAACCATGCACATACAATAAATTTCAAAACAAGTACCCACAAAATTCGGTATTTCCTCCATGAAGTGTTTGATTCCTGGTTAAGTTGAATACAACACCTTCCCTCAATTTGGTATTATTCTATTTACTTTGAGTCGAATATATTTTCACTTTTACCATTACTGCTTTTAATATATATTTTAAGTTATATAAAATCGATATTAAAAATCATTTAATTTTAATGCTAAGGCTCTGTGTAAAAATCAATTTAAAGTTTGCGTAATTATTAAATTGTTTTACTAAATATTTTCAAGACTTTTTGCACTATTACAATTGTGTTTATATTGATTTTTTTTTTCTTAATTTGTTTATAACTCTTGTAATTAACTAGCTGAAATGGGATCAGCGACGGATTCTTATGTTTACAGAACAACGAACATTTTCCATAAATGCTGCGCATTCACTTTCCTATTATAGTATTTTGTTTATCATAAAAACTTATTGCAACTACGTTTACACATTCAAGATGTAATTCCAGTGTCAGGCGTAATGTATATACTCGGTAATTTTCAACGTTATTAGTGAATTTTTTGTATTTTTATCAGGCTTTGTTTTTGCAATATTTTAAAAATGAAAAAGGAACATGCAAACGAAATATATGTATATATGATGCAATAAGAGGGTACTCACCCGCATGGTCTTCCGAGCGCTCGCCGACGATGCAGATGGTCCTGTAATTTCGATTCTGTAAAAATGTAACCGAGCAGCAAAGTGTGATATAAATTCCACTGTATTGTTGATTTAAAAACAGCCAGAATAAAAAGATTAATGGTTTATAACCACCAGGCCGGAAGAATCCAGCATATTTACAATGTAATATTAACTGTTTATGACTTGCACATATGCGCATTTAAATCTCGTAGTCGTAATCAAAGTTGAAAATTCCAATCTTAGTGAATGTAATTTGAGGACTTTTATCGGTTCACATTGAGCATTATGGGCAAAAATTACTTATGTAATTCGAGTGTCATTAATTTACTGTAACTTTACAATTTGCACTAAACTTTCAGTAATATACGAATTTTCTTCTCGAAACGAGAGGTTGGTTCGTTGGTTGTGATAGGCTTTCAAGTGATATATATCTTAGCGGTATTTTTTTTAACCCTCCTCGAACATATCTACTAATGGCCCGTGAAGATGCTGACCAGTGGATCGAAAACGAAATCTTCAACCGAGATTATGGAAAAATTCAAATTCAGATTGAATGCAAACCAAGCCACTTTCATATGCTAACTGTCTACTTAGATCCGTTCGTTTTTGTGTGAATGCAAACTGATTTCCACTATCCGCGATTTATCGACAGACAATTATTGCCTGCACAATTGGGTACACAATTGAAAGCACTTGAGACCGCGAAAATGATGATCACGTTAATTCGTTGTCGGCGCGTTTCCTCCGACGTGCGCAACGTGTGGCGATTAAAACAGACTCCTCCGCCCGCCCAAGCAAAACTCCTACTTGACGTGGGTTCCTGAACTTTAGTCCGTACAGCAATCATTCCCACCTGTGGGTTTCCCGCCAGTCTCCTTCCTCCCAATGACAACTGCCATGTCCGAGGTATTTCGTCGTACCAGATCAATCTCAAACCGGTTCGATTGCGAATTGTGCTAGATCAATCGGAAATTGTTCCGATTCAATCTGCACTCGTACCGGTTCGATCGTTTCGATTGATCTGGGACATTTTGGGGTTTTCTTTAACCCTTTAACAGCTCGGTTATTACAAGCGAGGAAGGCTCCAGGTCCAGATGGTGTTCCAGCTGACGTGTTGCAGCATGTCTATCACCATTGCCCTGACTTGCTGCTCAGCACATTCAACGCTTGCCTACGGGATGGGGTTTTCCCGGTACGATGGAAGGTGGCGAGGCTCGTGCTGATCAGCAAGGGGAAGGGAAATTGTTACAACCGCGGAAGTCACCGCAGTTGCAGACAATGAGTTTCGGCAGAGGGGTGCGTAGCCCGGGGTAGCATTCTGAGGCCTGCTAGCGCTCAGTCGTGTCGTGGGTCTTCCAGGACACCCTCTGCTCGTGCTGAGCCATCCTTCACATAAAAACTAATACGAAGCGAAAAGGACGGGAAAGGGGAGCTGATATTAAGAAATGAAAAATTAATATTTTTGCGAACCATGGCCGTTATATTTTTTAAAAAGTAATTTCCGCAGAAAGTTCAACAGTTTTGAGATACCGATCAAAAAAACAAACCCCTCAATAATTTTTGTGCAACTAAATCAAATAAGATTTTAATCAAAAAGCAAATTACGATAAACTAGTTGCAACAGATAAAGGAATGTCAAAAAAAAGGAAAAATATTAATTATTTACTTACTCATTCTTTTTCTGTGGATCTCCGAGCGCTCGGCGACGGATACCAAAAAAATAAAATGGGTGGGTCACTGAAAATTTAACTCGTTTTAAGTTCAAACTTATCAATTATAGATAAGCGGCCACTTCATCCTAATATTTAATCCTCCCGTGTATTTCCATTAATTTCGGCACTGATTTAATTAGATAATTTCACCTATTATTTTTGCCTCATAAGTTAACCAATAATTCAGTTTGTTGGTAAATTTAAACCCACTAAGCAATTCTAACTTACGTTTGTATTAAAAGGAACAAAGTAAGAGACAACGGAACCCACTCTTCTATCGTGCGAAGATGGCTTGTCACATCACTAATTGCAAAAAAATCCTTTCTTTACGCTTCACACATGCAAACTTCTTCCCCTCTCCCCACCCGCTAGAAGAGAGGTCCCCCAGCTTGAAGGCGACTCACGGCGTAACAAAACGAGACCTGGCCCGAAGTAATGTGTCAAACGATTCCAGGCTAGGTTGACAGCGGAGGTGTTTACTGGGTAGTCCAGTCGCCTTCTTACGAGCATGGGAGTCATACTCTGTGCGTGAATGGCATTCACCTCCCAAAAAAAAAACATTAATAGATTATAAAAAGATAGATGATAAAAAGAAATGTGGCGTAAAATTAATTCACTCTAAAAACTACAGTTTTAAAGATTGAGTTCCTTAAAATTAAGTACATTGTTTCCTTAAGACTACCTTCAAACTACTCATTCGCTACGTCGCTCTCGTGACTACTCTCGCTCTCCTGATTCCCGATTCCACCAGCTTTTCTGTATACGATTTTATTGGCTCCATTCCTGTCTCCTAGTACAGCGCCTCGTTGGAGTAAGACCGTCCGTCCTCCCGTCTGTATAGGCCTGTACGAGCCCGAAGGTTTTTTCGCTCATTGCGCGACCAAGATCCATCCCAAACTTGCAACATCACTTGGCGTCGCTCAACAAACCATTTCCGATCGTCCAAAAGCAATTTTTCACAATAAAGATTCAATTTTCGAAAAAAAAACGGTATCTTGCCCCGTTTCCTTTTCGGAGCTCTATTCCATTTCATCACCGCATATGTGATGATCGGACGAATAAAGGTATTGATGGCCGATACCTTGATTCGCTTTCTCTCTGTTGAATGTTTCCAGAAAAGAGGTATAAGAAGATGGTACGCATAAACCACTTTTTTCAAAATATTATCAACGTGAGCACTTAAGGTAGCTTTTCTGTCAAAAACGACCCCTAAGTACTTCGTTTGCCTAGAGCAGTGCATCGTCTGCCCATTCAACTTAATCCAGAGTCACAGATACGTCTTGCACGACGACCAAAGTTCTTCTAGGGGTCGTTGAACACATTTAATTCACTTTTCTTTGCATTTACCTTGATTCCCCAGTTCCGGTAATCAACGCAAATTATGCTAAGATGACCACACTAATAAGTCGGCAGCGAAGAGGTTCACATAGACTACGGGCTGATATTCGTCTCTTATGCCCGGGACGTCTGAGGTGAATATGTTGAAAAGAAATGGGTCTGATATAGACCCCTGTGGGAGGTCGAGTCAATACAAAATGGGTCTGACGTAACTCCACCAGCCACCGCAAAGGCAGTTCGTCCCCTCATGAAGCTGCCGATAATTTTTACAATATGGACCGGAAAGCCAAAATTTATCATTTTGTAGAGAAACCCATTGATCCATACAGAGTCAAAAGCTTTCTCCACATCGATCAGGCAAGCTATAACAAGTTTATTGTTGCGCCAGCTTCTCACTATACCGGCTTGAAATACGGCCATAGCATCCATCGTGGAGTGAGCAATGAAGCCAAATTGTCTTTCCGGCACAATTCTTTCCCCCGCAGAGAATTGTATGATGCCTTCAAGTATTACCCTTTCAAGCAGCTTACCATTATTTGAAAGCAGCGAAATCGGACGAGTATCGATTACGTCAAAACTGTCCGATTTCTTGGATATTGCAAATATTTTTGCGCATTTCCATTGCTGAGGGAAGTAGCAAATGTTAATGCAGTTATTCAGAATGATCGCGAGAAGAACAAAGAAAACATGGGGAAGCCTTTTAAGCATATAATTGGAGACTCCATTAGCCCCTGCTGATTTTTTTCGAATTTTACTCCAGTGCGAACAAAGTGAGTCTCTCAGGAGACAAACAGACCATGGCACGTAGGTGCATCAGAAGGATTTGAAACAGAGAACCTGGTCAAGCACAATTGTCCCTGTCAAAATTCGTTGTGCTGCTGTTCACTAACGAAGTAACGAAAGAATCCCCTCAGTTGCTTTCTCTTTTTGAAGAGCTTTCACAAAATATTTTGCGATAGAGTCAGCGATAGATTTATCCTCAATGTGCATAAATCCATCATAAGTGAGGACCCTGGGCAGCCTTTTTCTGCCTATTATCCTATTGATGTGAGGAAGCATACAGGGACCTGGTTTGATACTTACCAGGGCCTGTTCGAATCGCTCATTACCAAAAGCCGTGGTTCCCCTCGAGATCATTTGGCTTAGAGACGGAATCACTAGATGAATACTTTCATACTCCCAGTTGACGATATTTAAATTGCGGTGGAAAATTCTTGCGAGTAGCTTTCTAAGCCAACTACGTCTACGAGGAAGCTCCAAAATTTCTTCTGTTAAATCTCGATATTGGTAATTCATCGAAGATTTCTTAATGAAGATCTTTGAGTTGACCGTATCCAGGGCTGAATTTATACATGCGACTCCCTCATCGATTTCAGGAATAGAAAGATTTTTCGACCTATTGATCGGAATTCCCTTCAATTTTCCGTCAAGGTCAGCACTTTCTGCTGCCTAATCTTGTATGGAATGAAAAGTTGAGGATCTAAAACCTCAAGTTTCACACCCTTTTTCACTCTTAAGGTCAGCTCAACCAAAAGATGGGCAGACTCGGCATTCCACACTCGGAATTCCTTCAACTGTGGGAGAGATTTACTAGATGAAGAAGTTAATAATAGACGAGCTTCGGCGGAAGTTAGGCTCTTTATTAAATTGAAGTAGCTGTAGCTGCTCCATAGCCATTAGATGTGATATTTCCCCATGAGGGATGCTTCGCATTGAAATCACCTCCCATGGCTTGGAAATCGAGTTTTTTGCACAGCGTAAGCACTGTTTTCAAGTAGTCAGTGAGATCCCTCACCGAGTATCCATGTCGAACATAGATCCCCTGAACACAAAAGTGCACCCTCCCATGGAGCTTATTATTTCTGCGTCAATACATTTCAGACTTGGAAGGCAGTGCCTTTGGACTTTCAGGTGATCTTTGTGAGCCATAGCAACTCCAAGACTTCCCTCTGGATCATCACACCTGATGTATTTTGATAGTGTTTTCCCAGATGCGCTCTGTGATATGTTGAGGATGTAGAGTTTAATGGAACTCATCACGATAATATACTTTGAAGGTGAATTCTAAGTACGGTCACTAGAATTAGTGAGTTTTTTTTATAGAGGGAGGATGAAAGAGGCCATTTTTCGAATGAGTGTGAACTAGTCACACCCGAAAAATTGTTGGCAGTCAGTGCTCAAAACCGCACTTCGGTCATTCTGCAACTGCTGGGGTTGCTGCATTGGTTGCGGTTTTTGTTGCCGTATAGGCTGAGGTGCAGGCTGCTTCTTTGCACCTTGCAAAAAGCTAGAGTACGAGACCCCTTTACGTACAGTATTTTTTATAGAGGTGGTGATAAATCCCTCCTTTCTTCTTTTTTCGTCTGGAGACTCTTCCAGGCCTCTACAACTTCTTTTGCTTTAGGGCAATCACTGAAACTCGCAGGGTGCCCCTTAGTATTGCAGTTGATACAGAAAATCTCGTTTTTTTTGTCGTCCTTCGAGATTGGACATTCAATGAATTTTCTGCAGACGTTCCCATTGTAATTTCTGATACAATAAGAACTTTATGTCCATTGCTTTCCTCACTTCAAAGTCCGGTTTAAATTGGACTAAGAAGGTTGAAAGCGTCCTTTTTGCCTCCTAGGGGTTATAGTGGAGAACCTTTTTGCTGAAAGTATATCTTCTCCGAGATGTTCCTTCAGCTCAGCCACGACAACGTTCTCGTCGTATGAGCTGTGCACGCCTTTGAGAAGGAGAGTCACTTTTCTCTCTCCTGCAAGGGTGTAGGTGTAGCAAGCTACCTTTGTGCACTTGAGAAAATTAAAAAGGCTGGTATGATCCTCAGCCGTCACCGTCACGTTGAACTCTGGCTCCTTTTCAGAGTTTCGTGCGCATGTCCTTTTGACGCTATCCCTGAAAGTCGTCAGATCAAGCCTGTAGCACACTGTAGGAGGCACCCTCTCTTTTTTGGTAGCAGCCACGCTTGGCTGCTGGGGCTTCGGACTCCCTTTATTTCGCTCAAGGCCCGGCATTTCACCCAGCTTGGGTATGGTCCCCGAGAAACTAGCGGAAGCTATTTTCGCCACCTTTTTGAGCTGGGGAAAATCCTGCTCGCTCATTTCAAGAGTCTTCGATACTTTTGAAGTAAGCTCCTGCGTTGGAGACCCTATTGGCCTCTTTCTGGCTTTACGATAGCCTTCTCCTCGTCACTACCGTCCGTGAAACTTCCACCCTCATTCATCTCCATGTCACTAGAGACCTCCGGCACTTGCATTTGCATCTTGCAATTAGCATGCAAGTTCAGAATATACTCCTCCTTTATGTCCCCCACAAATTTCTCGCAGAAATACTGCAAGTTTTTTCCTCGCTTTCCGCATGAAGCTCGATTTCGCGTCGGAGAGCTATGGATACTGTCGCGGGAAAATAAAAGAAAGTAGAAACTGAAACCCTGATTGTCTAGACTAAAAAGCAAAATAATTTTATTACAAACAAAAATAATAACACTTAAAAAAGCCTTAACAATAATATTTCCTTTGTTTCGTTTTTTTTATTTTCCCAATTCCAATTCAAACTCTGTCATTCCACTTGTTTTCCTACTCATGCTCGCATTACGCGCCTCGCTCAGGTGCTTGAACTCCTTTTCTTCTTCCACAATTTCCAAAAAAAAAAAATCCCTCCAAAATTCTGCAATTCCTGAAAATTCCAGTTCCAGTTCATGAAAAACCTCCGAAAAATACTCCGAAAATCTTTTGCTGCTCGATCTGTGCTTTCTCGACGATTGCTCGACTCGAACTCCCTCAGGACCGGTCGCTCAAAGGCGTTCAAAATATTTGCGGATGCTTGGGTTATTGTCCATTTTTCACACTCATAGCATGACACAGTTCTAATCACAGATTTGTATACTTGTAGCTTTGTTTTCCTGTGTATGCAGCTGGTCTTTAAGATCGTCCAAAGTGAAAAAAATATTTTATTGCGAGCTGTATTCTTCGGCGTTTTTCGTCTCTTCCATTACCGATTCTTGTTATTTCGGTGCCTAAATACACAAATTCACTCACATTTTGCTTACTTTATTCGCCCTACTAGTTTTCCTTCGCTGTCAAGTTTCAGGAAGAGTTATTTGGCAGTTGTTAACATTGAGAAATTAAATAATACTGGAGTGGACAACCACGTGACCATGTGGTCGCAACAACCCCTGCGACCACTTTTCCTACTGCTACGCTCTTGTTTACAACCTAAGAGAGAGCGAAATTGCACAAGCAAACATGGCTGCTGCTCAATGAAAACAAACTTTCATACAATCCTAAAAATTTGTTTTTTATTTGAAAAACCTTCACCATTATGAGGAAAACATGCAAAACATTAACATATTAACTACTTATCTGTGAAAAGAAACACCTACAGATCCTTTACGACTATAATTTTAACAACAAGGCACTACACATTTCACTTTGAAATCGGAAAGTAATTTCACAGTGTAACACGTTAAAGTTATTCGGATCACAAACCACAATAGAATGTTTCAACACTTGGAATGAATTCAGATCGCGAACTCTTTTCACAGTTTTAATATCGGATAAAATTCGCGACGAAACTTGCAATTTGCCACAATTTGGATCCGTCAACTTGACAGACAGATCCAATTGAGTGATCTTCTGGAACAAGAAAGTGAGCGGCAAGAGGCAGAGGAAATGACAGACAGATCCTTTGGAAGAGAGCAGAAACCGGTCGCATGTTCTCCTATCCGTTTCATATGAGCTTAGCCCATCCAGTTCTGATTAATCTGAGGTTGTTAATGACCGTGACAAGATTTTAATGTTGTCCGCATAGGCTGCTATTTGGCTCGCGACTTGTATAGTAATGTACCTTGTGTATCGAAAAGTAGCTTCCTTATGACGGTGCTCCGGAGCCACATTGAATAGAATTGGATTTTACTTGTCTATCAAACCGAAAATATTTCAGGTGTAAATTCTGGATCGTTCTAGAATGTCTCCTCTATTCACAATCACTTCTAATTCACAATACGTCTTCTTATGTCAGTACCATTTCAGGCCTACACATGTAAAATGTCAAAAATGAAATCAGGCAAAACTGAATGCGGGCCGAGCTCAGTCCGGTACCAGCCTGGATCGATTTACTCTTCGGTGAATCTCTTGCGGAGAACCAACAGCAACTTCAACGTGAATGATGCTACGTTCATGCAAGAACGATGTGAATTCATAGGAGGTAAAGCACGACCCTCAGTGAGATTATTAGGTAGAGGCGATCACAGTGGTATTTCTATTGTGATGCGCATACCTCACGATTGCTGGTAGAATTGACAGCATACATCTTGGTATATTTATTGAAAGCGTCGACTATTAGCAGGATTTAGTGTCGCTAGGAATGAATAGTTGGCAAGGGACCATAATGGTCAATATGAAGGATATCTAACGGAATTGAATCTTTCTCAATAGGATTCAGCAACCGTTACATAACAAACTTAGGGGCGTTGTGTAAGATGCAAGGGGCATAGTTCTGAAGGTATGCATGAAGTCTTTCTCTACTTCCGGGGAACCAATAATGATACTTATTTTGGGCAACATTTCGTGTTGACCGGGGATGTTACATGTCCGCTCAGGACTGCAGCGTTGAACTGTTGTTTCATCGAGCGAAAAATTAGTGCTCAAATTCACTCTTACGATTTCTGACTAAGGAATTGTATCCATTTGACAGGTGTCGAAGGCCGAGGAAACCAACCGAAGAACATTACAACAAGGAGACGCGACGACTTTTCCAAACTACCCGCGTGTGCCGAATCACGAATCAGTCGTTGACGCGGATATTCACAGCCCACAAGAAAAGTGGGGCATCCTGGTGGTAGTGCTGCCCCCTTGCATTCTTCCCAACCGGATCAACGATTCATATGATGACTTGCCCATGAGAGGAGGTAAATCATCACAGGCGAAAGCCCGTGAAATAACAAAGAAAGGTGAACCCGCTAACGTTGCGGGTCCCGTTACCTTTAGAGGGAAACGAGAAGACCGACCGGTTTGCTTAGTAATTCATTCTCGATTTCTCTGCTAACTCTCGTTTATTCTTAAACAAATTGTTCACGTTTTATAATTATTATTATGTTAAAGTATTTTTCACCAAAGTGCTCCTTTGCAAAAAACTCTGCAAACAATATTGAGCTAATCGTATGACGCTAGCTCCTAGGTTTTTATTCAATTATCACGGAATCCGAAATTAATTTAGATTTTAAGTAACAATTTATGTTTTTCATTATTAAAATTTTTACCGAGGATTTTATGAACCACACTTCATGTTTTTTGTGCTGTATATATACGAAAAATATTTCAAAAAGTCAGTAAAAATGAAAAATTTGAACTATGTTTTGATTAAAAAACATCCAATTTTCCTATTTATGTATAAATAAATACTATAAAATATGTTTTTAATTCTGAAGTCTAAAATGCATTCGAGATATTCTTTTATATATATACGAGTAAAAGAATTACTTATGTTAAAGTGTGTATTTGTGCGTGTTGCATACACCAAATTCAATAATAATTTTGTTTTCAGACTTACTTGCACAAGGTTGGTAGGTCACGGTCCCCCGATTAACGTTTTTGGCCAGAAGAGGAAGACAATGCCTGCCACACATGTTTGGCGTGCAAAAGATTGGGCAGGCTGCGAACGCACCCATACAGGAAGATAGGAGAGCTCACCCCGGATAGTAGTGGTGGTGATGCCATGTGGCACATTATCTAAGGGCATTCCTAAAAGGTAAAAGGGATTTGCAGCCAGGGTTGAGGGCCGCTTGTCTGGCAATCCCTCTTCCTCCCTACCCTCCCACCCGAGGAGGGATCCCCAGCTTGAAAACGTGAAACGTGGCAAAACGAGATTAGACCCGAAGCAATATGTCAAACGGTTCCAGGTTGGGTTCTCGGGTAGACAGGGGAGGTGTTTAGTGGGTAATCTAGTCGCGTGCGAATGTGGGAGTCCTACACTCAGTGCTGAAATGACATTCACCTCCCAACCACAAAAAAAAAGTTGCCTACGTTAATATCAAATGATTAGGGCAACAACAAAAAACATCGGGTGATGTTGTTTTACGATTCGTGCCCCACATTGGGCGCCTTTGTAGTGCTTATCTTTGAAATTAAGTCCGTTTAGAACAGCAGCGATGGTAACTGCCTCAAAAAGTTAAGATTTGGGGCTTCGTTGGAAAGACTTCTCCTGACGACACTGCGCACGCCTGTAGCTAGCTTCTACGGTGTCATGGAGCGGCTTCTTTTCACCAGCGCAAAGCAAGCTCCTAAACATTTATTCTAGATCTAATTCGTCCTGACTGAACCAAAGGGGTTCTATTAATTCCGCCTACCCTACTGCAACGAAATTTCATTTGGACTTAAAGGTCCCATTTTAACAAGTCAACTAGCCTCGACGGCTGGCTAGTGACAGTCGCCGCCGGTGCGACTTAAAATGGACGTGAAGTCCAGCGGGCGAGAAACTGAACATCCAGGCGACGAAGCGGGTCAGTTTCCGCTACTCGATCTTATCATTCGTGGCTGCTGGCTGGCTAGCTAGGCTCGGCGAGGGTTGCGGTCGTAGGGTCTTTAATATAAGATCGAGTGCCCATCGTTAATCCTCAGCCACTTCCATGCCCTTTACAAGAGAACTGAACAAATACAACTCAACAAATTCAACCGTCATCTCGACGTTACTCTACTCTACACATTTACAGGGGAAGACCGACTCTAACGCGAGGTCGCGGAGACCACCGAAAGTACTCTACTTTACAGAATAAAAGTTCACGGAACCGATATACTATTATGATAAAATTTTCCAACAAACGCGACGCGATTAATCAAACAAACGTGGCCTCCGAACCGGACCGGACCCGAAACAGGCGAAGCTAGCTCCTCACATTCTGAAAAAGAATAGCATTAGGTGTCACTTACCTTCCTGTGACCTGAAACTGAAAGTGCCTGTGAAATGAAAGAGTCTATTTGCTGCTGGACCTCATTGCTCTATATTTTTTTTTATAAACTCTATTAAAAATATCATTTGTATTTGAATTTCATATTGAAAAATAAAGTTTTTAATACATTTTAAGCATAATATTAGAATTAAGACCCTTTGCAGGAATTTATATGCTAGCTTTCCGTTACAATTAAAATATTCGAACGTTGAATGTGTGAAAGTAACAACTAATGAGATGAAACGAGCTCAATATATCCATTTAGTTCACTAATTTATATAAACTGAAGCACTTAACATCTATCCATACGTGCTACGTAAAACATTACTTATAAAAGGAAGAACATTGATTTGTTTTTGTAAAACATAAGTTGCAAAACCTAAATAAGCGAGTGGTATTCTTAGTGTCCATGGAAAGGGAAGCTGATTAGAAAGTTGTAAATGGATTAAACCAGGTTGCATATTTTCATGGAAAATATGTGAGAAATATTCAATGCTATTTTATTGTTCGAATGTATGATTTATGTATTACAACTTTTTGTTTATTGCCCTTCTTTGATGCAGGCTTGAGCTGGTGATATTTGAGGAGTTGGGATAGTAGAAAGTAATTTTTACGTATATTCAAATATCTGCATTGGTTTTATTACTTCCCTTTCCTTCCATACATTCGTCATGAAATGGCACCCGTTTCTTTTCTTTTGTATTTGATTTTTTTTCAGAGGTGAAGCTCTTTAGTGTTTGTTTCTTCTTTTTATTTTGATTCACATTCTCACTTATGTAAAACGATTTACTTTAATATAATTAATAATGAAAATTGGTTAATCAAAGATACATAAGAGTCCGTGCTTAACGTATTATAAGTATTTTATTTCAATGACTTCTCTAGTTGTGATTTGAGTAAATTGATATATCTGGATAAAATGTTAACATTCATATAAATTAAACGGATACGGGGGGTCATATTCTAAATGATATTGGATGGGATTTATCAAGGTTAGTCATACCTTTTATAACAAAAAAAAAAATTAGTCATCGAACCTGCTATAAATGTCTCAGTATGAAAGCAACGAACTAATTTTTAAGTACATTTGTGTCGGAGGAATGTTGTCAGTTCTCAAATATAAGGGGTACTTTGTCCTGCGCAATATAAGGGGTACTTTGTCCGGCGGAGCAATTAATTCTTCTTTGGCACCAGTCTGGTAATTTTCTCGATCTTTGTTTGATCGTGATGGGCGCAGCGGCGATGGAGATTTCGAGTTTGAATGGCTTTTACGATGGTCGACTTTTCGAAGATGTGTGCCTCGAGGACTGATACTTGTGACGAGGAGAGCGTGACCTACTAGAACGGTACCGTCCCTTACTTGTGCTACGCCGGTAGCTTTTATCCGACTTTTAATTCGGTTCCGATCGACTCTTCACAGGTGCTGTGGAGGGAAAAATGTGCTGTCAGCCTCATTAAATTAGCGACATTTTCCACTCGCGTGCACTTGGACATTCAGTTTTGTTTTACTACTAAATTTACTTACTCTGACACCCGGTTGGCTTGCCATTTTCATGCGGATGGATTTGACTACAAAAGTCTCGGCTTTCACGCTACTTGGCCCCGTGACAGATCCCGAAGTCTGCTTTCACCCGTACACAATTAAAACACCTCCGCGTAAGGCAAAACTTTACGTCCCCGCACGTTCCACTCAAAACCAAACGACATTCATCACTTCTGTGACGAAACCAAATTTAAATTGAGACGATTATCACGAGTCCGACAAGTTGTTCGATTTTCATTACTCGCCGTTTGCAATCATCACCACCTTTCGTTTCGCGCCCAAACTTCTGACGCCTCTAACTGGGTCAGATGAACATCCAGTCAGAGTGTCATTTGTGGCGTTTGGTGCTGCCAGGTGCGCATTTCGCGCTTGGGACATTTCAACCTCGGATCGTGGTGAGTTCGTATTAATTATTCGATTTAATTTTAATTGATATATAATTAAATTGAATAATTAATTCGCGTCTCGAACGAACGGAGCTTGAAATATTCCAAGGCGAAATGATGGTTTATAACACTACTAATGACACAAGACTTTCCATCCGTTTTCAACGGAGAAACTAACGAATATTCGAAAATTGGGCAACCGGTTAGATTTTATGCCTCACGCATCCTTCCATCCGTTTCGAAGTCCTAATGACTAGGTCCATCCTCAGGGACCTATCATCCCATAGCGTGAAAGCCCCTCACATCAACGAAGAACTTAGGCAACCATGTGGGGTTCAAATCGGAAGAAGTAGGGTTGGGAAAAACCGCAGCGGTTTAACCGAAACCCGTTTTTTTTCTTTGAAAACCCGCTTTTTTCCATAAGCACCTGAAGAAGATCGACTATATCCTCTCCGCAATCCAGACCCTTCAACAAAAATGTCGTGATTTTTTTCACTTTTTGGAGTATAAGTGAAGTGTAGAACCTTCCCAGAATTCAGGGCATCTTTGGCTCACTTGAAATCAAACCGTGATTTCATTTTAATAGTTAATTTTACTGCATTAACTCTTTTGATATCGAAATTACTTAATTTATTTTCGGCTGCCAATAGCCGAACCATATCTCTTCCGCTTTGTCCAAATACATCGATTGGCGGAGCATTTTCTGCCTTTTTGGTGTTTTTTTTTTTAATGCAGAGGAACCAGCAGAACTGCGAGTTGGTTTCTTCTCCTTATTTTTATTTTTTAAATACTGAATGAAATTTATATCATTGTCTTACCTTTGATACTTTCTTCAACTTGCATTTCTTCTATTAATCCGCCCAGCACTGCATAATAGTTTTGGCTGTCATTAGTGCCTCCAGTGCTAAGAATTTCTTGTGGATCGTTTGTTTTTAATTTTTTTCACCTTTATTGCTTTATTTGCTTTTACGGGTTTTGAGTGTCCATCCCCTTCTTGAATATATCTTCCAAGGACTATAGCCGTAGCTCATGACTTTCTTTTTGAAGTCTGATTTCTTCTCCCTTTTCTGCGATTACTCGCATTTTACATCCGCCATCCGAGGAGTTAATACATTGATGATTGGATGTGTATAAGGTGAGGTTAGGACAATAAAAATGTATGGTTACTGCTCAGTTTGACCTTTGTATTATTAATAGCTGCTCTCCAAAAAGATATCCTTCTGACCAAAAACATGCTTATAGACCCGCAAGAGTCTGCAAAATGTTGTCTTGTTAGTTGGGGGGCTCTTATGTTGCCATTCTCTCACAAATTGATATCTTTTCTTAGCAAAATACCTATGTCTCAAAACTATCATTTCAACGCAACCGCACAATACTGCGCAAATAGAGCCATGAAGAGGAAAATTGACATTTAGCCTTTCAAACAAAAGGCACACTCCACAAACTGCAGGAAAATCTCTATTAAATAAATTTTTTGGCACCGCGATAGCTTTTGTTTTAATCTTGGATCACCTGGTTACTAGCTCCTCTCTGAATTTGATTCCTCTCTATATACAAGGGCCCCTGCTCCCCTTGAAACTATGATGAGCTAATTCGCAACGATTTACTGCCTTCTAGTGAATTCAATTGCGCACCAAACAATTTCTGCTAAATGCATACAAACACCAACCGACACTAAATATCCAATAAGAAAAAATCGCACAACTAAAACTTGATTGGTTTGATGCCCTTTCAACTGCAACAGTTATAATTATTTCGGTCTGTACGTGTTTACCGTGCAGCAGAGCGCAGACCCGAAAAGCCATGAAAACCGAAATGCGGTTGCCTCGGCAATTAACCTCTACTCACCGCGTCAGAGCGGCACATTGCACTGTTTGTTGATCGGCAAAACGTAAACAGACTCGTCTCTCGCGCCACTCTCCCTCCGCCAAACTGCATTATGCTATTTCTGTTGCCCTGACACCGTTTTGCACCGGCTGCGTCTATCCGTCTGTCTGCCTTGGCTTCGCGTACCTGTCCATCTCGTCAACAGCAGTCGACATCTATTGTACAATATTTATTGCTATCACATTGGCAATAGTTTTGTTTGTTCTACTCGTTGTTTTCGTTTTCTTATGTTGTCTGCATGTCAGTGGAAATGTTTGGTTATTTTTTCCTCCCGCGGATGCCTTAATGGTAGGATTCGGCGTTTGGGCCTGTGATCATCGACCTCGTCGTCGTCGTCTGGTTAAAGTGCGCCTCGAGGGCATACTCCACATTGTGTGAACGCGAACAGCACGAAACCCCGAAAATAGTTGCAAAGGAAACCCACCAACGGCTGCAACGACGACGACGCTACAAACACACCAGTTACCTTAATCACTCCCACTATGCACCTCGCGCTGTTGCTGCCACCTTCGTGAGTGCCTCGCATCCATTCCGTATCTTGTATCTAAATTACTCGCAAGAATGGCGTAATAGCGCGAGTACACGAGTAGCAAGTGATCCAAATACCTTTCATTCCCGCGAGTCTGAGCTGAGGGAAAAGAAATGTTTGAAATGAAAACGCGAAAACATCCATCGCACATCAAACACTCGGAGGAACGGTTCTGTTTGTGTATTTATACGCGTGTATTGCTGGCTGGGATGCGTTTATTTATGTGGGAAATCGCCTGGGGTCGGGGCGAAACGTGGGACGATCAAAACAAAATTCCAAACATCGTAATGGGTCTGGCGTTGTTGTTGCTGTTAATGCTGCTGCTGCTCGGCAATTCTCTGCCGATGCTTCGTCGGAGATTACACAGCCATGCCATAAAAAGGTCGGCGAAGTTAATGTTCAAGATACAAATGCGAACGACAAGAAACGCTAAAGTATAAGAAATTCGCAGGGCAGACAAAGATGGCAAAATCTCGAAGCGGCGCTATGCAAGCAACTTCACTATTCTAATAAGACGAAGGCAACGCCGAAGAAACTTCGTACACACATAGCCAAGGAAAAAACAACGTGTACAGTGTGTGGCGCAAGTGTGGGGATATTCTTCATTGCACATGATAATTCCTAGACCAGTGGATTTATTTATAGGAAATAACTACGTGCTAAAAACAGTTCCGAAAAAAAATCGTCCATCCTTCAAAATTTAATCAAATGTGGGTGCTAAAATAATGAAAAAGAAAAAATTTAATTTCAGAATCAACAAATGGTGGCGAGTAGAATTGGCGTGTGTTTAATAAGAAAATATTTTCTGAATCATTTCAAGTGGGTTCAATGGCACTTTTGTATTTTATTTCGAAATTACATCTTGATGTTTTTCATGTCAGTCGCAAAAATACTCCTGCCTTTAAAATTATTCTTCAAACTTAGGACTGTACTTTGTCGAGAAAATTCGTTTTTCATTCCAAGGGATCGTCTTCATAAATTTCCATTTTAATTTTAAAAACTTGGATAAGCTGTTTTAATGGAAATTTCATCAAATAGAATTAATATTAACCGGTAAACAAAAATTGGAAATTCTGAAGTATGTCTCGATTTTCTTGTCGTTTGAAATGAGAAAATTACAGAAAATGAAGAAGGCAAGTAGGTTAAGTGACCAAGTCCTCTGCATTTTTCCGATGAAGTTTCACGTAGTAGGAGCTAGGAGGTCATTGTGAAAATATTCTTTGATCGCTATTGCGAAAGTAGGATTGCTTTAACAACATAGTACATTCACCTAGTACCAGAGGCGGATTAACCTTTTTGGCGCCCTAGGCTGGATAAAATTTGCAGCCCCAATATATTTGGAATTTGAATGTGAAAAAAGAATAATCTTAAGAGAATATAATAATTATTTATAACTACTGTTGGTTTTAAAAATATTTTATTAATTCACATATTTACGACTACATTTTAACGAAGCAAAATTATTTATCAAAACATCGAAATTTTCATTTTTCACCAATTCATTTTCAATGTGCAATAGTGTCAGAGAATTTAATCGTTCTTGGCTGATCGTTGTCCTCAAGTAATTTTTTATTCTTTTAAGCGTCGAAAAAGATCTTTCTCCTGAGCAATTCGATATCGCCGTACAAACGTACATACGTAAAGCGATTTCCACATTGGGATATATTGAATCTAATTTATTATTTTTGATCCACTTTAACAGCTCGGTCGGTGTAAATTTTTGTTTAGATATTTCATTCGCACTACATTGTGCTTTGAAATGGATGCATTCCTTCACAAAATTTAAATCTAAATCGTCAGGATAATTTTCTATTAAATGATTAGCTTTTACTTGAATCTCATCATTGTTTATTTGCTGAAATTTTACCAAAAATTCAAATTTTGAGGCAAATTCCGCATATGACGTACGGCATTCGACATTCGGTCAATTCGACAATCAAACTGTCCAAAATGCAATAGTAAATGTTAATCCTAAAGTGATCTCGAGATGTAAACGAATGTCCTTTAGTAGCTGAATCATCGAAATAAACTTTTTGTTTTTTTATTCTTTTTAAGTCTTTATCGTATTCTTTGTTTTCACTTATTAATAGAGCTTGATTTTCAAAATTATTAAATGACTCTTCACTCCTTATATCATTTAACAATTGAATCAAACCATCGTATAACATGACTACAGATGAAATGTCTATATTTGGATCTTGTAATTTTTTACTCACACCATAAATTCGTTGCAACAAAAATTCCCATACGCACAAAAATAAAGCAGTTTCAAGTGTTCCTAATTGCTTTAAAATACCTTCAGCTTGCAATTTCACAATAGGTTTTTGGGTAGAATCATTTGAAATTTTGATTAAAGCTTGATTTATTGGCTTCCACAAAAAAAGTAAACTTTCACACGAATCATGTCGAGCAGACCATCTTGTTCCAGATAATGTTTTAATTGTTTTAATTCTTCTTGTATCCAAATTATTTATTTCTAGATTTTTCTTGTATAGATCACATTCATTTTTTAATATTTCAGATCGGTGAGTTGATAAATTAAAAATATTGTTGAGTTCTTGGAATAAATTAAAAAATAGACAGCTTTCTTTGCAAATTTCTGCCGCACAAATGCCAACTAAATTTAAAGAATACGCTGAACAAGGTATATATACAGCGTAAGGACACTTTTTTTTATTTCCGCTTGAACGCCTTTGTTTATCCCAGACATATTCGCAGCGTTATCATAAGATTGACCACGACAATTCTTGATATCAATTTGTAGTTCCTCTAATGTTCTCATAATAGCATTTGCTACATCTATGCCTTTATGACCAACATTAGGTAAAAATGTCAAAAATCTTTCTACTGGAGAGCCACTTGAATCCACATATCGCAAAATAAATGTGAGTTGATCTATGTGTGACAAATCTGGTGTAGAATCAACAATTATTGAATAATATTTTGAAGCCTTAACTTCTCTAACTATAGTTTTTGAAACTTCGTCAGCAATAATTTGTACGAATTCGTCACATATGGTCGAGGATAAATAGCTCGTGCCTCCTTTCCCGGATTTCCATATTCAGAAATGTGCGTAGCTAAAAAATCATCGTATATCGCAATTAATTCGAGGGACATCATGTAGTTCCCATTGTACGAATTCGTCACATATGGTCGAGGATAGATAGCTCGTGCCTCCTTTACCCGGATTTCCATATTCAGAAATGTGCGTAGCTAAAAAATCATCGTATATCGCAATTAATTCGAGGGACATCATGTAGTTCCCATTGTGAGGATTTCCAAATTGCTCTACGTGACCTCTGAGTGATAGGCCTCGAGATGAAAGAGCTTTAATCACATTCACGACTCCCTGAAGTATACTACGCCAATAAGTTCTTTCTTCTTCGATTTTCTCCAATAATTTTGCGTCAACTCGATTCGTTTTATTTCCTCGTAGTTTCATAGATATTAAAGCATTTTTATGAGACTGACTATTTTCGTGCTGACCAATTCTTACTTTATTTTTCCAGTCGTCGAAACCTTGTTTCTGTGATCCAAATTGAGTTTTTCTATCAAACAATGCACACGGCCCACAAAATACTTTCCCAGTACTTTCTGAGTAGATTAGCCACTTACGATGCACGTTTTCGCCGTTGGATAGAGTTGTTTCGAAATCAGCTTTCGAAAAATAACGTGGCCCTGTTGCATACTCGCGCTTACTTTTTTTAAAATCACTATTCATATTTTGAGTAAAACCATTTGTCACGATATGATCTATGGTTGCGTCATTTATTACCCACAGAACCGGATCACTACTCACACTGACTGAGTCACATGGTTCACGAATTATATGCTGATCGTGCACCTTGTCTGTGTCGTTAATTGATCGAATTTCTTCTATCTCCATTGCTTCGTCACAAATATTTTTACACTGCAACATACTGCTGGCACCATTGTCAGAATCTTCTTCATTATCATCGTTCTTGTGAGTGTTGGTTTTAAACAGTTTGTCTATTTTCGGTGTTTTAGCGATTATTTCTTGATACTTCTCTTCTTTTCTTGCAGCTATTTTTCCATATTCACATCCACTCGATTTTTTTCTGATACTCATTTTATAAATGTTATAATTAATCGCCCACTATAATAATAAAAATTATTTTGACGCCAATTCTGCACAAGAATAACTTATTTATCAGCGACCCGTGCTGCTTCAAAAGTCGCTGCACACTGACTAGTGTTCAAACGTGTCACTGTATCGAAACGAGTGAGCAAAATGTAAACATTAAGCATATAATATTTTGGCCAATGGTGTTGCACGCGAGTGTATAATATTCTAAGTATTCCGCGCCTCCGCGAAAAAAGATCGCATAGTCGCAGAGACCGCGGTCTTTAAGCCGAATTTTCACGCGCGCGGTCTTTAAGCCGAAGCAGCCCCGCGCAGTCTGCGACGACTCTAAAGTCGTCGACTCCAAATTCGTCGCAGACTGCGCGTGGCTACATTTCCGAATAGTTTTTTGTTTACTTTGCCCAGACGATCATTTGGGGTCGATGCAGCTCTTGCGCTGACGTGTGTTTGAACTTTTGTTGTGTTATATCTATATTTATACGTATCGAAAATCTGAATGTGTATAGATACATATGTATGTGAACCTTTCTGTAAGACAGTGTCTTCTGCATTATAATTAACACAATAAATTAATTATTTCTCGTTCAATAAATCTTATCTTTTTAGTCGCTTCTAAATTTGCCGCCCTGAAAATTTGCCGCCCTAAAAATTTGCCGCTCTAGGCCGTGGCCTACTCGGCCTATACCCAAATCCGCCCCTGCCTAGTACCCACACCTTCCATTTACCTTGTGTTGCACACTTTCAGAATTTTCCCAGGGGCCGATCAGCTGATCCGGGCACGTCAGCTGAGCCCAGGCCTGGCGCGTTCAAGAAAAAAAGCAAATAAAATTTCCGACGCATGTGTTCTTTTACGCATTTCGGAACATGGGAGCGCTGCCAGATCCTGATAAAAAACTAAAAGATTACGTGGAACGAATTTATTTTTCTGCAATATTATTGATTTTTTGAGATATGGTAATCCTGAAATCTCTCATCGAAGCACATGTTTATATTCGCGCCAATCCTCGCATCAGCATTTACCTACCTACCTGCTACCGAAGGTTTATGGCCCGTTGTTCGGATTTTTCCGGAGTGTTGATTGAGTGCGGATACTATGTTTGACAATGGCTCCACCTCCCAGAATCGAGGGAGGAACCAGAATATGATACCCTGTGAGAATGGAGCTGACTGTTTCTCTGTTTTCCGGCGGAGCAAGCCCAACTTCCTCTGTTCCTACGCTGGAACAGAATCTTCTACTTCCACTCTGGATACCAGTGAAGCAAACTTCTCACCTCTACAATGCTCTGGTGCATAGTCTTTGGTCAATTCTCCTCTGTTTTTCACTGGATTAGACAATTATTCCTTGATATGAACAGTGAAATGTATGCTACGCCTGCATCTCCTCTGTTTGACAGGAGAGTAGGTCTTTTCTCCACAACCAGTAATCGTACTTCAGAAACCAGGCTGAGCTCTGTCAGACGATTGATTATTGCAGCACCTTGTAATGATTTTAACTCGCACACGAACGTCGAGATTTCCCGAAGGAAATTCGAACCGACCTCTCATCGGTTCTAGACGTGAAGTGTGAGTCGTGCCAACGAATGGTACGCAATCGGTCAACCAGTCCGTACACTCGTAACCCATTTCGCGGTGGCTGCTTGTCGGCCAGCTATTTCAGAGAGGATTTCGGTAGCAGGTCTTTTAAATGGATTACGCTCGATTACTTTAATTCAGCCACCATTATGTGCCCGTTTTAAACGGGTCTAAAATGCAACCATACGGAAAAGAAACCTACCTCTACTTTATTCCGTATTTCCCTTCAATTCAGTCAAATAACAACAAAAAAACTTGATCTAATTCCGCGTTCCCGTAATTTTTTCTCTTTTTCCGACGTGGTACTAAAAAATATACTACTGTAATGCAAAGTTCGAAATATCCAATGAACATAAGCAGACATAAAGCGGTATGAAAACTAAAATACCGAATGCTTCGATTGTAAGTCCAATATTTTTTTCATGTGGCTAGTTCACATGAAAAAAATATTGGACACATACTCAACAAGAGATGGAAATGCTTTCCTTATTATCTTATTCATAATTGCATTCGACTTACAATTGAAGCATTCGGTATTTTAGTTTTCTTACCGCTGTGCTACAATCAACATAACACAAAATAAGGAATGTCAAGTTACGTAACGCGCACATAGTATGCCTACATACGATTCGCGCTTATGTGATGTTGACAGATACGAAGAACTGTCATTGTGGCAAAAGTTATTGAAGAAAATGGATGATTTCGAATTGATTTTGACGTTTATGTTTTAAATAATGTGTTATAATTTTGTTGATGAAAGTCCTCAACTGAATAGAAGTAATATTAAATTAAATATTTCAATACCAGAGTGGAATTGTACTTAACAGATGAGAACACCTGTTTTCTGCATAATTCCTCACAGCTGGATAAAATTTTACTCACCCTGTCAAATGGCAAACAACAATGTATCGTTGTCACTTAAAGTAACAATGTATTTGACATACTGAAATAAAAAGTTAGTTCGATTTAAACTTTTCATGTTGTGTATGTTATCCTTATGTCAAATGTACTCAATGTCTTATAAAATATTCGGGTTCAACTTTTTTGACATTTGCTTTATGTCTGCTTATGTTCATTGTAGCTCAGCCTTTACTCTTGCTTTACTGTTTCTACAATCTAAAATATTGTTCTTTAAAAAAAAATTAATTTAATCATAATACCGACATTTTCAAGATTGATATTTCCCTAAGCATCTAATATCAATACATTTTCCATTTTTTAAAGTTACAATAATAATCTTCGTAATCAATATTCTTAAAATTTCCGTTTTTTCGTTAATTGGATATTAATTTTAAAATATATACGTAGAAATTGTGAAGTTCTATTGTAGTTTCGTTTCTTTCATTTGTTTTGCCTTATTCCCTCGTTTTTTTGTAAGTTTAAATAATACATGTATGATAGTGAATTTAATATAAATGTAATCATTGTTTTAGTTACTAGAGAGCGACCTTTTTTCTTTCTCATTCTATGATTTTTATTGTTTGTGGAGTTTTTCGTATAAACGGAATAGCAATTTATTGTTTAGTTTCAAATGGTAGCTCACAAAGAGTCATTGATTTTAACAAATAAAGGGTTGATAGCCCATCAGTTATACGAATTGAAGTTGTGAATATTTATTACATCCTTCAATGAGGACCTTAGGAAGCCGCTCAAAAAGTTAACTGATGATCTAAATAAAGAGATATATATATATATATATATATATATATATATATATATATATATATATATATGTAGATATATATATATATATATATATATATATATATATATATATATATATATATATATATATATATATATTTATATATATATATATATATATATATATATATATATTTATATATTTATATATATATATATATATATATATATATATATATATATATATATACCGCGTTTATTTATGTGTACGCCTCTCATTGAGTATTTTTTAGCGTTTAGCCTTTTATACTTTCGGTAACTTGCCATGAAATCTTTATCGTTAGTAAGAAGATTTCAATCAATTATATGTTTCGGCATATTCGCTATTCTTCCGTTAAAAAATGAAACTAGTCCCTGTCTTCTCAATTGTCCATTCATAAATAAAATTTTTGACTAACTTTAAGATCAACACAGCCAATGCTTTTTAAAATTTTTGTAAGAAAATTCACAATATTGCTGGTGTCCGACTATCACAAGTGTTTTTAGCTACTACAGCAGCTAGAACGCAAAAAAAAATTGGGAAAAGTTGAAAAATGGAAAAAATCAAAGTCAAAGAAATTTAAGTGGGGTTTCCCCAATAAGGACATAACCCCTTAAACCCTAGCAGTTATAAACGACAAACCTGTCGGTTATATCAGATGCCTCTTAAAATGTCCTTTAACCAATGGTGCTAATGTGCGGGTGTTACTGAGAATCAAGTAGGTCTGCGTTATTAGCTTCGAGGGGTGCAGGAAAAGAGGCAATGTATAACACATTCTTTAACCAAAAGTCTTTGAAGTCGAAATTCACTCAACTTCGTTAAAAATAGTATAATTTACAGATTTTACATTTTCCCGAATAGAATTGTATTAATGTTGTTTCCAATTTAAAGTCTCTATATTCTGTAAGTTCAAATGAAAAATCGAACCATTTTGACGGAGATTAAAACTATTTGAACTTTCTACAATTAAAATATCAACAATCCATACGATTTCTGCTATGTTGACTTTTCATCGAACCGGTCGCTACCGGTTTGATCAAATGCTCTCAAATTTTTTTATAAGATAAAAGATACATATTTAATATTTTACGTCAATTATATTCTTAACATCGCAAGAAAATAGTCGCTGTAGAAAATTGCCTAAAAATTGTGTTTCTATTAATGAGAGTGTGGTTAATGTTCACTTTATTGGTCCTTTTTTTTTTGATTTTATCCATTGTTGATGTGAATTCATTGTCAGTAGATGATAGGTTCAATATCAATTCTTCCCGACACATTAGATTATCATTTCGCACTTTTTTTTGACATTATTACCCACGCATAATTTTTGAACAGTATTAGCTGACAACTTCTATTTTCACAAAACTGTTTGGATTGGTCTCCATCAGTTCAGGTAATTTGATATCGGTAAAGAACAATTATCGCCGTTAAATGAGTTTCCAGACGACCGAAAAGGAATTATTTCCCATCACGACAACCCACTTCACATTACCTTTTTCAAACTTGGTTGTACAATGTAACTTTATCATTTTCCACTATCCCTGCGTTGAAAGCATTATTGTTCTGGCGTCGCGAAATTCAAAATTTGTTTCCAATTCATGTGATATAATCTGTACGCGTAACGAGTACTCTTTATATCGTACCTAACCTATACAAATAGACTCACTGGCTTGCGTCCCTCGTGGGTCTGCCCCATATCCACCTTTTTTCGGTTTACTGCTAATAATTGTCCCAGGACATCTTCAGTTGCTTGAACGTTAGCTATGGGTAACTGTCATTCGTTTTTCCGTTTGACTAGAGCGCGCTACTGATTTCGGGCTGCCACGCGGACTTCAAGCTGGATTAGACGAAGCTGCTGTATGCCCGTCCTGACGGTGCAACGCCGGCTGCAGTCGCTGCACTTCCTCCTCGTTGGAGAGCCGCCGTTGGTGGCAGCTCCACGCCACTGACGCTTAGTTTGAAAATAATTAGACGCTGTATTAAAAATCAACGATAGAACTTACTTGCAACGTTAAAAAGGGCTCGCTTGTCGTGGGAAACGCAGATGGTGTTGTCATCCGCAATCCGGGATGATATCCGGGAGCACCCAACTCGAGGCGGCTGCCACTGACACTCACGTTTGTTTTTCCTTTTTTTTGTTTTTAATTAATTTTGTCTGTACGATATCCGCACCGCTGAGGTCTTGCAACGTCAAACTCTCATTTCGCCCCAACCGGACGTCATCCCTTCTTCCGTTTGACACCTGTCAAATAGCGGTTCAGTGGCAGCGAGTGGTTAAATGGTTGCTCCCGAACCGTCGACGTCAATAGCGTAGGATACATGGATCTGCTGATCGGCGTCAGTCGCGTAGAGCTAATTTATTACAACCTCTCTAAGCATCCAGTAAGAGAGTACAGCTTAAGCACTATTAAACGATGCGGAAGAGTTTCTGGTACTCTCTCCTCTGTTTCCAATTAGAGCAATCCACTCACTCATTTCTTCATAGAAATTCCAAGCTCTACCGTAAAACAAGAGTATGACAATCAGAACTAATGTTTTTTTAGGTCTTAACAAACATTGCTTTTAAGGACAATCTTTTTCAGAATGTTTTCATAAAAGTGTCCGTCAACATCAAAGAAATACTCTCCTAAAACCATTTTGTGAAATAAGCAAAATAAAAGTAGGTATATATATGCAAACCAAACTTGCTTCTTTTGATTTTGGAGCAATGCGAATTCCGGATATTCACTATCCTCAATGCCAGTGACGGATAGAGATGATTAACCGCTTCTTCGATCCATGAAAATTTCCCGAATAAAATTTAAACCGTCCTCTCAACGGTCGAAGACGTAAAGTGCCCCTTCAGGCCTTTCAATCTGGATGTTCGCAGTCTCTACTCTGAGGTAGCTGCTGGTCAGGTAGCTAGTTCGGAGAGGAGTTTTAATCGAGGGTCGCACGCGAGTATGCTACGCTCTAAGAAACATTTTTTTAGCTATCGTTCAAATGTCCGTTTAAAAAAACGCGTCAACCATCTTCTTCTACAATCTAACTTTACCGTTCCGTACTCAACCGTTCAACGTTTCAAAACTATAAAAAAAAATCATGCCAAGCGCTACCGAATACGCACCGACGCGGTGCCAGAAACAAACTAGTCGAAGCCAAAAACGAAATATCCTACGCTGACGAATTTGGCAACACAAAACAATGGCACCCCACAAAGCTAACCGATCATTCGTGGATTTATAATAAAGCCACCCTCTTCGCCGGATACCTACCTTCGTTCGTTTGCACTTAATAATTCATTATTATTTCGAGAAAACGTTCAATTTTTCTTGCTCGTTGTATTCTCCCAACTAATTTGTCGGTGCGTTAAGCGTGAATACAAAATTTGGTAAAAAAAAGTAAAATTTTCACCATCGCAAACTCCTAAACAGCTAAAAAACAAATTGAAAAGAAGAGTAGTTTTTGTTAAAGCCGATGTGGCTGCCTGGGCGATTCCTTGTTTGCAGCGTACAAGGGCGGCTTCAGCATCAAGTGACCAAGTGAGTGGTGCTCTCTTGGTTGTACAGACTTTTAGTAGTTCCGAGAGTGGTGCTTGGGACTCGGCAGCGTGTAGCATGCAGCGGCGATAAAACTTCAGTATCTCGAGAAAGCGCCTCAGCTGGGATGAATCAGCCGGTTTGGGAAAAGGTGCAATGACTTCCGTCTTGGGGGCTGGTGGTCGAAATCCTGTCTGAGAAATATGGTATCCAGCAAATGTAACTTCGGATAGGCCGATCTGGCATTTCTCCCAGTTGGCCTGGAGCTTGCCAGCTTGTAGTACAGAGAGAAGCTGCTCGAGGTGACGTTGGTGGTAGTCGTGGCTGGCTGAAAAAACTAAGATGTCATCTTGGTAAAGGTGGACGAAGTCGAGCTTCCTCAGCAGATGGTTAAGTGTCCGCTGCATTGTTTGAGCCGCGTTGCGTAGGCCGAGAGGCATCCCTACAAATTCAAAATGGCCGAAGGGGGTCACTGCTGTTTTGCAGATATCCTCCGGTGCGACGGGGATTTGGTAAAAGACCCGCTGGAGGTCGACGACCGAGAAAAACGAACCACTAGCCTCCTGGATCAGATCCTCGATGATAGGCAACGTGTAGCGATCTGGCCGGGTGTGGACATTGAGTTGCAGGTAGTTCCCAGTAGCTCGCCAATGGCCTCCACTCTTGGGATGTGCAAGGGGCTAGCCCATTGGCTTGATGAAGCTCGGATAACATCACGTTCCGACACGAGTTCGAATTCGGCTTTCGCTGCGATGAGGCGTTTCTCCCACGAGGAAAACAGGTGGGCCGTGTGTCACTATTTGATGATGAACGAGTAGGTCAGCGATCGAAGTGAATTCGCCGGGTCGAATGGGTGTAACTTCGTGTTTGGCGATGATCTGCTTGTACACCAAGATAGAGGCTTTGGCCACTGCACCTGCGCTTATGCTATGCACAGCTGGAGCAGGGCCAAGGACGCAGGCCGGTGAAAGGTTGGTGCGATCGTCCAAGAGGCGGCGGTTTCGAAGGTAGATGAGCAGGTCATGGTGATTGAGCGCATCGGCTCCCAGGATGACCGTCTGCAATGGCGAAAGGCCACTGAAATGGGCGGCGTAATCCAAGGTCCACGGTGAGTTGCTGGGTGCCGAAAGTGTTGATAGGCGTGCCATTGGCTGCCTGTAACACGAGGCTCTGCGTCTGAAGAGGCCTGGCAATGTGGTACCTCGGAATGATAGATAGAGCAGAGCCGGAGTCCACTAGGAACTGAGTCTTTGAGAGACATAGAGGCGTTTCTTTCAGATATTGCGGGCGGTGTCCGTCGAATACAGCGCCGGCGTAGTTAGTTTTCCGAGCGCATTGCGGTGGTGTCTTGCACTGAAAAGGTGCAGGGCTGCCTGCAGCAGATAGCTAAAGCTGCATGCTTGCTGTGATACCAGCAATATCCTGAGCGTGGGTGTGAAAACAACATAAAGTCCACCAAAAATAAAACCGTAAACAATGTTTCCAGTCATAGGGATTCCAGGCTTTTTTTTCTTTTTCCTCAATAGCTTGTAAACAACCATACCTGTCAGCAGCGACATATCCTTTTTACTTCAATAATCAACTGATGTTTCTTGTGCTATTGCTTTGCAGATAGAAAAAATGAATGTGACGACATGCGGGTTAAATTTTGTAGTCAGAAAAATTGATCCTTCACATTGGGTGCCAAAGTCCTGAGTTCGAGCCTGTTCGTTTTAATCTGATTTCAGTTGGAGCGGCAGCAAAGTTTTATTCATAACCTCATCCAAATAGTTGTCTGTATCTACAGTGTTGCTGCAAACCATGCGTAAAGGTAAGGATAGCTGGTATGACGAACAGTTACTCATGCATTTAAAGTCGAGCTGCATACGTTTAGCGTTCAGTTTTTACCAGCGACACTGAGCTTCCTGAGAAGCCATCATGAAAATGAGCTCCATCTGGTTATCAAGGCGTTTTTAGAAGTAATGGCATCTCAAGGATTTATTATGAAGGAAAAAAGTAATGCAGAACACCACATCCCTACCAAAGGACCCTCGAGTGGAGCAAGCTCGCAGGCTCCCACCATACAAACTTCGTGTAGCTCAGCAAGAGTTTAGCCGCATGATGCAGCTGGGTATTTGCGGACCTTCCAGTAGTGCATATGCGAGCCCAATGCACTTCGTGCTCAAAGGGTCTGGGGAGTGGTGTGTGTGTGTGTGGAATTTGGTTACGATTCCGAGCAGATCGCCGATTCCGCGCAAACATGAAGCATTGTATGCGGACTGTGCAACCATTTCATCACACTTGATTTGTCTTTCCCTCGCAAATTCTGCATAATCCAGTAATAGCGGTGAAAGCCGCTTTATACAATTGTACAAGGCAAACGTGCTGTTAACCCTAGGTGTGGAATTTGGTTACGATTCCGAGCAGATCGCCGATTCCGCACAAACATGAAGCATTGTATGCTGACTGTGCAACCATTTTCATCACACTTAATTTGACTTTCCCTCGCAAATTCTGCATAATCCAGTTGGAATGCATATAAGTAATAGCGGTGAAAGCCGCTTTATACAATTGTACAAGGCAAACGTGCTGTTAACCCTAGGTTTCATCAAATCCAACGTCTATGCCAAAAACATGCCCTTGTAAAATGCTAAACGTAATGATTATCATTGAAGTCGATTATTTTTTTTATTTGATACCCGCAGGCTAATTCTCTTTTTATTTCTTGAAAAACCTTCGTGCCTTGGTTCTCCAAAAGGATCAATGCCCGACGGCTTTTCAAGACAAAAAGTAATGATTATTATTTACTGGAGTTTTTTTGTGCGGTTTTGAACCGTATCAAAATGATGTGACCACAGTCTTCCACTTTAGGAATATACTATACCCTTTAAAACGACAGCTTTAATTTCCCAACTTTAGAAAGTTCTTATTGATGTTATTAGCCAATGTAACTTATTAAATCTACATAATCTAATACGTATATTTTTTTCTTTGCAGGTAAGCCCATGCTTCAATTAATTTTCGTAAGTATCTATACGCTGATTCTTAACCTTTTAAGTGTTTATGTCGATTATACTCGTCACCACAAAACGACATTTTTTTCGCATAATGTTAATTGTACTCGGCGCGAAGGTCTTCATACTATAAAGTAGAAATTTCAACACTAATTCTTTTTCTTGAGCAAGAGTAACTTTAGAGCTTCAAAACGAATATACCCTTTAGAATGTTCAGTTAATCCATCAATTTTATTTTGTCATTTAAATTCGCCTGTTCAAAGCGAAATTTTTTTCAAACAAGATGCAGGAGGTGACAGCCATGTTCCTAATGCCTCAGCATAGACATGTACCTGAGCATCGAGGACGATGTTCAATTAGGATGGCCGAGATGTGAAAAAGAACAAAGCAACAGCACTGATGACATACATGCGTGATAGACAACGACGAATGAGTGGCGATGATTACATCGGAAGACGACGCGACGACGACGGCAGTCGAAATCAACACCTGTAAGACGATCAACACTTGGATAGCAATAAAGACGATACATTAAAACGAAATTTTGTTTCGCTGAAGTTTAAATCCTATAGTACATTTAAACTTCAATCTTTCACAAAAAAATGTTAGCCAAAATTATATGTGGAGGCATAGCAAACGCATTCTAGGGTTAACGGTATGTAAATCAATGACAAGTAAATTTTCCCATTTATTGTAGGGTTGCTATGTAAACCTGTACCCATCGAATAATTTAATATTCGCCTAGTTGTTTTGCTTCGCACGCTGTTCCACAAGCTCAAATCTCCTATTTGCTATAGCGACAAAAGAATATTAAAGACTAAATTAACCTTTCACCAATGGCGTAAACAGCATGAAGGAAAGAATCAATTGGAAAAAACCACATTTAAAATTTTAAGGTGTTTATCCAGAGACCCATCATTCCAATAGATAATCTTGACTTCTTCTTTGTAGATCCTTGAACTGTTTCAATGTGACGAATTTCTTGGAAGGACTATATCCTTTTCGGTGCTTCTGAACTCAGCCAAGACTCTTCTATTTATAGAACGGATGAATGATAAATGAATTTCACTCTATCATTATCATTTCCACTTGAAAGAAAAACCTTTTTATGAAATTTTTCCAGGAAAATGAATATACATACATACATGTTTGAAGGCAAATTCCGAACTGCAATTTTATTGACGTGTTTTTGTTTAAAGTCTTTAGATGAGTTTAAGAATAGAAGTCGCGTTAAAAATAATCAATTATATGGGCTTAGTTACCTTAATTTTAAAAATTTGAAGAAAATGATTTTAGTTGAACTTGTTATTAAACCATCATTGCAATTTCGGATTTCTTCGAAGATTCCGTTTCAATTCAAACCAAATCTAAAATTGACACGAAACCTTCTTGGAAAAATAATCACTCGTTGCAGTGTATTCTAACTCACCCTAATCACACATTGACAATTTCCTATGAAATCTTATCACAAACAGCAAGAACACGATGACGAGCGACGCCGCGTATTGTATCATAGAATGAAAATAGAAAAAAAGGACAACAACTACAAAACGAACGAGAGGGACAAGGAAATTAATGGAAAATACTGAAAACAAACAATGCAGGAAAAAATGTACACACATATCAAAATTGATGAAATGAGATTAAAAGGAAATCTGGCATTATCAGTGAATCTGTATCTTTTTACTTTTCATCTCGCAGCATCTCGCGTGCTGCGTATTTTTATGAAAATTTTCCATCTCTTAATTATATTTTTCTTTTCACTGCTGATGTACAGCACGCACTTCCTCATTCCGCGCCGTCTCTATCGTTCGGAAAAATCTTCTCGAGACGAATTTTTTGAGCATCTTTCGTTTTTTAGGGTTTTGTAAAATAAATTTTTTACTATAGCCTATTAATATCGGAATCGTTCGTCAGTGTGTCACAGCAAGTTCTCTCAGGAACTGTAGAAGCTAGTTTCTGGTTAGTGAAAATTACGTAGTTAAAAAAATTTCAATGTCTTCAGGGGGGTCTCCCAACATAAGGTTGTGAACCCTTAACAATTTTTTTTTCACCAAATATAATCGAGTAGGGTATCAAATGAAAGCTCTTGAAGAGATATTTTAATGTCCGTTGTTAAAACTACAATATCGAAAATGGGGTAGGCAGGGGAAGGGGAAAAACACGAAAAATTGTGTCCCCCCTCCTCGCGATTGGGCACCTGTGGACCGAAAAATCTAAAAAAAAATCAGGGAGGCAGTTCTCTCTCACAGCAACGACAAATACCTTAGAAATCGGAGTACGCAAAACCTTGTTAGTAATGGTATGATTTATCAATTTTACACTTTCTTGGATAAAATTGTAAGCATACACTTAAACCCAATGAAATTTTAAATATATTGGATATTCTAAAAAATATTGAGCCTTTTTCTGTCATTTTTCGATTGAATATTTCTTTTATTTAAAATGGGTTTTATTTAAGTACATATTGTCCATTATCATATATGACCTTTTGCAATTTTTCTTCTGTAGTTTATCGACGAAAAACTTGGCCAAGTGATTTTCACAGTCCCTTTTTGAAGTGAATTTCTTTTCATTAAGGAAGCTTCGCAGAAACCGAAACAAATGGTAGTCTGATGGTGCAAGGTCTGGACTATACCGCGGATGCACCAAAACTTCCCAGCCAAGCTCTGTCAATTTTTGCCAGATCATCAAAGATGTGTGTGGTCTGGCATTGTCATGATGAAAGACAACGCCCTTTCTATTGAATTCTGGCCAGTTTGTTTGAATTGCTTGTTGTTATCTGGTTAATTGCTGACAGTACAGAGCCAAATTGAGTTTTTGGCCAGGTTCTAGCACCTCATGATAAACAATGCCCTTCCAATCCCATCATACACACAGCATAACTTTATTTGGTGTCAATCCTGACTTTGAATTCATTTGTGATGATTCACCTTCTTTTGACCATGATCTTTTTCGAATGACATTCTCCTATCTTACCCATTTTTCATCGCCCGTAATGATTTGCTTCAAAAATGGCTCGATTTCGTTGCGTTTTATTAGCATTTCGCAAATGGAAATTCGGTGGATGAAATTTGTTTGTGTTAATTCATGCCGCACCCAAACGTCAAGCTTTCTTGTGTATCCCGCCTTACGCCAATGGTCTAAAATCCTTAGCAATGTTATAGCTGCTTATGTGCCGGTCTCTTCAATTTTTTGGAAGATTTCATCGACTTTTTCAGTGATTGGTAGATCTGAGCGAGGTGCATCTTTGACATCAAAATTTCCAGAAGGAAAGCGAGCGAACCATCTCTTGGCTGTGGCTTTTGATAAAGTATCTTGACTGTAGACACCACCAATTTTTCCACGAGCCTGCGATGCATTCTCACCTTGATCGTAGTGATATTGTAAAATATAACGAATTTTGTCAGTAATTTCACTCATTTTTAAATGAATACAACTTTTGACACGAATGACGAAATACAAAACTGTCCATATGGAAATTGTAGACTGGGATATCACCTTTCAAACGCATGGCAGTTTGACTCAATCTGATTAGTATTGCCCGATATACTACTGTGACCAAAATATAAGGTGACATTTGAATTTAAACTGCGCGCGTCGAAGGATTTGGAGAATTGTTTATTTTTAGGTTGTTAGTACTGTCAGTGACATCTATGTCAAATTTACATGTCAAAATATTCATTAGTGTTTGAGATACGCGTCGTTTCCGGGATGGCCTTCTGCTCCGTTTTCGCTGCGGCTTGAATCGTATCAAAACGGTGTTCCCGGAGCGGTTTTTTGAGCTTGCTGACCAGCCAGAAGTCGCACGGCGCCAGATCAGATGAATACGGTGGTTACGGAACGATATGGGTTGAGTTTTTGGCGAAATGATCACGAATTACAAGTGCAGTATGGGATGGTGCATTATCGTGGTGTAAAAACCAAGAATTTTCTTGCAACAATTCCGGCCTTTTTAGGCGGAAAGCGTTACGCAAACGACGCATAACGTTCAAATAATATTCCTTGTTGACTGATTGGCCCGGCGAAAGGAATTCATAGTGCACAACACCACGATAATCGAAGAAGAGAAGAGGTTGATGGTCGCCCAGGACGCTCTTCGGCTTCGACACGTTCACGGCCGGCTTGGAACTCACTATACCAATTTTAAACATTTTTTTAGACATAGCCTCATCACCAAAGGCTTTCTGCACCATGCTCAACGTATCCGCAGCAGAAAATTGATTCTGCAAACAAAATTCAATGCAAATTCAACAAATTTCGACATCGCAAAAAACGAAAAACTCACTTTTAGCAGCTCACAAAATGACGCGTATCTCAAACACTAATGAATATTTTGACATGTTAATTTGACATAGATGTCACTGACAGTACTACCAACCTAAAAAAAAAACTCCAAATCCTTCGACGCGCGCAGTTTAAATTCAAATGTCACCTTATTTTTGGACAACGAACACCATCTAGTGACAAAAAAGGCTCAATACTTTTTGGAATATCCAATATATGACCACTGACAAGGCTAATAAACTTGAAAAGAATGGGATGGTTTTTAACAAAGTAGTGGTAGTTTAAATTTTCAGTACTACAACAACAACAATATGTGAGTGACTATTGAGCAATATGTGCTTTCAATCGACTTAAACATTACGGGCTTGTTAGGGTTTGCATGGAAGTTTCAGGAAAGATGTACGAGTATATCATGTACATCTTTGAGAATCTGTTTCAGTGATATTAGTTATTCCTAAAAAAATGGTGGCCATTTTAAATGAGAATTTTGAGTAACTTTAAGTTATTTTACCCCAATTTCAGCATTTAAAGTAGATGCTATTAACTCTTGATGAAAATATATATTTTAAAGGTGAAAAATTCAGGGTGGTGGGGTTTCATGAGTAAAAAAATAACAAATACTTCAGAAGTTTCAATAAAGTCAAATCGCATTCAAAGAAGTAATAACAATTTGAAAGCTCTCCGATTACAACAAAACAACGTACGGTTTTTCTACCATTCGGGCTTTCCATCGAACCAGACATTGCACTTTTCATTGGATCTTCTAATTTCCAGATAAAATGAATAAATAAAAATATTTTTTTTTCTTAATTTCTTGCAAAGCCGTCGGGCCTTGCTTTGTTGTGTGAGCAGATGCGTTTCGACTTCTTTGAGTCATCTTCAGAGTTTGAAGGATGTGTTAAAGGGAACCAACATATCGTTTAGACACTGAAGATGATTCAAGGAAGTCGAAACGCGTTTGCTCACACAACAAAGCAAGGCCCGACGGGTTTAAAAAAAAGAGAATTGGCGTGCGGATATCAATCAAATAAACAAAATTATTGACGACAATTAAAAATATCTTCGAGATTTCATTCAGTCAGTTGTTGTTAAAAATATTCCGACAAAATGGCAGCAAGTTAAAATGGTATGGTAATGGTTTCCCTTCTAAAACGAGTATGCATTTGTTGTAGACGTCCTTTAAGTTTTTCTTGAGCTTATTCATTATTGTAGTCTACATATCGTAGGCTGAGTACGAAACCCTTCTGACATGAGCGTAGCTCTGTCATCTCAACTTGTTTTTATTTTCGGCAACGGATGCTATCTGGTTGAATTGTTGGATCTGTAGAAAATGTGAAATATCTTTTATCGAAATGTTCTTACAAAAATTAAAGTTTGAAGTTGACAAGGAGCAAATTAGTGAAGTAACATATTTGGGATAGTGCATTAATTACGTGACGTTAACAACCGTAGGCTTTTCTCAACTCCCCTCTCCATGAAATGTATAAAAAAATTCTTCATTTCGATTCAACGTTAATATTGAAAAATTTATTGATGATACGAGTATATTAAATATATTTTATTCTAATTAAGATATTTTTATTAAACTATACTGATCAGATGACTACTAATAATATGTTTTGGTATTAACAGTATGATTTTACTGTTCAAAAAATGCAAACTGTGATCCACGAAATCATAATTTGAATAACAGTCATCGAAGAGGTTGATTTTTCAGCTAAATTAATTTGATCTCCATCTTTAACTAGCTCAACAGCTGTCCACTCCATTAAACTCTTCGTTTCGGGTGCTCATTTAAACAGACATGGAGTTATAACAAGATTTTTACTGTGTAATGAAGTTAAAAAAAAAAACTCCAAAATCAAAGCGTCTGAAACAAAATAGCGGCCGCGCTCAAAACTCAGATCTTAAATTACAAAATGGTGGCTAGTCAAAGTTGGGAATTACAAAGGCTTCTAAAAGTAACAATTTTTCTTCGATTTACATGAACCGATATCAAGGTAGATGGTAATAAGCTTTAATGATAATTGTATTGTCGTGATCATTTAGGTGTAAGTTTCAAAATGTCTGTGGCTCAAATATGCAATTTTTTTTTCATATCTTCCTGGCCCTCTAGCGGCCAAGCTCCTCAACCGATTTTGTTGAAACTTGAAATTGTAGGTTACTAGAACAATTTCTTAAACTCTGCATGATTATGAAAATCGGACGATAAACAAAAAAGTTGTAAATTTTAAACTTAATATGTTTAGCTGCCATTTAAAAAAAAATTGGATATTTTTGTTCTGTTCAAAGTTACACTCCGATTCGAACGAGATTTGGCGCACTTGGTGATGATTTCTATTATAATAATACAAAATTAAATGCTTAAATTCAAAATGGCCGTCTCCAAAGGCCAGAAAGTAAACGTAATTCGTTATTTAAGCAGCAACGAAAGTCTTGAATCTGATATGGTTTAAAGTGGAAATATTTGTACGACAAAACGTTTTTTTAAACAGTGTTAACCTTTCAAATTGGCGGCAAATCAAATTATTATTTGCTTTTTAAAACTAACGGCTCCTACGAGAAATTCGCCTTACCGACTGGTGCAATCAACGGCGATTTTCTTAAGTGAGCAGACGCGTTTCAACTCCTGTAAGTCATCGTCAGACGCTGGACATGATTCAAAGGAGTCGAAACGCATCTACTCACTTAAATAGCAAGGCCCGACGGCTTTTCAAGAAAAAGAAATTGGGTCTGCGGATATTAAATAAAGCTAATTGACTAGAAAACATTGTGGTTTGAATTTTTCTGCATTACAAAAACAGCGCATTTTCGGATTTGCTCGAAATTTTACGCATATCTTTTAGAATTGTTCAAAGAGTGACATCAGTAAATTTAAGAGAAAATCGCGGCAATTTTAAAGGAGAATATTGAGTAAATTTGTGTGAACTACGCAAATTTAACATTCACAGTCTAGACCAGTAACTTTTGATTGAATTTATTCATGAGTGGCTACATGTTATAGATTTTTTTATGGTTGGAAGTTGAATGTCATTTCCGCACGGACGGTGGGGCTCCCACGCTCGTGAGTGACTGTACTACCCTCTGAACACTGTCACCAGGCATCGTTTTACTACGCCGTGAGGTGCCTTTCATGCTGGGGGCTCCTCCTCTAGCGGAAGGGGAGAGGGGAAATGGATTTGCCAGACAAGCGATCCCTCAGCCCCGACGTCTGCTGTGAATATCTTTTATCTTTTAGGACTGCCCGAACATAATGTCCCATCTGGTTCCATTTAAAAACCTACTATACTACCCAAGGGTAAGCTCTCATCTCTCTGTAGAGGTCCCGTCGCAGCCTTCATGCAAAAATTGCATGGCAGGCATCGTCTTCTTCTCCTAGGCAAAATCGACAATCGGGGTCCGTGACTTGCCAATCTTGTGCATGTAAGACTGAAAGCACCCATGCTCTCTCAAAAGCTGGGTCAGATATAAGTCAGTCTCACCATGTCTTCAATTTAGCCACGGTCTCTAATCCGGGATGACACTCAAGACTGCTGTCAATCGTTGGGTGAACGCACTCTCTCCTCGGGGACAACCATCTCCCGCACGTCCTCGCTTCGGCGCGCTCTCTAGCAAGGAGAGCGGCAGTTCTCACGTCTGCAATAACTCTCACTGCCAAATCAGGGACTGTCGGATGTGAAAATGCAATCTTCAGTGCTCCTGTTCTCTGTACCTGTCCCAAGCGTTTTCGGTACACCTCCTTACTGAGACATCATATCATATTTCTGCAACGTACAGTAGCACTCACCCTACAGCACTTATCAGGAGGCGTCTTCTCGATGGGTTGAGTTTTTCTAAGTTTACCATAAGTGGACTCAGAGAAACTCAGCTTCGTGTCCAGTTACTTCACCGTTGGCTTCGATTCGATTAGTATGTCTCCAATATTGATTGTGCTTTTCCCACAGTGCTAAACTGAACCCATTTCCAGCCATCCAGTCCCTCACTCGGCACATTAGCATATCTAGCCTAAGTTGCGCTTGTTCAACGGTGCGTCCAGCGACTAGAACCGTAAAGTTATCCGCATTGCCGATCAAGTGGACTCATCAGTCATCTTCAGTTTCAGTAGCCAGTGTCGGTAGACATGTCCCATAGTTCTGGACCCAGGATAGATCCCCGGACAAAACCAGATGGAACTTCCACCCTGCCCTGTCCTTCAGAACTTTCCAGCGTACACAGAGCTGTCCGTTCTCTGTTTTGTCCCTGATTTTTCAGACAAAGTTGTTGCCGCTAAAGATGACGACAGATTTGTTGGTTCCCCTATTGAAGCCTGCGTTGTCTTTGAAGATATTTGCTTCGGCTTAACTTTTGGGGTTTGCTTGCTTTCCCCACATTCAGTTTTTTTGTTTTGACGTTGTTTGCGCCAATAAGGATCTATGCCTGAATAGATTTTCTCTGTCAGGTCCGAGATTAATTGTAGGTATATCTGTTATAAAAGCCAAATTCACAACTGATATAACATTGCAGCCGCTTGATGAAGACGGCCGGGAGGCTGCTCACTCACTACCCTCTGCCGCCGGTAATGGGGATTCGATCCCCTGCACCGTAAGTTTTTCCACCTTCTCGACTTTCATCTTGGTTAATGCTCTAGGTTCCTTCTCATAGCGGTTTACCTAACGCCATGGGCATTTGCGTACTCGGAAGGTTCGCCAAGCCACGAAGCTCCGTTCGCATTTTTGCTCCTGGCTGCCTTCCCTCGATAGGCACGGATCACTTATATTGTTGTAGATTGAATACAATGCAGGAAGAGGCACCGTATATTTTTATCATGTCAAGAATTAATTTTGAACATAAACGCCCCCAAACACGATTGTATTTTCAAGAACGTCATCACTAGCTTCAAATGTACACAGACCTGGGACCAGATGGCGCTTTGTTCTTCTTTCTTATCCGCTGGGCAATTGGTGGAATTCGACTACTCTTCACCACGAGCAGCACAGTCGGCAGGAAAAACAAAAATGAAAAGTCTCAACAATTTTTCGTGAAGAACTTCTCTTCTCACGAGACCTTGATCGAGTTTTGACATTTACAGAACGAGTCAGCTGGGTGAGAGAATTACTTGTATTATCTAATTGTATAATTGGCCTGTGTCTTTGAATAAATTTTTGGCATGTATTCTACTGGTTTTTGTGATTCCCACATTTGTGACCTGAAGTGGAGCAAAAATGACAACCAGTGAAGCGCAGGCCGAGTGGTACGATTCAAAGCCGGATCTGTTTGACGACATAGCTACAATTAAAACTCCGCTATTTTGGAGAGATTAGTCAGACTTGCGACTGGAACAAGTTGGAAGCCATCTTTGTCGCTTCAAATATCAGCAGCGTCAACGCCAAGTTCAAGCATATGATTGCAAGCCTCGACACCCAGACTCTGCCATACCTCCTAGAGATCGACCCCCGGAGAGTAACGGGTATGAAATTTTGAAAAAATAAAATCTTGCACTTATTCAGTGAGAAAGGCCGCGCATAATTATTCCGACTTTTGGACGGTGCAGCAAATGCTCAAACAACTACTTTTGAAACGGCTACCTGCAAGAACGCGGAAAGTTCTCATCATGAGCAATGCCGCCAATTTTCACGAGCCAATCGAATCAAGGCGACAGTACGATAAAGAAGGAGGCTATTTTGTTCGGGAAGCTTCGCAAGCTGCAAAGGAAAGTGACCGAATCGCATCATTGGAAGGAACAGTGGATGTATTGGTCGCGTGTATGTTATGTAGAAGCCCTGATTAGAAAAGAAGACAGACCGCTCAAAAACCTGTTTCTACCACCGACGCTTTGGGAGCAGTGTCCGGAAGCGCGAAGGCGAGTGCACGTTCAAAACACACAAAAGTTTGAGTGCCCCTTGAAATGGCGATTTCAAGTAGCAACGCCCAAAAGGCAATCATTGATGAAGACCTCTATTGCAGGATTTCGGAATTGCCCTGGGTATAAAAAAACCAACGTCACATTGACAGCAAGCGCAAAGCTCATTATTGCGGACAGTTTTTGCCCAGGACACCCAGCATATTGGAAATCCATCGTGGAAACGAGTTCCATTAGATCATCAAGAAGTTTTCAGAAGTCGTGACATCTCAAGGATTAATTAAGATGGATAAACATAATGCAGAGCACCAGATCCTTACCAAAGGACCCCCGGTTGCGGAGCGATCTCGCAGGCCTCCCACCAGACAAACTTCATATAGCTCAGCAAGAGTTTGGCCGCATGATGCAGCTGGGTATTTACCGACCTTTCAGTAGTGCATATGCGAACCCAATGCACCTCGTGCCCAAAAAGAGGAGTGGCGAGTATAGGACGCCTGAACTCGGATAAAATTCCGAGCAGATCGACGATTCCGAACAAACATGATGTAGGAGCAAGCCCCGACGGTTATTCAAGAAAAAAAAAGTAATCATTATATGCTTGAATTTTTATGTGCGCTTTTGATCCGTATCAAGATGATTTTATCACAACCGTCCACTTTAGGAATATACTATAAAACGACAGCTTTGATTTCCCAACTTTAGAAAATTTGTATTGATGTTATTGGCCTCTTCACAATATTACTTGTTAAATTTACATAATCTAATATACATTTTTTTCTTTACAGGTAAGCCCATGTTTCAATTAACTTTCGTAAGTATTTAAATGCTGACCTTTAATTCGAAGTTTAGTATTTATGCCGTAAATACTCGTCACCACAAAACGACATTTTTTCACATAATGTCGAGTATGCTTGTCACGAAGAAGAAAAAAGTCGTCTTCATACTATAAACCAAAAAGTTCAGCACTAACTCTTTTTCCTGCGAGTAAATTAAAAGGATTAAAATGAATATACACTTTAGAATGTTAGTACAGTAAATATAGCATTTACGGTCTAAGAAATGACCTACTGGGATTTGACTTGATAAATCGATAGGGGGGCATAAAAAAAACTTAACTTCAGATTTCCGAAGTGATCCCCCCCAGTTTTTGAGAAAATCCAAAAACATTTTGCAACGCGTTTTTCTCAGAATCTATGGGTTTTAGAGAAAAGTTTATTGAACGAAAAATGTTCAGGACACTGTTATCTACATTTTATCTCATTGGGGCAAAGTCGTCCGACTTAAAATACAAAAAGTAGGTGGCGCTAAAGTATCAAAAAAGAGGTTTTTTGGCATTTTCAATTAAAATAATTATTTTTTTATAATAATGTAAATGGGAAAGTTGTTCGTCATAAAATTATCTACAATTTTTGTTTAAACAATTTTTTTGTAAAACTTACCGTTAACGAGCTGGAGCTTGCCAAAGTGTAAAAGTCGTACATTTATGTGCCGCGCCGATGCGTGTATCCCATTCATTTTATCGAAACATAAATAAATGTACGACTTTTACACTTTGGCAAGCTCCAGCTCGTTAACGGTAAGTTTTACAAAAAAATTGTTTAAACAAAAATTGTAGATAATTTTATGACGAACAACTTTCCCATTTACATTATTATAAAAAAATAATTTTTTTTTATTGAAAATGCCAAAAAAACACTTTCTCGATACTTTAGCGCCACCTACTTTTTGTATTTTAAGTCGGACGACTTTGCTCCAATGAGATAAAATGTAGATAACAGTGTCCTGAACATTTTTTGTTCAACAAACTTTTCTCTAAAACCCATAGATTCCGAGAAAACCGCGTTGCGAAATGTTTTGGGATTTTCTCAAAAGCAGGGGGGATCACTTCGGAAATCTGAAGTTAAGTTTTTTTTATGCCCCCCTATCGATTTATCAAGTCAAATCCCAGTAGGTCATTTCTTAGACCAAACCTATTTTTTCGTGCTATATTTACTGTACTATGTCCATTTAGTATTATGGGCGTATTATTATTTATTACTTGATTGTGCTATGTAATTTCATTGTCCCAAAGTAAAGTGTTGAATTTTGTAATTTAAGTTTTTTAAAGTTATATTTTTTGTGATGATTTTTAAATTTTCATAAAGTTATCTTAATATTCAATATTCTATCAATGCAACAACTTTTACTTGGTAAAATCTTACAAAACTTCAGTCTTTAAAGTAACCCGTAGTGGTAGAATTTGTCATCTTTTTCTTCTTCTTCGCTTCCTGTAGCAAGCGCCTCCAACTGTTTTGATTCGTTGACCGCGTCCCCCAATTTCGAAATCCGAGCAGCAATGCACTGTCTTCGTTGATCGAGTCAGACCAGCGTTTCCTCGGTTTTCCCACTGGTCTCCGCCATCCAGTTCTCCCAACGAATACCCTTTTGGGTATCCGTTCTTCGTCCATACGAATGACGTAGCCAGCCAACGCATTGCAGTGTTACTGGCAGCACTTTTTCTATATCCTGTGGCGTTCTTTTCTTTTTGAATCTTCTTTCTATCAAGTTAGAAAAGAATGAAATTATGTTAATAGGAAGTAAAGAATGAAATTTTGTTAGTGGGAAGGAAAGAATGAAATTTCGTTAGTCGGAAAGAAAAGATTATAAGGTATTAAATATAATATTAATGATGACGGGGAAAAAAAGAAGGCTTAAATATTTTCATTAAAAAACAAAAGGCGTGCGTGCCCAAAAGAAGGTACAAGATGATATCTGGAGAATTTGAATTTCGGAACGGGAGAAAGCCGGCACGGCCAAAATTCGCAACAGGGTTCCACGTAATGCGTCAGATACAACAACAAGAGACACTTCGCTTTTTAACAAAACACTCTCCACCAGAGCATCAGAAAGACCCAGAAGTGTCAAGGACGGGTCATCCGAAATGCCCACGCAATAAATACGTCACAACTCCTGACGATCTTTTAAGATCAATCAGCTGAAGCGGACGAGTCAAATAACAAGAATGACACACTTGTCGTCGGTATGTGTTCTGTGGAAGTTCCTTACGACAGCAACCTCAAAGTCAAAGTCAAAAGCGCTTTATTTAATACTGAATCCTCATAAATTTTCAAAGAATATAAAGCAAATTCCAAACAATAACAATACAAAAACTTTATGGCCCAAATGGCTCTCTAAATTTATATGTTATCATTAAAAACATTTTAGAAAAAAATCTATCAAATTCAATTCAATAAGATTATTACATATTTTGAAATTTAATTGGAAAAAGGAGAAAAAACCAACCAACACTATCCTAAAATTATTTATAATTTAAACACAACAGTGAATTTTGATTCTACACCTAATATGTTTTAATTTAATTCTAATAAAATTCAATCAAAAACGTTATACTAAAAAAATGATCTATCCCAATACTCCTAACCTACGCGTTTAATCTTATCTCTAACCTAATATAATAAACGTAACATATACCTAACCTATCCCTAACTTTTAACACAAATAAACAATGATACTAAATGTAGCAATAATGAGCTGAAACTCAAAAACTAAGTAACGAAAAACAAAAAACTGGAAATAAACACGAATAATTTAGACATTGTCATTCAGCCACCAATACCTGGATTGCGCCGTCTCAATTCGATCAGCTTCAACGAATCTAGCAAATCAGTATCTCCATTGGAATTGTTGGTCTCGTGAACTCAAATTCGGAGGATATTTTATCTTCTTACAGGTGGCCCGTCGATATATGTGATAAATGACTGGGACGCCGTCAGAATCAAAAATGTATCGATTCATGTCCAAATACACGAATGCTTCTGGAGGAAAGAAGCCAGTAGCAAGGCAAGTCGCTATATACCCGTCTATAGGGTGGAACGGCTGTGAAATCCAAGGGTTTTCACTCACAGTTACAGATCTTGCGATATGATTCCGAATAAGTTTCGATATGAAGATATCGACCCTCGTTACTTCAGCAGTTTGGTAAATTCTTCCATTCGATATATTATGCTTCCAATTCGTTTCAGGCTTTCTGTTTAAACCAGTACATGCACGAAGACATTTCCTTTCGAAAACTCTTAATTTTCCCATAGTACTAGACCACTGGTTGTACAAGATCTGACATCCATATGTCAAAACTGGTCTAACCAGTGTCCTCTAACAGATAATTTTGACCTTTTGATCAATGTATCTGGAATGAAAGAGTCTTCGTAGGGCCATGACTACTTTTAGTGCCTTACTGAGCATGATTTTGACATGTTCAGTATAGTACAGATACTGATCGAGATAAACACCGAGGTATAAAACAAAGCATTTATGTAGAACTCGTTCTAAACTACCATCACCAGCCATAATGTGAAAATCTTTCCAATTATGTTTCAGGTCTTGACTGACCCCCTGCAGCGTTGTCCGAAACAAGATTGTTTTGCACTTCTGCGCATTGATTTTCATTCGCCAATTGTCAGTGTACAGCTGCATATCATTGAACATTTTTTGGAGATTGCTCTGAACTATTGTAGCTTTTCGATCTGCCGTATAGATTATCAGATCATCAGCAAACGTTACCAATGATCGCGTTGGCGAGACGTTAAAATCAAAGCCGTTCACAAGCTTGCGAATGAAGATTGAGAAGAGCAGAGGCGCAGTAACTGTTTCCTGCTGCAGACCATTCAAGACCTTGAAGTCGCGCATTGTTGTCAGATTTCCATCAGTTACAACAAACGATTTCCCGTATAACATATTGCACATCATGGCGACAAGGTGTCTGGGAAACCTGTTCTGAAGAAGTTTAAAAACAAGTCCATCCAACCACACCGTATCGAAGGCTTTCTCCATATCAATGAGACATGCTCCAACACATACACACAACGATTTCCCGTATAACATATTGCACATCATGGCGACAAAGTGTCTGGGAAACCTGTTCTGAAGAAGTTTAAAAACTAGTCCATCTAACCGCACCGTATCGAAGGCTTTCTCCATATCAATGAGACATGCTCCAACACATTGTCTATCATTTAGTTTCCAACAGATGTCTGAGGTTACTTTCGTTATTGCATGTGTGGTCGAATACCTAGACCGAAAACCGAATTGGCAATTAGGAATCAACTCATATCTTTCAATGTGGGCGCTTAAGGCTTTGTTGAGTATCACTTCAAACACCTTGCTGATGTTAGGCAGCAAGCTGATTAGGCGATAGCTTTTAGGAAATGAAGATTCTTTTCCTTTCTTCAATATCGGAAAAACCTTAGCCTTTTTCCACTCATTTGGGAAATACGAATTGCTCAACATGTTGTTAAACAATATGCAATAATTCCTAATAGCAACCACAGGCAAATGCCGCAGAACTACATTGGTAAAACCATTAGTACCACATAATTTCTTGGTGTTTATCCTGCGAAATATGAAACGCAAGACTTCATAGCTGACAAAATAATCAGTAACAGGTCAGATGTTAATGTTTCATTGAAATGAAGAATTGATTGGCCGTTCAGGCTTGATTTGAAGTCGGAAACTTTTGCTTCAAGGACCTCTGAAAATATTTCATTCCCTTTCTCAGGGTTTGGTAGATGAACCAATTCAAAATGTGTTCCAATCAGGGTAAGTTTATGCAATCCCTCACATATAATCCTGTTTCCATTTCTATCCGGAGTCGTACTATCAATTTTCGCCCTATCGAGAAGATTTATCTCATCACTAGTTACTTCAAGATTCGATACCTCCACTCGAGACTTCATGCGAAGTATGCTTTTCACTTTCGCGAAAACGCCAACTGGGTCCTGTGCGCTAATACCCCTCAATTTTCCGTCCATTGACTGCTAATCTCACTCATAAAGTATGACCGGATAAAGTTCCGCACATTCTTCAGGTGTAATTTCAACAAAGCCAACGAGGGATGGTTGTAGTCCAAAAATCGTCGATAAATATTGTTCACGCGTATGAGAAGAAAGCTTTTCAATCTTTTCAACCTTGCGATGGTTGGTGTTACATATCATTCCATACTGTTTCGATGTTGAATCTTGTGAACTGCTTTCTCAGTCGTTTCCAACGTCAAGTTCTCTAACTCTGACAAATAGGCATCTATTTTATTGTTAGTTAGATTGCTGATATTAGGAACCATTGAGCAAGAGTTGCCATCATCAGAAGGGGGACATTGCTCTTGTACTCCCGATTAAACTTCTTTTGAAACTTTCCCCAGTCTGTTTTACTGAAATTCAACCGATGATTTTCATGTTGAACTGGAATGAGCAAAAGATCATCCCTTTGAAGATTGATTTCCATTACGATTGCGTTATGGTCGCTATCGTAAGGAACACCTGCAGTTTCCGTTGGGGACTATCAAAGCTGAATGCAAGTCTTGCGTTAGCAATGCAGAGGTCCAATCATAAATTTATTCATCCAGAGTTGGTGTGGCCAATGGAAGCTCTCCGGAAACATCCATAGGCTCCAATGTTTTGGAGCTGACATATACGGAGGATTAAGGAGGTTCTTGAAATATGATGCCCATCCTTCCTTTATCTTGGTTTCATCAGCGATGATATTGCCGATGTCATCACGACAGAGCGTGGTTTTGGGCTGATAACCACGTTTCAGGCTTTTCACTACTTTGTATGCTTGTCTTGTGTTATTGCTCGCTAGGCTTACAGGTACATCTACACTTCTCAATTGGTCGTCATAGTATTTTCTTTTCTTAATCCTAATTATCTTATCCGCTACTCTTCTCAGATTTTCATAGTGTTCTCTCTTCGTCCTGGTTTTCCTACCTACGTATTCTTTGTATGCCTGATTCTTTTTATCTAACGCATTCTTGTACTCATCATTGAACCAATAATTTTTCTTACGCCGGGCTTGATTTCCGATTGTCTGTTCTGCCACGGTCCTAATAGCCACTTTCACTACCATCCAGAGCTCGTTGCTCGTATTTAACGATGCGTCTGATAAGATGGGAGCCAGCTGGTTGTCGAGGGTCTCCGTGAGATTTTTGGCCACGAATTCCATCTTTGAGGTCTTGAATCGACGCTGGGCTGTTGGCGTAGACCTTCTCTTTCACGTGGCCCCAAAGGAAGAAGTCGCAAGGTGTTAAATCACAAGATCTCGGTGGCCAATTGTGATTACCTCATCGAGAGATAGCCCGGTCCGGAAACTGTTCCCGTAAAATATAAATGGTTTCGTTGCTTGTGTGGCATGTAGCGCCGTCTTGTTGAAAGTAAACGATGTCCAGATCAATATCATCCAATTTCGACCATAAAAATCATTAATCATCTGTCGATAGCGTAATCCATTCACCGTAACTGTTTCTCCAGCCTCATTTTCGAAAAAGTAAGGTCCAATGACTCCGCCGGACCATAAACCCCACCAAACAGTCACACGTTGAGGATAGACAGGCTTTTCAACAATAACTCTTGGGTTTTCCGAGCGACAATTTTGCTTGTTGATGAAGCCACCGAGGTGGAAATGGGCCTCATCACTCAAGATGATTTTTCGATGGAATTCCGGGTCATTTTCATGTATTTCAAGGATCCAATCAGCAAAGACACGACATTGTTGATGATCGACCGGCTTGAGTTCTTGTGTCAACTGAACTTTATAAGCCTTAAGACCCAAATCTTTAGTCAAAATACGGTGTAATCGCGTTAGGCGTTAGGCATTGGACAAACCTGGGTTTTCTTCAACACTTTCGACTACAGCAGCAATATTCTCGGCTGTTCTTGAGTGACGTGCACGGGTTTTATTCTTCACATCACTAAGTTGTCCCGACAGCTCGAATTTTTCCACCAATTTCTGTATTGCGGTCCGACAAGCTGCTTCACGACGACCCAAATATGTGGGAGTTTTACGAACAGTCTCTACCAAATTTTTACCATTTTTATAGTGAATTTTAATAATTTCAGTGCGTTGTCGAAGCGTGTATCGTTCCATTTTTATGAATGGCGTAGTTTCTACTTGTCAAATGTCAAAAAATGACAGCTTCAAAAGTGATGTCTACCGAAATAGCGGGCTATTCAAAATAACACCTCTTATTGGAAAACCGTTTAGAATCCTGGTAATATACTACGCAGCTGCTGATTTTACTACCAGGGATAAAGGGCCTATCCGACTATCTTAAGTGTAACAAGTCTGAATCGACTTCATCACAGGGGATGCCTCAGGTGTGAAAGTCAGCTTGAACAATAATTCATTCAACAAATGTTAGGCAATTAAGGAATACTGCTCTCCTCCGGAACATAAAATACAGCTTGCTCTATTTTCGTCACGAAATTACACGCTCGCATCGAAATTATGTTGGGGTAATTGCTTGCCAAAGAAATTTGACTCTTTTTAGTCAAATATCATAATTTTGAATGTATGCGCTTCGTAGTCCTTACACTTCTCTAATTGTTCCAATTGTTTCCTTCTGTTACTTTCAATCAAATCCGAACGTACCCTTTTCTTACCCTATTTTTCCCAATGATTCTTTTTGATTGATGGCAATGAGCTCGTTCATATTTTTGTGCGGAAAAAACTTTGGAATAGCCTTTTTGTGCTACCGCATTTGCGCACTTACTCGTTTTTGCAGTTCATATCCTTATATTCTCAATTAAAAAACTCAGTTGCTTCGTCACAGTAATTTGACACTCGTTATTTTTTCTCGAGCACTGATTTGGTCTTACCGCAAAAATGAGATCGTCCATTTCATTCGATTGTCATGATGGCATTGATATGGGATTAATTTTTTTTTTTCATTTCCTGACGAGCCTTCTGCACAGGGGCTGGTCATGACGGGGAAGCAGAGCAGAATGGTTTGTTTTACGCGTTAGACTTTACACATTCCCATTGTGTAATCCGAGTAAAAGTGTAAATTTACACACTTCAAACAGTGGACAAGGCCTAAGAATTGCGCTACAATAAAAAAGGCAAGAAAAAAATGCAAGAACAGGCGCTAAGCGAAGCCTTAGAGGAGCTGAAAGTCAAACAGCAACGAAGTTGATTTGTTTTCATTTCCATTAGTTTCTGCGCGCAGTTAAGTGGGGAAGAAAGCGGTGGAAAGCTCTTGTTGTCAATAAACAAACTAAAGCCACCAACAACACCATCCGCAACAACTTTTCAACGGATTGAGACCAACGAACGGATTAGTTGAATGCGGTAGAGCTGGGGAGTATGTAAGTTAGTAAGGTCGGGCATTGTCGTTCTACGAGTATGTATCTGGAGTTATTTTGAGCGTCTTAACTCGTCTTACTTCACCCGATTTCCACGGTATGATGCTTCCATCCAGTGCAGAAATCATACCCAGCCTGCCTTGTGTGGAATGGCCTCTAAATGGGAAAACCTAAAAATTTTACACAATCTTTTGGCGCCAGTGTTAACTCGTTTTTAAAAAGGAATCATTCATGTGGATGTTGATACTGAATACAGTACGCATTATGATACGAGTATGTGTGGTTATGCATCTTCGAATGAGAAAATCGGAGAGTGGAGAAAGTTTAACCACGAACAAATTTAGATGAGAGTTGCTTTAATATGTATGCTTGGTAGTTTTTATAGGAGTGAGGTTAGATTCGTATGAAGGCACTCAAATTGCAAATATCCTTTGTACTCACGATTTTTCAGTGAATATGTTTGTTTCTGAAATTACCGAGGAATAATTTATAAAGAAGTATCTCAATAGTTTAAAGTCATTGCATGATCGTTTTTTTTTTTGTAAAGAGCTGTTGAACAAGTAATCCCCAATGTGTTATTTCGGCACTCGTCCTTGTTTTTGAAAACAGTGAATTTTTTCACAAATGCATCTTTGCAATACTGCTACACTATGTAGGACGAGTATATACCAACAGTTTTCACTCTCATACATCATATACCTAGTCCCACAGTTATAATTTATTAACGCTCACCAAATGTTATTGTTTTTTAAATGGTGTTTATAAAATAATGAGTAAAAACATAAAAAAAACAGAAGCAGCCAATCAGTCAGTCATGTATGTTGATCCTTCAATCAATTTTCACGTTCGCTCAGACCGTATGTTATTGCACTCGTAATGTTTCTCACTCTCCTTCATCATAAATATGACTTCCCTTGTTTTTCCACAATTTGTGAGTATTATTTCACGGTCTGTTAATTTGAATGGAAAACACATAATGATAAAAAAACAAGAATTTAATATTCACACAACGAGCACGCTTGGCGTTGATGTTGTTGGTAACAATGATGCGGAAGAAAAAAAAACATGCAGGGCAGTAAATAGTCAATCAGCCACATACGACTTGTACAGTTGCTTAGGATGGCAGGAGGTTGGCGATGGTGAAACATTTCCGTATTAATGACACCGAGTTGACTACGTTGACTCTAGGCTGGAATTAAATTTTCTACATTTGTATGGTCCATTCACATATCAAGTATGTGGACAAATGGTCGAATAATGGAAACGCTGTTAATTTAATTAGAATATTTGACACGCTCATTTAAAGTAGATTATACATTTAATTTTGGAATCTAGATTGTCTCATAAATTATTGAATTGTTACAGTAGGTTTTAAGGAATGAGAATTTTAGTGATACTGTTTTGACATAAGTACACTGACGTGATTGGTTCCTCGAAGATTAAAAAAAATGTGTTTATTTTTTACCTCATACACCTCCGAAGTTTACAAAGTAAACTGATCTTTCGATTCCTATCATATTGTCGCATGTTATGGTTCGCAGCCAATAATTTTAATGTTCCGGGAAGTGAAAACGCACTGTCTTTTAAATTAAGTTGAAAGAGTTTATTTACTAAAAATGCACAATCATTAATTTAACTACTTCACAAAAATTAATTAAAATCTAACTTCCACTTGTCAATAAATTTCGCTTACAACTGTCTTCACTTAACAATCAATGTCGCTTTTCTTCGCATTCCACACTATTGCAGTTTTACTTTCGCGGTTTTAGTAATCGGTTGTAATAATCTCCCCATTCTTTCAGCTCGCCTTTATATAGGGTCTCTAGCCATTCAATCCATTTCTCGTACATTGGCGAATGTTCTGCCGAGAGCTACCTGGGATATTCGAACATGATCAACATCTGAATGGCGCAGTGACGTCACTTTCAGATGTTGATTATGCTTGGTGAATTCTTGTGCTTTCGAGTACATTCTTTTGTTGATCATGATGTTCTTAATGGTTGTGAAAACAATTGCGGCATTAGCTCGCAGAATTAGTTGTACATGTAACAATATATTCAATCAATAAATATGAAAAGAAAGCATTATCATCAGTAGCTACTGAAATCTTCATAATTTTTCATCTTGCGTTACTTTTTCAATCACAAAAAATCCCCATTGGCAGCACCAGCCAGAAAGGTAAATTTCTCGTATGTAGCGTTAGATTTTGGAAAAGAATTTGGCGTGCGTACTACTAAACTTCTTACTGCAATTTTCGTAGCACCATATGGGTATTTATTGACATAAAAAGAATCTACCGACGTTCGTATTTAAAGGCCCTTTATAGAGGCGCAAATATTTTACTCATTCAATTGAGTTGCACATTTATGGATCACATATTGAAAATCGGCAGATAATAAATTGTTATAAACATATAAATACAGGTGTTGTTCTTCTCACACTTGCTGTTTACACAGTGGTTACCACACAAAGGTGGTAACTTGTTGGTTTAAATAGCTCAAATAGATAATTTCAAAAGATTTCCATAAAAGTTTAAACAACACTTGCGTTGCTATTTATATAAATATTTTCAATTCTTTTCTGAACCATCAGGGGCCACCATTTTGAATTTTTATTGAAAATGGCTGCTAAAAATATTAAGCTTTAAATTTTCGACTTTTTCATTTTTCATCCGATTTGCATAATTTGTTTGCAGGTTAAATTAACTTGCTTTAATAACTTATAATTTCAAATTTCATCGGAATCTGTTGAGAAACTTGTGTGCTAGAGGGCTACAGAAATAAAAAAAAAATTTAAGTCACCCCCCTGTATGGGGAGGCCCCCCTTGTACACTTTAAAATATTTTCTTGCACTGCGAATTGCGAGAGGCATCACTTTTGACCTACGTAGAAAATTTCCTCATTCTAGCTCATCTGGTTTGCAAGGAAACTTACTGTGACACACGAACAAACGGACGGATGGACGGATCATAGTTTTTTAGGGTATTGTAAAAATATTTTAACAATATCCTGAAACTGATCTGCTATATAAATGCTTCCAAGTTAAGTGATTTAAAATGTTACCATGAAAATTTTTACTATTTCAGTTGCTACTATAATAGCGATTTGCGCTTGCCTTCTGACCTTTGGGGGCCGCCATTTTGAATGCATGCATTTGATTTTGGATTATTTTAAATCTTTGTATGCTAGGCAATTTCACTCTAGTCAGGGCAAAATTATTCAATTTTTAGTGAAAATGGCAGCTAAAAATATTAGGTTTTAAAAGTTCGACTTTTTCATTTTTCATTCGATTTGAAAAATTTTCTGCGTAATACAAGTACTTAGTACAAAGATCCATAATCTCAAGTTTTATCAAAATCGGTTCGAAAATTTGATCGCTAGAGGGCCAAGATAACCTGAAAAAGTCGCATATTTAAACCGCCGCCATTTTGAAATTTGCACATGTATGATCCCCAAAATGACAAAAACTCTAGATCTAAGCAACTCTTACCTTAAAAACAAGTTTCATATACATCGGATATTGTGACTTTTAGAACCCTTTGAAGTTTTGAGCTTCAACTGGCCGCCATTTTGTTTTTTGCGACCTGACCTCCAGTTTTTTTACATAACTCTTTAGATACTTATAGCTTCTATCAAACTACCGAATTTCATTAAGACTGTTTAAAAGCTTTGGTCAAAACTACCACAACAAAATTTTGTACGTTTTCGACATTTGAGCGGACGCCATTTCGTTTCAGCCGTATCGACTTTGGATTTTTTATTGTGAGATTCATCACATACATCAGTGAACCTTTGTACCAAATTTTATCCAAATCGGAGCGATACTTTGGTCAGAACAGAAATCACGACTTTTCGTCTAAAATGGCCGCCATTTTGTTTTCGCCTGGCCGATATTTCAAGTTCACGAACTTAAGCGAGGTATCTACTCAGTACACCTTTCCTGAAAAATTTGGTGAAAATCGGAGCAAAATTGCAACCTCTAGCGTGGTCACAAATTTCGTTATATCCCATATATATGTATATATATATATATATATATATATATATATATATGTATATATATATATATGTCTATATGGATATATATATATGTATATATATATATATATATATATATATATATATATATATATATATATATATATATATATGTATATGTATATATATATATATATATATATATATATATATATATATATATATAGTGGCTCACAAAAGTCAGCATACAGCATGTAAAAACACGAATATGGTACAGTGGAAAAAGAGAGAAAGCAATGAAAGCGTAAAAGTAGCTTTATTGGCATTAAAAATAAGTTTTATAACATAACAATAAAGAAAATTCGAACACAGAAAGAAATAAGCCATGAAAACTAAAAAAAATCATCCATCGAAAGTCAGCATATACTACGAGCCATGTTTCGAAAAGAACGAAAATGACCAAAAAACGTGAGGTCAATACTTCCTAGGCCCTCCAACAACCTTAATAACAGCTACTAAACGCCTTCGCATCGAAAGACCGTGGTTTCTGGTAATTTCCGGTGGAATATTTATCCAGGCACACAGCAGCGCAAATTTCAGGGTCTCTTTGCTGCTCACGAATTCTGCGATCCGATTCCTGCCACAAATGCTCTATAGGGTTTAAATCGGGAGATTGAGGCGGGCTGTGAAGGTGGTGTGTGACGTTATACAGCAACCATTCGTTGACATTTCTAGCTGTATGTTCTGGATCATTGTCCTGCTGAAAGATCCAACCTGGGTGTAGGCCTAATTTCTGCACTGAAGGTATCAAATTGCCTCGCAATATGTTCAAGTTCATGTATTGATCGATAGTACCATCAATAAAATGTAATTGCCCCACACCAGCGCCCGACATACAACCCCATACGAGGACCGACCCTCCACCGTGTTTCACTGTAGGATGCAAATTCTTCTTTGCCAATGCTTCGTTCCGTTTCCTCCAAACGTATCCGCACCCGTCAGAGCCATAAATATTATACTTGCTCTCGTCACTAAACAGAACTTGATTCCAAAAACTTTCGTCCTTATTAAGATGCAGGCGAGCGAAGTCAAGTCTCTTCTTTTCATTTATTGGAGAAATGAAGATTAGCAAAGTGGCCTTTACATCAATTCGAAAGTGTGGGGTTATCAAGAAACAAATACTCCATCAAGAAATGACAGTCTTATGAAGTAGAGTCGGATGCATAGCCGAAGTCTACCTGTGAAACAAGCTCTCTTAATTTTGGAGGATTTTGCGAATTCCGGGCGTGTTGGCATTCTCTTGTTCGTATATTTAAATACTCAATGATATTGTTTCTATTGGGCGCACATACTTCGTAATATATGTCCTCATCTTCCTTTCCCTTAATCCGTTATCATCCCCTACAGCGGAAATGCCGACCGACAGGAATACTCTTGGAAGCTAGCATTCTATAGGGAGCGCTGCCCCACGGACCCGAGGATATGGCGGTCGCCGTGAGGTTTCTCCTGGGATGATAGGTAACGACCCTGACGGATATGATGGTTTGCACCTAGTTGCTTTGCACGGTAGCGCCGAGATGACATTCGTGCGTGAACGGCACCAATTCAACTATCATATCGATCCCGGTAAAATCTTGACAGGTCTCGGAGTACGTTCGAATTTCGCACCATTGTGTTGGTGGTATAGGTTTGATTGAAACGGACTCCTGATTAGCGCTGATCTGACTTTGAGCACTTGTCCCCATAAGGGTTTGTGCCAACCCTCAAATGGCCTTCCAACTCTGCAAAGATAACCACGGGACCAAAATAGCGGCTACACAGACGAACGGAGATAGCCCAACCCAATCAAACTGGAGCAACTTCAACTAAAAACCGACTAAAAAACTCCAAAAAAAGTAAGTAAAAATTTCAACAACGACTGTCACAATCAGCGGCTGCAGCCTCGATGTTTACAGCACATCGGAAGCAGTACAAATGATGACAAAAAGCGACGATGAATAAATTGACAGTGAACACGTCCAAAAACGGACATTGACAGACACTGTTGTCCAGACAGGTTCCTGCGGCGTTGGGGCGCAGCAAAAAAAAAATAATGCGACCGCCATAGTATCCAAAATAGGAAGAGCGGGAAACTCTGCAGGACGCGCCAGATGTTCGAGCGGTGGGGGAAAATATAAAGAACATCGAGAATTTGCTGGTTACTGTTGCGATCGCTACCGAAGCGACCATAGCAAGGGTCTTCCATCCCGAAATAATAACGAGCCATCACGACAGAAAAAAAAACAGAAGTGGCAACAGAAATAAAGTGCGTTTTGTGCACTCCGAAATGGAAGCCGATGACCTCTTCGAAGAAAGAAGATCGCAAAGAACAATTACCGTCCAGCGATATCACGAGGAAAGGCTTATCCGAAAAGCGGGAGATGTTCTAAAAAGAATAAAGTCTGCATGCAACTCGCCTAAAATCAGCAAAGAATGGGCTCCTTGAACTAGAGGAGCTCCTAGATGAAGAGCAGAAGACTAAAGAAGCGCTGAGCACAAAGCCTAAAGGGCACGCGCAGATAGCTCCACCATCCAACATCAATATAAGGAGGAGATCGGGATGAAAGAAGGAAGGAAGAGACACTTGACGGGCGTAGACCGCCAGGTCACGTGTTCCAAACTTTGCTGACAAAAGGATTGAAGGAAGGCGCAAAAAAACTACTTCAAAAAGTGCCAGAAAATAAAGTTGGCACGGGCGCCCAAAAATAATAAAGACCTGATGCGAAATAAGAGAGATAAAGGCCCCGACGAAGAACCTAGTAGCAGGCAATGCTACTAAAACACGATCCTTAGTAGAAGTGCTGCGGGATATCAGGGAAAGTGTAAGGCCCGAAGACACAAACACTGCCATTGAAGCAATACGAACAACGCGGTCGGGCCACATACTGGTCGAATTCGGTGCAGAGGCCGACAATAAAGAAGCATTCTACGATGCAGGAAAGCAAATCCTCGGCAAAAGTGCAACTGTAACCTCGCTCGAGCGGATGACAACGATCGAAACAAGATATTGACTGCATCACGGACCTGGCTGAAGTAAAGAAGGCCATCAAAAGGGAGTTCCCTAGCATTGGCAGTATCAGAGCAAGTTGATACCAAAAAACTATAGGTAACAACGCATGGCCATCATTTGTAGTAATCGAGCAGTCGCCTAAGCAAACTGCTCAAAAACCTGCATAAAACTGATCCAAATTTTAATTGTAAATTTAAAAAAATTAATTATTTAAACCTACAATTAACATCTGGACACTGCAACACGTTTTAACGCAGCTCATCCACGAATTGCCTTGCCAAATGCAATCTACAGAGATGGGTGAGCTGGCTCGTCAACTACCGTTGCGACATGTCCCGCAAGGTGACGATTGGGAACAAAGGGAAGTATGTTTCTGATCGCCACATGTAGCGGACGTCTGAAAGTATCTCCGCTTGTCATGTCCGCTCCGCAGTCCAAGTTATTGTTTCAGTTCATTCCGACAGCATCGCACAGGTGGAAAGTATCTTCTTGTTGCAATTCTTGCGCACCGCGATTCAACAAAAGAAGAGACAAGTTACGCGTGTTGTAACGCTGCGCGCTTGCATCAATTGACCCGTGCCTGTTACATGCATGAAGATGTTTATCGACAAAAGTGGAATGAAGAATAATTCGAAGAAATTTTATTTGTACTGTACTGTACACCGTCAGGAATCAGCTGAACTCGACATGACCTGTGCCCCGACAGATCAGAATTATGCAGTAAATATACTAAACAACGATGTGTGCAATTATTCTGTAAAACGATTTAAAATGACCAATACTAATTTGCATACGAGTATGTAATTTTTTTTCGCGAGTTGTGTCGGGCATGGTTTTGTATTTAAATTCTAAATTTTATATGAATTAGAAGCATAATAACTGCTTAAAGCGCATCTATCCAGCATCTCGCGTTTTGCAGAGCGCACTGGAATAGAATCGCCGAAGAGTGCAAAGCAAAAAGCTGTATGGCGGTAGTGTTATAGGAGATCTCACAAGAGAAAAAGTGGAGTTGAAAGCAAAAGATATAGTAAATGTGAAAAGATCGTGAAGTTCACAATGCAAATAAACGAAATGAATAGCAATCGTAGGGATTCGCTATAAAACGGTAGTGCGAATCGTTGTTGTCGAGAGTCTTTGGTGGTTACGGTTTGTCATTCATAGTTTTGGCACGTCATATGTTCGACAGTTGTATGGGTGGCACATAGAAATTTGGTTCGCGCTGGGCGCCAGTGAACAGTTGTGAATTTTTTGAAAGAAAAACAAGAAGGATGTACTTCACTTAAATAAAGGAATTTGGAAAATAAGTTAAAAATCTAATTATAGACTGAAACCCGCACAGAGATTATTACAGTTATAGAACTAGTTATTTGGTTTTGAATTAGTGGCATACAATTTCTCATCATTCTATTTGATTCATCAACGATATAATTGATAGATCGTTCAATTCACAGCTACTACACATTACATTTGCTGAGTACAATCGAGAAAATAAGATTGGACTAAATCAAGTAGTTGATCAAAAGAAATTTCATTCACCAGACAAAGCCTCATAATAGTTCAGCATTAAACTTCATCAGCAAGCACCGAACAAAGAGAATGAAGGCTTTATTTTTAAAAACGAAGTCCTCCCAAGTCCCGTCTGCTTTCGCCAGGCCCAGTTTGCCATTGGCTTTAGCAATTTCATCATCTCTTAGTAGATTATCTCGGCCTCGACTCCGGTCGATTCGTATTTGTTTCTCTTAATTCGTGAATGCGAAATTTTTTTGTAGTGCGTCCTTGTGCTGGGGAAAAGAACCCGCCCCACGACACCGCAATTCTAGCCGGCCAGCGCATTCACGCGTCCTCTGACAAGGCCAATCTGGCTGCAGTCCTTAACGGACATTTTATTAAGCCAAGTTCACTACACATTGACAACCGAAAAGAACGGCGACATATTTCTGAATAACGGCAAAGTAAGAGTAAGTAAGTTATCTGTAAGATACGGCGGAGAGGAGCGGTCACACTGCCAAAAGTTCTGCATCATAGTATCCTGATGATGGTTTCGTGTGGGTTCGGTGCTCAGGGACCACCTTCTTTAGTGTGTACCTAACGGCAAACAAACCGATATCATCTTTCCTAGCCAAGCTTAATGCTTTGGTCGGCGCTGCCTTGAACGCAGATGGCAAGGCGCTCACTGGGGGAGACTTCAATGCTGAAGCAATCCAATGGGGAATGTCTAACAGATACGCGAGGAAAACGAATCGTAGAAATGGTGGTCATGTCGGCGCTCGTTGTACTAAACACCGGAAATATGCTCACTTTCCGCCGTATGGGCGACGACGGAAGCATACCGGACGCGGCATTCGCCTCGGAGTCTGTACGGAGGGTATACAAATAATGAGTATTAGAGGACCGCTCAGCCAGTGATCATCACTACATTTTGCTTGACAACTGTGATGTTGTCTCCCGATGTTCTTGGTTTCGACCATCGTAAGGATGGACGTGGAGAGGTTCCTCGAGGTACTTACGGCATGTGCTCCGCTGTAGGGTGATTCGCAATGGGACAATGAACTGGCAGCTCAACACGTACTGAACTCAACGATGAGTATCATCACGACTGCTTGCAACGCTTCTATGCACCGTCGAAAACACCAGCTCGGCAAGGGCCTAGTGTACGACTGAAATTGCTGCCCAACAAAAACGCTCTTTGCTGGCAAGATCTACTGGACAATGCGGACAAGGATCCGTGGGGCCTTGGCTACAAGCTAGTTATGCGGAAGCTTGGTGCCCTACGAATCCCTTGCATACATGAAGCGGAATAGATGTACGAGATAGTGTGGGCACTCTTCCCCACCCATCCTGTCCGTGTTGACGCTGTCCACGGTGAAATGGCAATCGATGCCCACTTTTCACACAGCCGTAGCCAGAAGAGGCAGTCCTTTCACTGAAAGCGAAGAAGGCTTCAGATTGTGTTCCAGTTGAGGTGTGTGACCTGTCTATCACCATTGTCCTGACTTGTTGCTCAGCACAGTCAACGCTTGCCTACGGGATGGGGTTTTCCCGTTACGATGGAAGATGGCGAGGCTCGTGCTGATCAGCAAGGGGAACGCCGTCTGCATACCGCCCGTTATGATGTGACTCGGTTGGTGGGGGCCTATCTCCACGATAGTACGGCTTTGGAGCAGGACGTCCCACTATCGACGCGATTGCAGAGATGGCAAGCGACGTTAGGAACGCCTTCAACCTCGCTAAATGGATGGATATTCTGGATACGCTGGAAAACCCTTTTCAAGTTCCAGAATACCTGATGCGACTTCTGAGGGACTACCTGAAGGACCGAAGTCTGCTTTACGACATGGCACAGGGCCAACATAGGATGGAAGTTACATCAGGTGTTGCCCAGGTGTCTATCCTTGCTCCAGACCTGTGGAACGTGTCTTGCGACGGGCTATTGAGACTGAAGATGCTAGATGAGTCGCGCTTGGTGGGCGATGCAGATGGTGCGGCTCTAGTCGGTGGAGGCACCGTTGAACAAGCGCAACTCAGGCTAGGTATGCTGATGTGCCAAGTGAGAGACGGGATGACTTCTCGTGGATTTAGTCTAGCACTGGAGACAATCAAAATGGTCATCTTGCAAAAAAAGAGACTCCCTAGAGTAAGGATGATCAATTTTGGAGACATACTAATCGAATCGAAGCCAGCGGTGAAGAACCTGAGTTTCTCTGAGCAAATCAGGACAACGGCTGAGAAGGCTACTTCGGGAGTTTCGGCTCTGAGTTACTTATGGCAAACGTAGGGGGGCCCAACCCATCAAGAAGATGCCTCTTGATGAGTGTTGTAGGGTCAGTGCGAAAACGCTTGGCACAAGTACAGAGAAGAGGAGCATGAGGATTGCATTTTCATACCCGACAATCTCTGATTTGGCGGTGAGAGTTATTGCAGGCGTAATACCCGTAATACCCTCCTTTTTCTCCTTTCTAGAGAGCGGCGCACCATTTACTTGTGCCTCAGCGACGGTTGCCTGCGAAAAGAAACAGCGCTCATTGAGCGATTGGGAGCAGTCTTGGGTGAATTGCAAGAATCAGGAATTAGGGGCTTCGAATCGGATAAGCGTAACACAACAATGCCGTTTTTTATTAACTAAATGTAAAATTTAATCAAACTGTGATTTCATGCTAAAATAGTGAAAATAAAACATCCTACGCTACTTTAAATTAATTTTGCTAAGCTAAATATAGCTTGCGCAAAAAACACACGCACATCTCCTCTAGCCACTAACGGTTCTAACATACCACACCAATTAAAAACTCATAAATTCCCATTCATCAGATTATCACGAATTTATGATTTGATTTATATTTTATTTGAAATCCTAATCCCATAAAAATTCTCATGAATATTTAAACAAATCTTATTTACTCGGCAAGATTCAAACGCAAATGCACGCTGCACACAACATTCTAGCAGTGAAATTATACACGCTCCTCTATCTAAATGCGTGCAAATTTGCATTCAAATGCAACATTGTATGCATTGTAAATGACATGCCGCGACAATCTATTGGTGCCATTTCCATCCTCCGTCTTCCATACTCCCTCCCCGCTAAACCAACAACTAACTCGCCAAGGATACTGGACGAGAACACACTCGTATACGCGCCGACGAACAACAATAACAATATTAATAAAATAACAGACATTATTGCATTTCGCGGGTTGCCGTAAAAAGGGGAGCCATTTGCACGATATAGGGGGAAGGGAGGGAGTGCGAATAGGCTTCAATGCAATTTCGAACTTGGAATCCATTTGGTGAAATTCAAGATACGAGAAAAGATGGTCGAGTATTGCATAAAAGTGGTAAATGAACATGATAAATAATAAATAAGTACAAAGTATCGTATTTACACTTTCATTAGCATTAAAATTTAGAATTAAGATTGCAGTTTTCTTATCATTGTGCAACTACGAGTATTAAGAGTCATAATTTGTTGGCAGTTATGGCGAGTTGTTATTGCGTGCTGGCGGCGGGATTATTTGAAATAGTGATTGGAAGTTATGATTAGAGATTAAGTTGAAATGTAGGAAATGATTTATGGAACGGAAATAAGTGAGGATTTTCGATCTGGAATAGAATTGATAGAATTTTGTTATATTTTACGGGGCACCTTTAACGAAAGCATTAGAAATGCCAACAGAATCTTAATTTTAACCCTTTAAGTGTTTCAAACTCGAATGCGGACAAATTGGAGCTAAATTTATTTATTAACAACAAAACTTGACAGGAAGAATGAAAATTCAAAAAGAAACAGGACGTCACAGGATGTAGAGAAAGTGATACCAGTAGCACTGCAATGCGTTGGAACATTTCGTTGATTCAATAACATCCTCCTTCAAGTGAATGAAAACGCAAAACCACCTGGCAACGAGTACTTTACATGTTTCGCTGTGGTGAGAAACTTGATCAGAACGTCTGGAGTCCGGAATATTTTATATTAATATTTCCCGTCTTTTGCGTATCTCGTATAAAATGTCTATGTGCTTGGATGTAGAATTATTGTAAGGGATATTTTACAATATGATGTGCTGCCTAATTGTCGTTACATAACCACCTCACCCAATTCTTTTATCCCCAATTCCTCTAAGTGAATTGAATTCCTTGGTTGTGATCGTGAACCCGAGATACTCAGCTTCGGTCGAAAAGAGAGCTACTATGGGTTATTTCCTCGGATACCATGAGATGGCGCCAGCGGTTAGAACGAAAGCAACTCCAGTTGAACAGCTCAAGTCCTCGGCGAAATACCCACAAGCACGTCGGGTTTGTTCGAAAAATCCAAACAACTGTTTATCTCCCCCAAAAAACTTGTCATCCAGTCACATTCCCATGGATAGGATTCGTCTCATCTCGATCAACGTCAACTCCATTGTTACTATACATCAGGGTGATTATCTCCTTGAATTCATTTTAAGCAAAAGCCTGACATTATGTTTCTCACTGAAACCCACCACAATTCATGGCACTCCATGACATTCAAGGATTTTGAATTCGTAAGAAACGATAGGGTAAACGGTGATGGGGGAGGTGGCACCGGGATATTGGTTCGAAGACCCTATTGTTTCCAAAATATTGAAAAAGTCGAATTCAAAAGCTTTGAATCTCTTCAAGTGTTCGCTAGCAAAATCTCACTGCCAGGTGGGAATAACCTCTTCGTTATCCCTGCCTTTGCAACTGGCCAAAATGTTCTCAAGTTCAACGAGGAACTTAATTCTTTGTTTGAAATACTCGAATTGAACAGGCTGCATGGTTCTTATATTCTTGCTGGTGACCTGAACGTTCCTAAAATCGTGGATAACAGAGAACCAAATTGAATACAGGTGCAATCTACGAGGTGTGACAATTAATTAATGAGACTCATTTTATTACCGCGCTTGTGGTGAACCTGCTACCTTGAAATCCCTTCCCCGGCATCCTTCCCTTCTTGCTCTAACTTGTTTAGTTCACCTGCTGTGTCGTGTTGAGTAGACGTGTGTTGGTGGTGCTCGTCATCAAAATGGAGAAACGAAATCAAGAGCAACAAGTCGCAATAAAATTTTGCGCCAGATTGGCCGAAACAGCTGTTTTTTCAATACTATCCGGAAACCAAACGCCAAAGCTCACAATGGTTGTCTCCGCACGCCTCCCGCCCGAAAAAAAGCTCCCATGAGCAAGTCGGAGGTGTAAACGATGATTATTGCCTTTTTTGATAGGCGTGGAATCGTCCACAAAGAATTTATTCCATCGGGGCAAACCGTAAATCAAATCTAGTATCGCAAAGTACTCGGAAAGATTGCGAAAACGAGTCGACAGGGTGCGCCCAGACATCGCTCGTAACTGGATCCTTCATCACGACAACGCGCCGTGCCACACCGCCCTCAGCGTGTCACAGCATTTGGCCTCTAAAGGATTGGTGTGTTGTAACAGCCGCCTTATTCGCCCGATATGTCACCCTGTGAATTTTTTTATTCCCTAGAACAAAATAGGTGATCAAAGGAACCCATTTTGAGTCGATTACGGACATCTAGGCGGCCGTGACGAGGGTACATTCCAGGCGAAGCAATCCAGTAATGTTACGAAGCATGGAAAACGCGCTGGAATCGTTGTATCGCTGCCTAAGGGGACCACTTTGAAGTTGTCGAATAATTTTCAAATATACGGTTTTCATGGAATCAAAGTGTAAACACGTTTTCCAATGAGCTTCTGCTTGATGTGGGCCCAGACGTTTTCGATAGGATTTGCATCAGGCGATTGCAAAGGCCAATCAATTTTTCCCGTTTTCATTCAGTACACAGCCGGCTCCGGTGTTTGGTATCATTATCAGTACTCCGCCATTTTACATTGTTTGCGCGCAGCTGTTCCCGAATGGCGACGTGTGATAACACGAGGCCTTTTTCTTTCAATTTCGCTAGTCCTTGACGTAAGGACAAGCCAGGATTGCGCGAAAACGAAGCCACGCTTTACTTTTCGTCCTTTTTGGTCACTTTTCCTACCGAACCACGATTTGGAAGTTCATCGACGGTTTTTGCCTCTTTAAATCGTTGAACCCACATCTTGACAAACGATACAGATTTTTTAATGAACAGGGTTATCCATTTCGTGGTTAGGAAAGTATAACATCTGTTATAATTAAATGTCATCCAAAGCATGTTTTTTTTAGCTGAAGGTTTGCCATTTAGAAATATGGATCGATTAATAGTCGAAGAACGCGTTAAAATTATTAAATTTTACCATACAAATAGTGATTCTACAGTATCAACATTTAGTGCTTTACGAGCCGATTACGGTCGACATAATCGACCTACACAGCAAACAATTTCGAACACAGTGAGAAAATTTGAAGAGACTGGATTGGTTATTAATATTGCAAGGCCTGTACATCATCGCAACATTCGTTCTGCTGAAAATATCGATGTCGTTGCTCAAAGTGTGGAGGAAGACCCGAATTTGTCGATTCCTCGACGTGCTCAACATTTAGGCTTGTCTTACGGCTCATTGTGGCGGATTTTGCATTTGAATTTGCATCTCCATCCGTACAAAATCCAACTCACTCAAGAACTTAGCCTCAAGACCATACACAACGCAGAATGTATGCGAATTGGGTGATTGAACAACAAGCCATTGATAATGATTTTTCGAAGGAAATTTTTTTTATTGATGAGGCTCATTTTTCGCTCAGTGGTTAGGTAAATAAACAGAATTGCCACATATGGAGCTCTCAAAATCCTCAGGTGATCGCAGAAAGGCCTTTGCATTCGGAAAAAGTGAACGTTTGTTGTGCATTATGGTCTGGTGGTGTTATTGGCCCGTATTTTTTTTTGAAAACGATCAAGGAAGAGCCATTACAGTCAATTCTGACCACTATGGACGGATGTTAACCGATTATTTTTGGAGAGAAATTGAAGATTATGATCTGGAGAACATGTGGTTCCAACAGGACGGAGCCACAAGCCACACAACACAGGCTAATCGAGCACTTTTGCAAGAGGAATCTTCAGGACGCTTAGTTTCGAAATTGAGTGATGTCAATTGGCCCGCAAGATCCTGTGACCTAACACCTTTGGATTTCTTTTTATGGGGCTATTAGCCCAGTATATTAGGGCTTTCACCTCGGAATGAAAGATAATAAGCTGCAAATTGGTATTTTGTCATTCTAAATGTTGTCTCAAAAGTCACAATCGTTATCGTGTTCGCGTCTCAAGATATTCAAGGTCAAAGGTCACAAAAATCGGTTTTTCGCGAATATCTGGCTTCCTATCGGTTAAATGAGATTTGCATTTATTATAAAAGTTGTAGGCTATAAAATTCCCTACAACTTTTGTTTAAACTTTTTTTTCATACGACCAACCGTTTTGAAGGTAGAGCGCGAAGAGTGCACATCGTACAGTCATATACGGCCTAATGCAAGGTCAAGCGTGAGTTATGGTTATCAGTACGTTATAAAGTCAATTATTTACTTGGAAATTATAATTATTAAACAATGCCTATTATTTATGTACTAACTATTAATTATTTATATTTAATTAAAGTAAGTAACTTGATTATTTATATATAATTATTCATATTTAACTATTTAAGAATATCGGGATCATATGTATTTTCTTCATCGGGATTACTTGGATACAGTGAAGCGTTGAGGCAAGCTTGTCCGTTGCACTGGCCGCAAGCTAAAGAACATTGTAGCCCTGATTTTCTGCATCCACAGCGGGAACCACAACCATTTTTGCAATTGCAAAATATTACGTTTAGTAGTTCGGCTGGTGCTGGAGGTAATAACGTTCGTATGGGCTCCAGGATTTCATTTTCAAGCATCCAGCCCCATTCTTTAGGTTCTAAGTCCTTCCCTAACCACGTTTGAATCTGGTAGTAGACACGTTTTATGTGTTGATGAGCTGCTACACTTGTTGGTGGAAGTGTTGACGTAATATTTTGCAATTGCAAAAATGGTTGTGGTTCCCGCTGTGGATGCAGAAAATCAGGGCTACAATGTTCTTTAGCTTGCGGCCAGTGCAACGGACAAGCTTGCCTCAACGCTTCACTGTATCCAAGTAATCCCGATGAAGAAAATACATATGATCCCGATATTCTTAAATAGTTAAATATGAATAATTATATATAAATAATCAAGTTACTTACTTTAATTAAATATAAATAATTAATAGTTAGTACATAAATAATAGGCATTGTTTAATAATTATAATTTCCAAGTAAATAATTGACTTTATAACGTACTGATAACCATAACTCACGCTTGACCTTGCATTAGGCCGTATATGACTGTACGATGTGCACTCTTCGCGCTCTACCTTCAAAACGGTTGGTCGTATGAAAAAAAAGTTTAAACAAAAGTTGTAGGGAATTTTATAGCCTACAACTTTTATAATAAATACAAATCTCATTTAACCGATAGGAAGCCAGATATTCGCGAAAAACCGATTTTTGTGACCTTTGACCTTGAATATCTTGAGACGCGAACACGATAACGATTGTGACTTTTGAGACAACATTTAGAATGACAAAACAAAGGTTCATACCAATTTGCAGCTTATTATCTTTCATTCCGAGGTTGACCCCATTTTTTACCTAATATGACTGGGCTAGATGCGAAAGATCGTGTTTACGCGAACAATCCTCAAAATCTTGAGGAATTGAAAACCAATATTCGTGAAGTTATGGCCGAGATATTGCCGGAAATGTGCCGAAAAGTCATTGAAAATTACCTCAAAAGGATTGAGGCCTATAAGAGGTCCCGTGGAGGATATTTGAATAATATTGTGCTTCACGTATAATGGCAAGGTTCAATCTTTATATTAAATAAAAAATTTTGTTTCCATCTGAATACTTTATGTATTTTCTTTAGCTTTACTTTCCCAAGCGTAAAACGGATAACCCTATGATTAGCCGCCACTACATAGTTCATCTTTGGTCCTTTAGGGTGAGTGCAAAGGAACACGGCCTCGAAGCGCTTTGCTTAAATGTGTTTTTCCGACGGAAGATTGATTTCGACTAAAATTTTGTTTTCAAAGCTCCAAAGACAGAGATTCTGTCTACCGATCAAAAAAAATTTGAAGTCGATATCACTTACCGATCGCAAGCGTGTTGGACACGCTCTTACTTAACAGACTGCAGTGTTAAAGTGTTGATGGGATTTCTTACAGTTTCTCGAGCAGTCCGTATGTACGGACTGTTTGGTTACTACAGAGGTAGGCCATCCGAGGTGACGGAGAAGAGAAAAAAATTAACTAACGAACGTACAGTGTAGTAATCGAGCAGTTACCCTATTAAACTGCTCTAAAACTTTCCTATCTCCCTCATCCTTACAGCATGGTGACCAAGAAAACCGTATGATAATATTAGTTAAAAACACCACCAACTACCAAGAAGCAATTCTGTATATATCGTCCATGATTTTCATTTATACTTATTAATTATACGCCCACACATATATAGAAAGATATAATATGCGAACTAATCAGAAGACTGCATCGAAATGTACGAGTGAAGTGGTGCACGCTTACGGCGACGCAAACGTTGACACGTTTTTGCGTTCCTCGACGGTGTACGAGGGTGGCGAAGGTGGAAAAACGTCGGTGTTGGTGGTTGCGTCCTTCTCTTGCATCGCGCTGTCATTTTTTTGTAGCGATTGCATGTGTTTTTTGTCAATTTTATCAGAATTCATACCCGAAAAGTGTTTACATAAAGAATTTCTATTAGTCTTCCGTACGAGTTAATTTATCGTTTGTCTGAGAAGTGCAAAACTCCAAAGCGGAAACATTTTTTTGTGCAGAATTTCAGGAAAAGTGTGGGTTGTTCGGATTTAGTAGGCATTTTATTTTCTAACGCTAAATTCCACAGGAATGTAGTCTGGTCCGCTGAAACGGATTTTGAGGTGATGAAAAATTTACCGCAGAGTGCAAGGACTGGGATCCGAAAATTTCGGTCGGCGGTTTTCATCTTTTCTTCTATGTAGGGACTCCAAATTGACATTTGGATAATGACGGTTGCAACAATATTTTGAACATCACATTGCACCTTGTGGCGTAATCTAGTGGAAAGTAAATCCAGTTATAATCGTGATCTTGGCGGTGGGAAATTTCGTATCAGAGAGTTGTAAAGCGCAACTTTGTTTTTGTGGCACGTGTGGAGGTTAGCGGTCGGTGTTAAACAGTACGAACTTGCGGTTTAGTGGAGGGCAGTGAAAATAGCTCATTATATCGGTTGTGGCCTTTTATATAGTTTGAATTAGAGAAGGGAGGTAATCATTGCAGCAAATAGTGGTATATTCTCAATAAAGATAGAAAAATAAAGCCATTCGAAGAACCAACGAACGGACAAAGTTTAGAAAGCGATTCTGACGCGTTCAGTGTAATTAATTTGAAGGCGACGTCGGATAAAGACTACGCTCAACCAGGCCCAACAAGTTTAATTTCGCTTTTAGAAGAAAGTCCATCGATACCGGACTCATCGCTCTTATCGCAGGCGGCTTCATCTTTCTCCCAACTACCATCTGTAGCTTCAACAGTTCTTTCGACCTTTTCAAAGGTGATTAAAGATTATTCACCAACCAGCCAACATCTTGAAGATAGTAGTGTTTCGAACGCGGATATCCAAGGAGTCCGACACTCAATCATTTTTTATGCCATCGCAATGACTTATCTTTGAGTCGGCGCTGTCATCTTTCAGTGAAAGAAAACACTTAAACGAATTCCGAAACCTTGCGACGAGTGGAGATTTTCTTTCGTGTGTTGGCTGTTACGCCAAGAAAGCGCATAAACGTAATTTATTCTAGTCGCTGAGGTAATCGTTCAATCTTTAAAATGGATATCTTCTGAATCATACGGTGCGAGAAAGAAAATCGGGGAGTTGGACACGGGATCTTATGCGGATCGAATGGCAAGTCGTGAGTAGAGGGAGAGGTCGCTGCTATTTTTATGCGCATAAAAGAAAAAGAAAAAATTCTTAATTTCACTGATAATTAAAAAAATGGTGGCTCTTTAATTGTGTGAACGATGTGATAAAACTTAACATTAGTAATTTCAATGTACAGTACGGGTTGGACGACAACAATAGACAGAGCAATTAAGACAATCATCCCTGGCTAAATCGAGCCGTAGGTGCATATCTACCGGGGAGAATTGACATTCTATGCAGTTTGTTGTGTGACCTACTAAAGAAATCAGATACTCGTAATTGTAGTGACTGAGTGAACGCTGATCATTAACTGATCGCATAAGGACGCGAAGCGTGAATGATATCGTAAATGTGATCCGATTACATAACTCTATGACATAAATTGGTCACTGGGGTATTCCTCCTCTGATGGGAAGGCTCATACAATTTATGTTGTATGAGTATTCCACTCAGAAGGGAAATACTTGGCCACTGCAACGTATATGGATCTTGATCCGGTTGGGCGGATGCTAGGGGGCACCATCACAACCCGGTTGTCCGACTCTTATTTGTGGGCCATGAGCATCGTCGGGTAACGACGAGGTTACCCTAAGCCCGTCCGTTTTCACTTGTCCCACTTGTTCTCTGAACAAGTAATTTCCCTCTTTGTGATTACCTACAATTTTTCGACTTCGGTCGCCTGTTTTTGAGACCCAAGAATTCGTGAATGCGAAATTCTTTTGTAGTGGGTCCTTGTGCTGGGGGAACGAACCCGCCCCACGAGACCGCAATGCTAGCCTGCCAGCGCATTCACGCGTCCTCAGACAAGGGCATTCTCGGCGGATATCAGCATCTTCCTCCGCCGAGGCAGCAGACGATCGCTGCAGTCCTTAACGGACTTGTTTAATTCACCTATCACTACAACAGACAAACGAGTGCCTATAAACAGACAAACGGACCGACTAAACAGAGACAAGGTATTTGGCATGCATAAACTCAAACAGTAAGGTAATTGAAGATTCAAGTTGGTTTTTACTTATGCAGGCCTTTAGCGTGGTATAAACTTACTTCTTTGCCAGACAGATCCGTCAAAAGGTAGCGTCCCTGCCCTTCAATTTTCAACACCCTGCTTTTCAAAAAATCTCAGTCCAGGTTTGCCGTTCTGATGGAAATTACGTCGCTACATTTCGTCTCCTTCTCTGTATGCAGTGGATTGGGATCGCAAGTTATGTCGGGTTTCGCTATCACGTCCGGCCGTTTTAATTTTTTGCCGAAGTTGCTGACGTAGACAGGTTAGCTTTTCGTGTACCACCGCGACGAGGTCCTTCAGGTTTGGTAGTTGTGACTGTAGAGAGATAATGGTTTGTCGCAGGTCTGCGCTACTTACTAAGTAGAAGTGTGGGTTACTTCGAGTGGGCTATCATCGTTTTGAACCAATTCTGCACATTCGGTTCAGAACATCCTCGAGAGCGAGTCTGGTTACATTCCCAGTTCCCTTACAGTGTTTAATGGCAAAGTCGAAACCCTGCAATTTAAGGGCTTATCAAGCGAAACGTGTAATCCCGCCTGGCTCATTACACATCGTAGAGAAGTTTGGTCCGTAATGATTTCGAATGAACGGTCTTCAATTTACGCTCGAAACTTCTTAACGGCCATACCGCACAGACAGTCCTGCTCGGATATGGAACAGTTCCTTTGGGTTAAGTTCAGCTTGCTTGACATAAAGGCTACAGGAGCTTTTTGGTTAGGTGCTGGCCGTTGTCATTTGTTTCATCGTGTAGGCTATATCCTCCAGTCGTTCTCCGATGAGATATCTGATTGCCAAAATTAGCGTTGAAATCACCCAGAATTAGTTTTGTGTTGTTTGTAGGCAATGAGTCGACTAGTCTTTCCAGGTGATTGTAGAACGTTTCCTTCGTTTCTTCAGACAAATTTTGAAAAATTTCGCTTTCATACGGATGCGCTTAACCATTCATTAACTGCCTTAAAATGAATAACGTGCGATTTGAATAAAGGCCACTCCGAATTCTCGTTTTCCAGTATGCTTCCCACTGTTGAATATTTTGTGCGATCTCGTGTCTTAAATATCATTTACAGCACGGTTTGTTGGTCATTGCAGTGAGTCCAATTCATTCTGAGGTTCTTTTGCACGTTTCGCAACATTGTATGGTTTTCCAGGGACCTCCATTCCGGCGGCATGGTTATTACTTCGATTCCCTTAACAGGCGCGGAAGACTCGCCTTCATCCTCTTACGTCCCCAAAAAGGAGGTGTAAGTAGGATTTAGTAGCAGAGCTGTAGATGTATTTACAGTTATTAGCATTTCTCGGCATTTAATGTCCCATTATTAGGGAACCAGTAAACCCAATGTGCGACTCCGAGAGCATTTACTACGATTTAATCGTGGGGCTTAGGATGAAGAATCATGGAAGCTGTGGATGGGGGAAACAAGGGGTACCCTCCTCCTTTCTCAAACGGGGTTGCGTCCGTCTATGGCGGAGTTACACGTTTCATATCATTATCAAAATTGGGAAAAATTGATCTAATTTAACGATTATAATTAACAAGAAGTAATTACGTTCAAAGAATTAACGGTTGATTGAAATAATTTAAATTCTACTGGACAACTTTTGAATCTTAGAAATACGCAATCTTGTTCTCTAAGCTACAAATAAGGACCATTGGAGTAGAACATCATAGGAACAATATGTCAGGGCCTACTCCCTCAGATGAATAATTGCCTTCCATTGCATTTTTTTGATCTGCCGAGTAAAAAGCCATTAGCATCGCGACACAACAATTGACACGCGACCGTACATTATTTGTTGGTCGGTTAAAAATATTGCAACGAAATTGCATACCTGCCTGGTCGATATTATGAGCACGCAATACTCTAGACAAAACTCAAAGTAGGACCAACAAAAACCTCATGGTTCTCTGTCTCCTATCGAACTATAGCTGCTGCTCCTCTGCGCGCTGAAGCCCCTCGATACTAACTCACTGCCTTCGTTGCACACTGAGCTGCATTTGCCCTGCAACGATGCATTGCTTGCACTATTCCTCCATTGCTGCCTACGTGCACGTGAAATTACAAATGAGCGCTAACCATGTACCACCTCTAATACGAAGTAGATATTCGCCAATAAAAATTGGTAATTTGTATACACGCGCAGCAAATAAAACTTCGTCGCCACCATTCATGGACTAATTCTTTTTAACTGCAGCAACCTATTTCGCGGACGGCTCTTGCTTCCCCCGTCCATCTGCATATTCCCCCCTTCCTTTAGCGATGCAATCAATTCACCAATTTTGTTGCAAATAACAACAATAATAATGACGACACGGAAGACTACGGTAGTAATAATAATCGTAAAACGACACAAATAGTGTGGCTACTAGTCGCCATAGAACTGTAGTACTACGGGAAACGGGACGGGTTGTACTCGTTGGTTAGTTGTATAGTAAAGTAGTAAAAGTGTTTAGATACTCGTTTTTTATTGGAACGAATACTACGAGTACGCTCGCATGTTCAGGTTGTTTATGAACTTTTTTATTGGTCAATGCAAAACACAAATTTTATGGGGTAGATTGCGGTTGCATGATTTTTTACACTTTGCACGAGAAGCATCGGAAAGAGGAACATGAGTGCAACTTTATTAAGTGTCCATTAGCTGTATTCGTATGTTCTATAGCAACCGGATGGTCTATGAATGGCTTTCCAGCATGGACAGTAAGATTGAGTCACGGCTGTTAGTGGTAATACTATAGTTTTAGACAACTTAACCCGTCTTTATCCATAGTTGTGCAAACGTAACATTTTGATTTTTTAAGTACCAAAAATAAGAAAATTGATTAACAGCTTCTATTCTAGTCTCGAAAAGATGAGGTAAGATTTTTGCAAAAATTGTCGCTTTTGTCCCTGAAAACTCTTCCTTGACTGTTTGTTAATAACAAATTAAATAGAAAATATGTCTAAATGCTAGTATTTCGTAAGACCACTTTTAATAATAACTGCTTTTATTCTTTCATGCATACTTTCGATGCACACATGTCCTTTATTTTATTACTGGTTTCGCATATATTACAAATATTTTCCTTTTTATATACTATATCTACAGTGAGATTACTAGAGGCAATCAAGAAGTTCCATATATTTTCAGTTCCATATATTTTCAGGTCGGGAGAATTGCCAGGCCATGAAAGAACATGGATACTGTCGCCATCAAATATATTTCGCACGTACTAGGCACGACCACATGCAGCGCCATCATGCATAAAAAAATTGAAACCTGTAATTAATATGTCCTCCCTGACCTCAGAGCATTGGAGAGTAATCATTGTTATTCGTCTCATGAGTGTCATCCGTGATATAAATATTCCTTTGACGACTAAATCCTGATGTGAATTTCGTACGGACGAATAACAGTTTTCACAAGCTTTCTGTGTAATTCTTTGATCTGTTCGAGTCATTGTACTCCTTTTCCGGCCAGGATTTTTTCATTTGCTGGCAGTTTTTAAGGGACTCTCAATGGTGATCTTATGGATTCGCATCACCGCTTGAGGAAAAACCTTCTCCATTCGTAAGATTTCACGAAAAGAAAAGTTGTTTGTCCTTAGAAGCGCAGCTATGGACCCAATTTATTACTAAGATATATCTTTACACTTGCCTACGTTGTTTTAGTATCCGACTTGATAATAAAACAAGGTGGGTAGACAGACCTACGCTCATGTCAGAAGGGCTTTGTACCCAACTTCTTCGAAATGCAGTTACCAGCAACGAATAAAGTCAAGAAACATATCAAAGAGATGTTAACGTTTTCCTATTTTCAATGGTCGTCAAATTTCAAGTAGATTTTGTAAGACTACTTAAATATCGATTTTATTGGGGAAAATGTGAAATTCCAAGATCATACTATTTTTAACAAAGTTGAGCGAATTTTGACTTCTAAGGTGTTTTTTGTTGTTGTGCTCATAAGCACCTACCTCCATAATTGTTTTCAGATCACATGCATCCAATCGTGAGGGGGAGGACACTCCCCTGTATGGAGAGACCCCCCTTAAATACCTTATAAAATGTTTGTAGTTGAATTTTGAAGAGAGCACCACTTTACACCTACATACAAAATTCAATGTTTCTAGCTTGCTGTGACGCACGGACGAAAGGACGGACAAACAGTTCGCGATTTTAGTAGGAGTTTTAAAATTATTATTACACAATACGTTTCACGTTTCCAATTACCCACGAAGAAAGTTAAACTGTTTTTCTCTCACCAATCAATAATTTTTGCTTCCAAATACTTTTCATAAATCAAAAACTTTTGCTTTTCAAATACTAGTGGAGCACTAAGGACTACCCGATTTACATCAGGATAACTTTATATGTGATAGTAGCCGATGGGATGTACAGGTAAAAAATAATTCTTCTTCTTTGTCGCACTACAGCCCTCTCGGACCTTCACTTCTTGCAAATAGCGCCTCCAACTGCCTCAGCCCATCGAACGTGTCCTTCAATTTTGATTCTCGAGCAGCAATGAACTGTCTTATTCGACCGAATCAGACCAGCGTTTCCTCCGTTTCCCCACTGCTCTCTAACCTTTAATTTTGTCAATGAATACCTTTTTCAGTATCCGTTGTTCGTCCATGCGATTCACGTGGCCAACCCACTGGAGCTTTCGCATTCCTGCAATCATATGTTTGCGGATGCTTGGGTTAGGGTCCAAGTTTCACATCTATAGCAAAGCAGAGGTCTTATCACAAATTTGTGAATTGTCTAAAGGGGGAGGGAAGAGTGGAAGTGAAGTGGAACTTGACGTGAAGCATTCTTGCTGTGGTAAAGATGCGGCACTGAAAGGGAAGCGAAGTGGAAGCCGGAGTAGTGGGTGTTTCGAGATTTAGCAGAAGTGACGTACCGGAGGGACGGAAGTACCGAAGTATCGAGTGTACTGACGTATGAAAGAACCGAAGGATTAGATGGCCGAAAGGGAGATATGGAACCAAGCAAAAGCGTAATTAACTCAGTTTCAAGGGGAAGCGGGGGCCTGGAAGCAAGGTGGCTGATGGGAGAAGTGGAACCGGACGCGTAGCCTAGTAGAAAGGGGAAGCAATTTACCTTGAAGCATGTTGGCTGGTGGTGCATGGTGGCTGAAGAGAGAAGTGGACCTGAACAAACGGTGCAAGCTTAGTAGGAGGGCAAAGCGAAGGACTGGGGAGCGTGCAGATGTTGACTGAACTTGCAGTCAGTGGCTCGTGTTACATAAAAGGGCTGAATAACATTGATACAAGAAGAGATAGTCGAGAATTGTTGTTCGCAAATACTTTTCTCGGCACTAAACTATATGAGCTGCTTGTCACGGTTGCCAAAGCATTGGGAGGCTTCCTAAATTCTGAGAGATATTCTCAGAAACTAGTAGTCTTTGGGGAAGACCGCCCTCACGTACTCGAGGCGAGGCAATCTACTTCGGTATGGGAGCCACTGATGCAGTGTCACTCAGGCAGAGTGTCACGGAAAGCTGAGTACAGCTTTGTTCTGTACCACGGGTTAGGGGGCTAAGGAACCTATCGTTGACAGAAGTATGGTGGCTGTGGCTTGAATGGTGTAGATAGTATAGGGTTATCCATTTTACGCTTGGGAAAGTAAAGTATTTTACGCTTGGGAAAGTAAAGCTAAAGAAAGCACATGAAATATTTAGTTGGAAACAAAATTTTTTATTCATAATCATTCAAATCTCTTCCGCGGGACCTCTTACAGGCCTCAATCCTTTTGAGGTGATTTTCAATGACTTTTCGGCACATTTCCGGCAATAGCTCGGCCATAACTTCACGAATATTGGTTTTCAATTGCTCAAGATTTTGAGGATTGTTCGCGTAAACACGATCTTTCGCATAGCCCCATAAAAAGAAATCCAAAGGTGTTAGGTCGCAGGATCTTGCGGGCCAATTGACATCACTCAACCTCGAAATTACGCGTCCTGGAAATTTCTCTTGCAAAAGCGCTCGATTAGCCTGTGTTGTGTGGCTTGTGGCTCCGTCTTGTTGGAACCACATGTTCTCCAGATCATAATCCTCAAGTTTTTTCCAAAAATAATCGGTTAACATCCGTCCATAGCGGTCAGATTTGACTGCAATGGCTCTTCATTGATCGTTTTCAAAAAAAGGCCCAATAACACCACCAGACCATAATGCACACCAAACGGTCACTTTTTCCGGATGCAAAGGCCATTCTGCAATCACCTGAGGATTTTAAGAGCCCCATATGCGGCAATTCTGTTTATTTACCTAACCACTGAGCGGAAAATGAGCCTCATCACTAAAGAAAATTTTGTTCGAAAAATCGTTATCAATGGCTTGTTGTTCAATCACCCAATTCGCATACATTCTGCGTTGTGTATGGTCTTGAGGCTTAAGTTCTTGAGTGAGTTGGATTTTGTACGGATGGAGATGCAAATCCAAATGCAAAATCCGCCACAATGAGCCGTAAGACAAGCCCAAATGTTGAAGACGTCGAGGAATCGACAAATTCGGGTCTTCCTCCACACTTTGAGCATCGACAGCGATATTTTCAGCAGAACGAATGTTGCGATGATGCACAGGCCTTGCAATATCAATAACCGATCCAGTCTCTTCAAATTTTCTCACTGTGCTCGAAATTGTTTGCTGTGTAGGTCGATTATGTCGACCGTAATCGACTCGTAAAGCCCTAAATGTTGATACAGCAGAATCACCACATTTATAGTAAAATTTAATAATTTCAACGCGTTCTTCGACTGTTAAACGATCCATATTTCTAAATGGCAAACCTTCAACTAAAAAAAACACGGTTGGATGACATTTAGTTCTAACAAATGTCAAATGGCAGGTTTCTACTTTCCCAAGCACGAAATGGATAAACCTGTAAATTCGAGCACACACCAGTTGTGTTGTAGGTATCCCAAAATGGAGGGTGAACTAAGACCCCAACCTTCGGGTTTAGGGGTGTCTAATAGTGACCGGAGCTGAGGCCTATTGCTGGTAGTTACCCACGGTAATAACATCCATTTTTATAGCTCGTAACTTTTTCGTGGATAGGGAATATAATTGATTGTCTCCACTCGATCTGTATAGGCTCTTGTTGCCAAATATCCTGAATGGCTTTCTGAACATCGCTGCCACCATATTTAATGAGCTCCACTAGAATCTCTCGATGCCAGGTGGTTTATTAAACTTTTGGGCCTTGATGTTGCAACAAATTTCATTCAGAATTGGCCGGGCCAATCGAATCTCTCCGGGAATATCTATAGGCTCCGAGTTCTGGAGCTGTGCGGAGGATTAAGAAGGTTCTTGAAATATGATACACATCTTTCCTTAATTTTGGTTTCATCGGGGATGCTATTGCCAATGTTATCACGACAGAGCGTGGTTTTGGGCTGATAACCACGTTTCAGGCTTTTCACTACTTTGTATGCTTGTCTTGCTCGCTAGACGTACATCGATGCTTCTCAATTAGGCGTCAGAGTATTTTCTATTTCTAATTCTAATTATCCTATTCGCTACTCTTCTGAGTTTTTCATAATGTTCTCTCATCGTCTTGTTTATCCTACCTACATTTTCTTTGTACGCCTGATTCTTTTTGTCTAACGCGTTCTGGCACTCAGCATCGAACCACTCATTTCTTTTGCGCCGGGCTTGATGTTAGATCGTCTGTTCTGCTAAGGTCTTAATTGCCACTTTCACTTCCACCCATTGCACGGTGCTCGTTTTCAGCAACGCGTCTGATAGAACGGGAGCCAGCTTATTGCCGAATTTTTGTAGCGGGCTAGCCTTCGCCGAATACTTCTTTAGCATATAGCATCGATAAGTTAATTTTATAAAGTAATGATCCAAGTTACAATTAGTTCCTCGGTATGTACAAATGTCAAGTATGCTCGAGGCCGAACGTTGTTGGATCAGAACATGCATATATGCGTCGAAGTGGGAAGCAAGTCGTACGTATGACTAGATTTTTGCTACATGCAAAGTCAATCAAGCCCTTGCCGTTGTCATTTGTGTCATCGTGGAGGCTATATCGTCCAGTCGTTCCCCTATGAGATATCTCATTGCCAACCATCGCGTTATTACTCAGAATTATTTTTGCAGTGTTTGTAGGCAATGAGTCAGATAGTGATCCAGGTGATTGTAGAACATTTCTTCCGTTTCTCCGTGTTTTCTTCGATCAGGGCGTATACGTTTATCCGCCAAATTTTGAAGAATTGAACTTTTATATGAATCACACATATTCATGCATTGACTGCTTAAAATTAATAACTTGTGATTTAAACTTCCTATCCACAATAAAGGCCACTCCGAATTCTCGCTTTCCAGCGGGTTTCCCGCTTTTGAATATTCGGTGCGATCTCTTATATTGAATATCACTTCCAGTTCAGTTCGTTTCCTGGATTGCCAATATGTTTAATTTATATTGACTGGCCTGTTGTACTCGTACGTGTGCGGTGTAAATATTTCAGAGGGATTATTTGAAAATTATCTTGGCCACGTGCAAGTGCAGAACTCCGCCGCGATTGCAAGGGAGCTCGGTAACAGGTGGGTCACGTTCTTGTTTGGCGACTCATGTGGAGCTCATTGAAGAAAATGAATCACGCTCACGCCCATCTCCAGACGAGCTTGTCGGGATCCGAGAGTCCCAGCCGGAACATGCCATGCAAACAAGTACTCCTTTCTTGCTAGTCTAGTTCGATTTCTGAACAGTTTCCAGAGATGAAAAAAAAAATAGTACGACGCAGTAAAAAAAAAACTCTAAGTTTTTAAAAATTAGCTTTCTTCAAGTATCTCGACGATAGGGTCTAAATGACCTAAGTTACTGCATTTTCAATCCTCCGGACTTATCATCAATTTGCATTAACTAGATGTTCCTTAAGTCTTTCCTTAAAAACCAATAATTAGTTTGCGTTCTTCACTGTTTCTGGAAGATTGTTGTATATACGCTGTGTTTTTTTTGTAACTCGAGCTATTAAATAAAACATGCTCAGCAGAATTTAAACTGTTGCCTTTAAAACACTGGTTTGAAATTTGAGCACTTGTTTTTTTATATTATCTTATTCGCTCTTTCACTGCTACAAAAAAGGACGAACATTTTTCAAACAGTACTATTTATAACCTTACAACTAATACTCTGATATGACAACATTGTATTTTTTACGATAGGCCATCTCGTGATGGGCTCGAACGTAACTCTGCTTTACCATCTCAAATCAATTATCAACATCTCTACCCCCGTGAATTGACCCGGTGGGGGAGGATTCACCATCTTCTGTTGAGGTCTCGATATCTAGAACTGCCAACTTTGACACTGGTCTCTTTAGGATCCCTGTGCTCGTGCTCACGTCAGCTGAATGCACCACTCCATCCTTTCCACAATGTAGCTTGCACACTCTGCCACGCCTCCATTTAATTCGCGGAAGATCTACATCACATATAAATACGAGACAACCGGTTCGTATAGGCTCGGATGGTTGGCAGCATTTCACTCGGCGGGTCAATACTGGCAAGTACTCTCTTATCCATTGATGCCACATTCCATTTTTCAGGTTCCAAGCAAGACGCCACTGCTTTCGCAAATTCATAAATTTTGGTTCAATTTTCGATGGCGTTTGTGTAGAATTTGTGCAACCAAGCAAGAAATGGTTCGGAGCAAGGGGGTCCGGTTCTTCTGGCGTTACAGGCAGGTGAGTAAGTGGCCGAGCATTGATTATAATTTCAGCCTCGATCAAGAAGCCTTGCAGCGTTTCCAGACGTGGTGATTGTTCAGCCAACATTGCCGTTAACGCCTTTTTCACTGACTGAACAATTCTTTCCCATATTCCACCTTCGCTCGGATTAGAGGGATTATTGAATTTCCATTCGATTCCGAGTGCACTAAGCTCGGCTTGCTTACGGTCGTCGTCGAGAAAACCCTGAACACCTTGCAACTCTTTGCTTATTCCGACAAAGTTAGTTCCATTGTCACTGCGAATTTAAACCGGAACACCTCTTCTATTCATAAAATTTCTAATGCAAACAAGACATGCGTCGCTTGAGAGATCGGCCGCAATTTCTAAATGGGTAGCACAAATGTTTAGACAGGTAAATAGTGCAACCCACCTTTTTTCTCGGCTTCAATGAATTGTCACGCTCGAAGGGCCAAAAAAATCTAGCCCAGTATACGAAAACGGTCGAACGTATGGAGTCAGCCGCTCCACAGGAAGTTCACCCATTTTTGGCTGCTTTGGTTTCGCCTCCCGAACTTCGCAGAATATACACTGCGGTTGCACAGTATTCACCAAGTTCCTCCATGCAGGAATCTAAAAACGTTGTCTAATCTCATTGACCACTGTTGCATGGTTGATGTGATGAAGTTTCGTATGAAAATATTGTACAGTCAGGAAAGTCATCGCATGATTTTTAGCTAGGATGATCGGCTACCTTGTATCTTCTAGTAACACTAGAGCCCGACCTATTCTTCCATTTATGCGAAGGATATTATCCTTGTCAATGCGTGGATTCAATTGCAACAATCGACTACTCTTAGAAATTGGTTCACCAGATTGTAAGTGCATACGTTCGCTTCCAAAAGATTGCATCTGTGCCCAACGACATAAATATTTTCGGCTGTAAATTCTTCGGAATATTTCAGCTCTCCATTGACTCTTGGTTCTTGTCGTATTTTCCTACGCGGATTATCAAAATATCGGAATACCCAAGCCACCACTCTTTTAAATTTGTTATATTTGGAAAATCTTTTAATATCTAGTACAATCAAATTTATTTGCCACGCTGCCAAGAGATAATGTTCAGCTCTTAGTTCTTCGTCGCTTTTATCGTTGATGTAACCTGTCGAAAATACTTGTGGCCACTGCTCGTCCCCGTTTTTCAAAAAATCAGGCCCATTTAGCCAAGTTCCATTTGCTGCGTAGTTTCTCGGAAACTTTGCCCTTGTTGCCTCATCAGCTGGGTTGATAGTACCTGGACACCATCCCCAGTCCTCGACTCCACTACCATCCAGAATTTCCGACACCCGATGTGCAACATATTGTTTATATTTTCGCTGGTCTGATCGGATCCACCTAATCACTGTATTTGAGTCAGTCCAAAAAACAAATTTGTTTATTTTGACTGTGTGGCACTTCACAATTTTTTCCTTAAGCCTCATGCCCAAAACGGCTGCTTGTAGTTCCAACTTCGGTATAGTGTGGTATCGGGTGGGTGCACACGAACTTTTTTCTGCGACAAATGCTACTTTCAGTGTATTTAAACTTATCCTTCTCCAATACTCTACCGCAGCCATTGCCTCGCTTGCGTCAACAAAGACGTGTAGATCCACCTCCGTCTTTTCAAAATCTAGGAAGTAACATCGTGGTACTCTGAACTGGCTCACTATTGGCAGCTCCTCCATCCAAAGTTTCCAGCGATGGTATAAGTCGTCACTTAATGTTTCGTCCCACTGCAATGTCGCTTTCCACACTGCTTGCATCAACACGTTTGCTTACACCATCAACGGACATATTCACACGAAGCACTTCGCGTTGTGTGGGCTTTCTACTAAGTTCAATATTTCTTTTGGCACTTTATGGAATTGTTACTTGAAAATAAAAACATCCGGCTTTGGCAGCCAGTGCATGCCTAAGATTCTCTCCAATTCACCTTCTATGTTGACCGCTTCTCTTGAGTCACCAGCAGGAGCTTTAACTTTTTCCGAGCTAGAAACTATGTTTCGTAATTCAAACCCACCAGTTCGGTGTATTTTGATGACGGCTTGTGTTACATTTATGGCATCGACTTCTGTCTGGAAACAATTCACATAGTCTTCAACATAATGTCTTTCTATGATTGCCTCAACTACACGGGGAAACTCCTCTTCGAGATTTTAGGCATTGGTATTTTTTTATATATTGCGCTATTGTGGGCGAACATGTGGCACCGAAAATCAAATGCTTCATCACGTACACCTCAGCTGGCTTAGTCACGTCACCGCCTATCCACAGAAAACGCTGACTATCTTGATTTTCTTTAAGATAGCCACTTGGTGAAACATCTCTTTTATGTCTCCGCAGACTGCCAATGGTGCCTGCCTGAATTTGAATAAATCAGTGGCTGGTTTATGTCAGGACCCGGAAGAAGAGCCTTGTTTAGTGAAATATTTTGAACCTCAGCTGCGGCATCAAAACTAGGCGTAATCCTTGTTTGTTTGGGTTTTTTATGCCAAACTGCGGCAAATAAAAGATTTTCTCTGACCATTGAGCTGCTTCAAGCATTATTCTTTCAACACCTTCTAATCTTCGCATGGTCATTGAATAAGTATCTGGAAAAGGTGGAACAAACTCTTTACAAAAGAGTCCAGCCTCATATCTAGCATCGAGTTTCATCGTTGATAACTCCAAAATATTCAATGCTCATCTTTTGAAGCAATTTTCTTTATATTCGGCTTCAGACCAAAATTTCCACCATCAAAATAATCCGGCACAAGCTTGTTCATCTCTGCTAACATGTCATCCCCTCTTCTATAATGTAGGACACGTCTTGTATCTGACTTGAGCTCTTTAATTTCTGTCTGCCCATACACCATCCAACCTAATCGAGTTTTCACTGCTATCGGTCCAGCGGACAATGATAAACGTGGTGCTTCAACTGGCACAGTAAGAAAGGCGTGAGCCGGACTTAGAATTATTTGTGGTTGTATATCGCTATACGCCTGTATTGGCAACTGTACGAGATGCTGACAATTCTTTTCATTTAACTCACTATACTTAATAGTCTGCGCTGGCAATGATAACTTCAATAACGTTTAAACATTTTTCATATTACCACTCCACTCCGCTTAAACGTAGGTTCACTATCTCAATTCGTTGCGACGTTATTTGTTTATTAAGTCACTGCAAGTCTAAAACATTGTGTTGTCCACGGATACCTAATCGTCGGGCAAGATTCTGGTCCACTTTCGAGACGTTTGACCCACCATCAACAAATTCGTATGTGGTGATGATTCCAAAGGGTCCTTGTATCTTCACTGGCAATACTTGGAACCAAATTTCCCCACTTCTTTCGTGACCGTCTGCATGGCAATTGCGACCTCCTGGAACTCGCGGCACTATGCGAGATGTGTGTGTTGCTGATACCTGTTGGATGTCAATTTGTTTCTCTTGCTGAACATGAGCGTGGTATAACCTTTGACATCCGTCGACTCTGGTGGCCCTTCTTCAAGTAGGAAAAACAAACTTGACTTTCTTTAACTTTTGCCCAGCGATTATCCATGGTTAGCTGCGAGAAAAATTTACAATTATTTAACGTGAGGCACTGCTCATCGCAGGCGCAACATTTTGTTTGCGCTACGCTTACTCTAGCAATGTGCTTTAAAGGGTTGGTAGGCTGCTTACGATGGTTTCTCGCTTGTGTCAGCAAGGATGATGTTGGCGGCGCATCCGACACCATATTTGCTAGGCGGCGCAAGCATTTAAGCCACTGACTAAACTCAAGCAACGTTGGTGGCCGCTGAAGCAAGATAAATTTTTCAGCCCACTGCATTTGTCGAGAGATTGGCAGTTTTGCGACGAGTTGACCTAACAGTGTTGGATTGGCAAGGTGATGTTACAAACCAGTATACCCTATGTATACTGGTAAGAACTGGGAGCTCAACTTGATGCGTATCCTATATACTACATCAAGGCTCCCGGGAGAAGAACTCACAGTAACACCACTTACCTGCTACTCTGTCCATTTACACTAAATCAACCAAGGCAAAAAGTTTATTTTATTAATTATTTTATTTTCTCTGTTCATATTTTTTTTTAACTTTACATTTTACATATTACATTATTGGAGACATATCAATATTGAGCCTGTAGAGAATCAAATGGACGTGTTAATGGTTCGGGGTGGCCATACGGCGTGGAACGCCAAAAGGCCGATTGAGGATCGCGGCGCAAGCCAACACCTCACCCCTCATCACTTCGTTGAACACTGGACGATATCTTCGGCTGAACTTTAAATCGCGAACTTTAACCGTCTAAATGATAACTGGGTAGCAGCACGCTCCCTTTTGGATTTGAATACATACTCACTGGTATAAGACTGCCCAAGAACATTAAATACCATTCTTTCGTGAGCTTTCAACCTAAATTCTCTTTAAAGGTGCTGAGTAGCCGGACAAGTGCGCTCTCGTTCCACGAAAGTTTTTCCTCCCCGCTTCGTCTCGCTTGCTCGGCTGGTGAATATGCGAAACTGGGGAAATTGAGCGAAAGAGTGTTTTTCGCTTAAGCTGTCGACTTCGAAAGAGTGCTTTCAGTTTATGCTTTCGGCTTTCCCAAGATCTCTTGAGGTAAAATAGCGAAACTGGGGACATTGCGCGAAAGAGTGTTTATGCCGGAACTTTCGGTTTTCCTTTCCGCTTACCTCTCTTCGAAGCACCCCGTTCGTTCACGATGTGAATATCGTTGCGGGTTGAACTTTCTCGTTCACTTAACTGCTCGCTTATTTACTTGCGCATGTGTTTCCATGGCTAAATTTCATTGGCGAAGTGCGAGTACATAGGTGTTGTTTGCTCGCTACTATTGCAGTTATGAAGCGGGAATATATCCGAGGTTGTTTATGTGTTCACTCGCAACAGTGATGTTCATCGTGAGCACTCTGCAAAAATGCTGCCATATTAACCATCTTGTTTGCAAATTCAGTCAAAGCGTCCAGATTGCCTTCAAGTAATGGGTTCACTTTTAATTAGTTAATCCGGTCTTCCAAAAGTGTCCCGTAGTGTTCCCATAATTACAGGAACAGTACTGGAGCTGCAGATTAAAGATTCAACAGTATCTCTTAGTGATTCACGTAAACGCATAATATTATGCAGTTGCGAGTATTCAAACTCAGCAGTAGTCGTACCAAACGCTTCGGCAACACTTTTCGGGTACACTTTTTTCTGTCTGTATACTGTTTCAGGTAAGGAAAACGGAGTATTGCACTGCAATTGTTGCGCAGTTACATCAAACTGAGCTGATTGTGTTATTCCTTGAGGCGGCTGTATCATTGATGGCATAAAAGAAGACTGCGGAACGAATTGTGTCGATTGCTGCATTGAGTTTGACCACTGCTGCGTAGGCTGTGATTGCTGCTCCACCAGCTGTGATGACTGCTGTATTAGCTGTGTTGACGGCTGTGGCGGTTGCGAAAGCTGCTGCATCGGCTGTGATGACTGTTGCGTCGGCTGTGTTGGTTGCGGTATATGCTGTGATAGTTGCCGAGTCGTCTGTGATGGCTGCTGTGTCGGTTGCGTTATCTGCTGTAATAGCTGCTGCGTCGGGTGTGGTGGTTGCTGCATCTGTTGTGATATTTGCTGCGTCGGCATTATATATTGACGCATTTCTTCTCGAAGATTACTTACAGTTCGTTGTAGCTGCTGGTTATTTGAGATGAGTATCGCCTGCATGGCATGCATTTGCCGGCCAAACTCGTTTTTCATGTCAAGCGACTTACGATCGTATTCCCTTGATATTGCTTCTAAATTAATATCACTGTTTTCAGACATGGCGGCTGGCATAGTAGAGACGGTTGCGTTGTTTGGTGACGTTGGCGGTTCTTGACTAGTTGCTGCAGGCGTATTGGATGAGGAACGTTCAATTGGCATGTTGCTGAGGTAAATAAATCGCACTTATTCTTTCTCTGGCTAAATCATCTCGAAAGACTCTTTATCGGTCATCAACTTGCAGCTTGTTAGGCAAAGTAAATAGAAAATGGCTGTTCAAGGGAAGCGTCTAAAATTCAATCCTTCAAGGGGTTTCTAAGATAGAATTAAACTTTGTGGCTTATTTGTTACTCGTGCAATGAATAAAACGTGTTCGGCCGAATTTAGCCTGTTGCCTTTAAAACGCTGGTTTGAAATATGAGCAGCTGTTGTTTTATTCTATCTTATTCGGTCTATCACTGCTACAAAAAATAGCAAACATTTTTCAAACAGTACTATTTATAACCTTACAATTAATACGTTCATATGACAACATTGTATTTTTTACGATGGGCCATCTCGTGGTGGGCTCGAACGTAACTCTGCTTTACCATCTCAAATTAATTATCAACATACGCAGAGCATCATTCGTTGCATCGTTCTTCAGTTGATCGGTTCTGGCGTAAGGTATTACAAGATTGTTCGCATTTCTTGAATTATATGGATTTATTTGTGATACTTTTAGAAAGGCTTTTTGTTCCAATTCACTGGACTTTAGACATTTTAAAATAAACTTAGCTTTCTCCATAGTAATGATTTGACTGAAGGTGAATGCATTGGTCCGTTGATACACTAGTCTTATTGGAGTCAGAATTAAAAGGTTTAGAATAGAAGAATGTGATAAATTTTTCCAATTTAAAAATTTAAATTTAAATTATTTAATTTTAAATTACGCTACTGAATCCACAAGAAGTGTGTAATGGTTGAAATACTTCACATTAATTGTGTGATACGAGTAAGTAAGAACTGAAAGGTTCCCCGCTATTTTTTATATGCTCATGTTAATAATTTTATCAAAATTAGCATGCTTTTTCAACCTCATCAAAAATGACTTTCTTCTATTTAGAAATCGAATCAATAATTTGACCTTCATCAAACATACATACCTGTAATCATTTATCCGAAAATTGTATACATTTGCAACACACATATCTTCATATTACCAACAACGCTCATAAGCCTTATCTATGGAAACACAAAATTCAATCAAATCAAAACGAAACTGTGTGAATAGAAGTTAATTTTCCTATTCGAAACTGGTTCAATTAATATATTGCGAAGAAAATATTACGCAAAAGTGATACCACACAAAATATCCCAAGTAAGACACGTTGTTCTTTGTTTTTGTTGATTTTCTTTCGAGTTTCTTTATTTTTGGTTTTTTGTTGTATTTTTTTATTTCATATGCGTAAATACTTTGAATGGACTTTGAACCTCTTGCTGAAGTGATATTTGTAAAATGCTGCTTGGAGTATGTAAGGCAATTTCTAATCGAGTTGAATAAGATTACGTAACACTGATTTCTGCTTTTATTTTGAAAGAAGGGAAGGAAAGAGGGAAATGCTAGCGAGTAATGTATATATGCGATCAATTTATAGCACCTAGCCTATTCGAAGAGCGTTTGTTAATGATTGTTGAAATAAGAAAATTTTTAATATGTTGCTATGAACGGAGGTTTCATAGTTAGATCTCAAAGATTCATATTTTTTTCAATACAGAAGATCGAGATTTGCTCGGAACCATAACAAAAAGAATACCAACAATTCACTAAACTAATAAAAATACATAAGACCCTCACACTTTCAAGTGTACTGCATGCAACAATTTCCCTAGAGCATTTAACCTTTGAGTAAATTCATTCGCTAAAGCACAATTTGCTCTTCAACATCAATTTTTTTAAATTCTATTGGTTCTATTCATATGTGGCATATCCACTTATGTATTATATAAAAGTATGCCAACATTTCATGCACTCTGGTCGTACATCCGATATTGCGTCGCTACCAAATCCTTTGACCTTTTTAATTGAACAGAACATGCTATTTCTCCCTGGACATACGAGTATGTACTCGTATTTCTTGCGGCGTCATAAAACAAATCACTACCCCCCAAAGCCGATTTATGCAATCCAAAGCCTCTCCCTTGTTCTTTACCGCGCTGGTAATTTCCCCTCCTGTCATGCCCGCCGCTATGTCCGAATATCTGTCTGTTTTTTCACTAGTCAGCCCTGACTCAGTCACATCTTGACACTTTTGTTTACACTGCATTCGCTTGATTTATGCATTGTGAAGACGCATAAAAGCGCAGCCAACAAGAAAGTGAAAGAAAGGCCCCCGAATTAGGGGGCTCGGGAGATGCAAGAAGTCTACATACGTCCGTCTTGCCGAGTGCCAGCCACCACTATCACTCACTGACCAAGGCATTCTCGCCAATGCAATGCAACTACTAACCGCCAGTAGTACGAGCGTAATGCAACGCGAATGCATTTCAGTTCAATTGCAGTCGAAAGCTGGCGTGTGCAAATAAACAGCGAGTGCAGTGTTGGATGCACCAACGAAAACGACTTGGATGGACGAACGGATGATGCGCGGTGGCCCAAAGACAACAACATTATGGCAAGGAGGCAGTCAATTCACACTTTTACGACTTATTTAGCATTGAAGACTTTGTTTATTATTTGCACAATGCAGTGTTAAAATCATGAAGTGAGTTTTGTTGATTCTATTCTGACTTGAGTAGGAAACGGAAAAGAATGGGAAGTGTGGCAGACATTCGGTGTTGGACATGTATGTAGAACATGCGGATTTCCTCACATTGAAGACATTTTCATGGAAATTAGATGAAATGTAAATGATTAGGTAGGAACAATTATTTTTGGGTTTGAGGAGATCTCCAGTGAGATTATCATTTTGAGAATCAATTCAGTTTTTTTTTTTCTGAAAGCAGTTAGGCTATATGCTGCATGGATTCACTTTACAAATGTCCTAAGAATAAGTACTACAGGAAGCCCGATATAGCACATATACAGTGTGCGTGAGTGAAGTAAAATCAAACGGAGGAGAAGTTGTATGACAAGGATAGCATACATAGGAAGAAAAGAGACACAGCATGGGCTACTAATGTCATTTTGGCTGTTCTACTGTGATAAGTGTCAGGTAAGAATGTAAACAAATCGCGAAATCGAATCAAAACTTACGTTAATTTGGCGAATTTCGTTTGATTATCGCATCGTGAATTCGGAAAATCTTCGTAAGTTGCAAAGCGTGGTGTTTGTTTCCAATCGGCTTCAAATATCGGTGCTTTTAATTGAAAGTCAAAAAGAAATCGTGGAAAATAAAGTGGTTCGTGAAAAAGTGCGAGAAAATATTATCCGCGCGTTAGTGAAAACTCATATTTTAGATAAAACTAATAACGAAATTAATTGATTAACTTGTTTCTTTACTCGTGCCATGGATTTTGTTAATTTAAATAAGCCGCGTACTTAAATGTTACGGTTTGAAATTGATGGTGCTTATTTTTGTTTACGTTTCGGAATAAAATGTCAAACAATATTGAGTGACATAATATCTTGGCCCTCTAAATGAATGGCGGCATAAAAAAAAAACATTATCTTGAAGGGGTTGAAAATATGTATATTAATTAATCTTCGATTATTTTCTGTAATTTTTTTTAGGAAAAAAATTCAAAAACTGATATTTATTTCAGGTTTACGATAAATAAATAATATCACAAAATTGAATGAAAAAAATTCAAAATTAAAAAAATTCCATTTAAAAAACGCTATTTAGTTTATTGTATAACAATACTTCCCATATACATGTATTTCGAAAACAAGTTGTTTTCTCGAATGGTATAATAAAACCTTCATCCCTGATGTAAAAAAAATTAAAAAAGAAACCGGGCCAACTCATCCGCCAGTTGAGCTTCTTGAGAGTGAGAATGGCGAGTGTAAACGATGATTCCTCCCACCTAATGTTACTAGTCTACTGCAGCCTATGGATCAGGGCGTGATTGAGCGCACCAAACCACACTACCGACGCCAGTTGCTCCAAAAACTGTTACTGGCTGAAGAGAACAACGAAGAAATAGTTTTGCATTGGTATTCAAAAATATGGTGAAAATTGTTTCACTTAAACGAGCTTGAAATAGAATAAACGGCACATCAACAAAGGAACAACTGGAAACCGAAAACCAAAGTAAACACCAACAAGAGCAAACAACAGCTGCTGTTGATGAACAGGAACACGGTCTGTCCATGGTAGAATTTGTTGACATTGCCGAGGAAATGACGGGGTGTTCAAAATGCGATGTTGATGATGTGGAGGAGTGGCTTCAAGTAATAAAGACGACCAAGGATTCCCTATTATGATAGATGATGAAATTGCAGAGAGTTTCATGAACGAACGATAAGATGATACCAACGATAACGATGAAACCGGGGAAGAAACCAAGGATGAAAATGTTCCCACCCACGGAGAATCGTTTATTTGTTTTGAAAACGCCTTAAAGTGGATGGAGCGGCAACCGGAATGTGATACAGTACAACTTTAAGCCATCAAGCGCCTGCGGCACCTCGCCGCTCGGAAACGTTCCACTACGTCAAGGCAACGTACTCTGCACGAAATGCTCAAAAAATAAAATCCTGTGACAACAGTATATTTTCAAGAGAACTACATATTAAAGTATGTATGTAACACTTATCATTTAACATTTTATGTACTGTAGCGTTCATAATATATTTTATAGGTTGTTTTCAGTGTAGGTACACTAGAGTAATTAATTATAATGCAACAGTACCGAAAACAAGCTCTTTTTCTTTAAAATACACCCTTTTTATCCGAATTTTTGGTTATCCGAATGGGGTCTGGTCCCAATTGATTCGGATAATTGGAATTCTACTGTATATATTTATATATATATATATATATATATATATATATATATATACATATACTCGTATATATACATTTATATATATGTACATATGTATTTATATATATATATATATATATATATATATATTTGTATATATATATATATGTATATATATATATATATATATATATATATATATATATATATATATATGTATATATATATATATATACACAAATTAAAATATATTTATAAACACACACATTTCTATATACAGTCTTCCACAAAAGTCAAGGTACAGAGAATCGGTAACTGAAAATTGTATTACTGAATCAATATTTTTATTTGAAAACCAAAAGTTATGAAATGGTAATAATACGAGTTCTGTTGAATTTAAGTTTTCATAAATTTAAAGGGATTCGGCAATAATGATCATTGAAGACAATAATTTTTTGTTGGCAATGTCTCTTTTCTACTCCACAAAAGTCTTGGTACAGTTGCAGAAAATGCCCTGTTATTTGTAAAAAGGGGAATCCCCCAAGTTCATATTATCAGAGTGAGGTAACAACCGTAGGCCGCTTTCTTTAATATCGCGTCCGTATTCGTTGTGTATCTTTTATTTAATAAAATTTTTAAAAAATGAGTCGAAAGGAGATGAGTATTAAGGAGCGTGAAATAATTATTAATCTGCATTCAAATTAGAGCAAATCATATTCTGAAATATGTAGCTGAACTAGTGTTGCGAAGTCGGTCAACCATTCAAAAAGTGATAAATCGATTTAAGAAGGAAAATAGAGTGGAAAATGTGCCCCGAACAGGTCGTCCATCTAAACTAAGTGCAAAGGACAAGAGAAAAATTTCGCGAATGGTAAAACAGGATCCATTTCTAAGCTGTAGAAAAATCTGCGATGTTCTTGGAATTAATGATAAGAAGGAGGTTAGCGCAGAAACTGTGCGTAGAGCTGTCGTAGAAGCTGGATTTTCATCTCGTACGCCTAGAAGAAAACCTCTTGTAAGTTCCATAAACAAACAAAAAAGAATAACATTTGCAAAAGCATATATTGACAAACTAATAACGTTTTGGGATAATGTTTTATTTTCGGATGAGTCTAAATTTTGTATATTTGGTGTAAATGGGCATAAGAGGATCTGGCGAAAAGTAGGAGAAGCATTTAATCCCAAGAACACTTTTAAAACAGTAAAACATGGAGGCGGTGGTGTTATGGTTTGGGGTTGCATGGCTGCTGCTGGAGTTGGAAATCTGACATTCATCGAAAATACTATGGATCAGAACTCTTATTTAGAGATTCTACGAAACAACATGAAACAAAGTGCAGCCAAATTAGGTATGCGAGAAGATTTCTTGTTTCAACAGGACAATGACCCTAAGCACACTGCGCATAAAGTTCGAATGTGGCTATTGTACAATACTCGCATGCTTGCTACACCGGCTCAAAGCCCTGATTTGAACCCTATAGAGCATCTTTGGAATGAGCTTGAGACAAAAATCCAAAAAAGAGTGATATCAAGCAAGGCGCAGCTTAAGGATGTTATATTGGAGGAGTGGGCCAGAATCAGCAGCGAATTTACTAAAAAATTGGTATATTCTATGCCTAAAAGACTGAAGTCAGTAATTCAGATGAAAGGATATCCGACAAAATATTAAGAAAAGTGTAATTCAAATAACTATGCAAGACTATAATTACAATTTGTATCATTTTTCTTTAGGTGTACCATGACTTTTGTGGACTTCATTCATTGACTTTCCAACGCATCATATGTAATAATATATTAATACGACAGAATTTTCGTTTTGTTTTACATGAATTTAAAGTGTAATGATTATAGCTGAAGTAATACCAAAAAAAATTTTATCACTATAGGTTTTTTAAATAAAAATATCAAACAATTTTCATGATATTTATCACTGTACCTTGACTTTTGTGGAAGACTGTATATATATATATATATATATATATATATATATATATATATATATATATATACATATATACATATATATATATATATATATATATATATATATATATATATATATACATATATATATATATATATATATATATATATATATATATATATATATGTATATATTATATATATATACATATATATATATATAATATAAATATATATATGTATATATATATATATATATATATATATATATATATATATATATATATATATATATATATTGTTTATATATAGCAAATAAAGAGCTAAATTTCTCCTTAGTATTCCTCACGCTTAATTTAAATCTAAATAATTTTGCCCCTACTCAAAATACCTTTATTCCTTACGGCACTGATGCACCAATATTATGAACATGTTTTACGCACATTAAAAAAATTCTACTACGCATAAAGGGGAATACTGGGCTTCCTGTAGTACCTATTCCTAGCAAATGTCGTAGCAAATTGACGTGTGCTAATATGTAAACTTCTTTAAAACGGCGTCGTTCATTCTTCTTGCTAGTTCTACTTAAAATAAAAGACAGATGGCAGCACGACCAACATTTGTATAGCGACAGCAATTTCAAACAAGGTGACAGCTGATTAAGTTCGCCACTTCACTACATGGACAGCAGAGCGTTGCTATCGCTAAGGATACATTTAACATTTGTTTTAGTCAGTCTTTATTAAGATGTTATTAGGAATAGACTCGTTAAGTATTTGTATGGTGTATCACTTTCCTTTGTCCCTTAATATTTAGTTTATCAACAACGACAAACACTACGTTGGTGACCCTAAGTGAAATGGCAACCCCAAATAATTCGACAATTATACAAAAAACGAACAGTGTAGAATCACTTAACGACTCGCAAAATCCATTCGTTCCAAATACCAAGACTGGTTCGAGAATGATCGACGCCAGAGTAAATGTGAAACTACCACCATTTTGGACGCATCGATCGACGCTTTGGTTTAAGCAAATTGAGGCGCAGTTTCAACCTAGTTACAGCATCATTAGAATGCTAAATATTAGATTACGTGGCAGATGGTATAGTAAATTCATCCTCCGACAGATGTAATAATGACGGATTAAAACAACAATTGATTTCCCGCTTCTCGGAACCAAAGGAGAATAAATTGTCATGCGTTCTGACAGAAATTGAGCTAGGTGTCAAAAAGCCGTACCAACTTAATGGAGAAACGAAATCCCTTACTGCAAACCTATTAACAGACGACGCTTTGCGGACCTTATGGCTTCGGCGATTACCAGCTCGAGTGCGCGCCATTTTGACTGTTTCTGCTCATCGTCAAAATTGCGAAGACAGTCAGTGTTATTTTCATGCGCGATTCGGCGAAAAAGCGCAAAAATGTCGTGCTTCTATACAAATAATTCGGAAAACTAAATACGTCGCCATCGAAAAGTGCGGGCAATGATGACGAGAACAGGTCACATAGACTATTAGCGCATGATAAAAATTCGGGAATAATTTTCCTAATCGATACTGGTGCCGACATATATGTTGTATCACCTACGCCACCATAAAAACCAACATCTCAAAACCACTTAAAACTCTTTGCTGCGAAGAGCTCAGTGATTAAAACGTACGAAAAAAAATTCCTAAAAGTGAATTTCGGTTGACGTCGCCCATTTCCTTGGTTTTTTAAGAATCGCAGATGATGCGCAATCGATTCTTGGTGTGGACTTTTAAAACACTATAATCTTTTTAATTGACATTAAAAATTAAGGAATTATCGGTGGAACGACACGGTTGTATACGACGGCAGAGACTACGATATCAGATGGGGTATGTTTGTCTATAGTGAAAAATAACGAAATAATTCAAAACCTTCTAAGAAAATTCCCAGCACTCACCGCGTCAGCGAGTTTCGTGAAACCAACTGCTCAGTCAGTACTGTATCACATCACCACTGATAGACCAGCAGTTACCGAAAAAGCGAGGCGATTCCATCCCGACAAATATGCAGCAGCGAAAACCGAATTCGACCATATGATTCCATTCCATAAGGGATATGCCGCCCCTCAAAAAGTGCATGGGCCAGTCGATTACATATAGTATCCAAAAAATCTTGGGGATGGAGAGAGTGCGGAGACTACAGGCGGCTCAAAGCTATCGCATGCCCTGATCGGTACCCAAAAAAAAAACATTCAGGATGTATCAATACAACTCCATGGAAAAACGAGTTTTATCCGATTGAATATCACCAGAGCATACCACCATATTCCCATTGCTCTCGAAGACATCGAAAAAACAGCCGTTATAACACCGTTCGGATTATTTGAGTTTTGCATAATGCAGTTTGCCCTACGAAACGCGGCACAATCGTTTCAAAGGTTTTTGGATACTGGACTTCAAGGTTTGGATAATGTATTCGCGTACTTGGATGATATTCTGATTGATTCGACAAATATGGTGGAACATCAAAATATTCCACAAGAAGTATTTAAGCGACTCAACGCCTACGGACTATGTCTCAGTCTCAATAAGCGTGTGTTTGGTGTTCCAGAAATAGAATTTTCGGGACATGTCATATCAACTGGAATAAAACCCCTACTAGATAAAGTAAAAGCCATCGTTAACATACACTAGCCTATAAATTTACTTGCGCTTCGGCAATATCTGGGAATGCTCAACTTCTACCGTAGATTTATAGTATAGCTAATGCAGTACAAATCTAACTCCATTGAATAACTTTTTAAAAGATAGTCGAAAGAATGACAAGCGACCAGTTCAATGTAACGAAGAGTCTGAAATCGCGTTTGAAAAAAGCAACAACATTTTACAAAACGCTGCTCTTCTAGCGCACCCAAAAGATAATGCTGTGTTAAATCTGACAAGAGATGCCTCGGACAAGGCTATTGGAGCCATTTTAGGACAAGTCGAAAAAGGATGTCGCCAACCTCTTGGATTCTTCTCAAGGAAATTAACGGCAACACAGACCAACTACAGCGCATATGGCCGCGAATTGCTTACGATTTACGCAGCAATTAAGTACCTCCGTCACATGTTCGAAGGAATATATTTTGTTGTGTGCACTGATCACAAGCCTTTAATTTTTGTCTCCCGTCAGCGATCAGATCGAGCATCGCCAAGGCAAAGTCGTCAATTGGAGTTCATCGCGCAATTCACCACCGAAATTGTTAACGTGAAAAGTAATGACAACACCGTCGTAGATTCGCTATCAAGATTAAACGCAATTGACAGAAACCCTTCATCGATTTTTTGGAGCCTGCATTATGGGAGGAGGAACAAAGAAAGGATTCAGAACTTCAAGGATTGCTAACAACACCGACATCGTTAAAGTCACACAAACTTAATTTACATAAGGCTTTGTTTTACTGTGATACTTTAACAGGAACTATTCGTCCATACGTTCCGGAAACTCTAAGGAAACATGTTTTTGAATCGATTCATCGATTGCTGCATCCAAGGCCAAGCATCGCTAAAAACATTCGTCACTGGTCAAAAATTTGCCAACAAAACCAACGTGCGAAGATCACCCAACGTGTCGGCTGATCTTCGCACGTTGGTTTTGTCGGCCAATTCCTTTTCTTCAATTCACAGATAAAGATGGTCGATTCGAACATTTTCACTTGGATGTAGTGGGACCCATGCCACCATGTCAAAATCAACGATATCTTGTTACCATCATCGACAGATTCTCCAGATGGCCCGAAGTAATTCCTGTTTCTCAGATACCAGCGGACAATATCATCACAGCCGTTTACACGCACTGAATTTGCCGTTTTGGTGCCCCGGAAATTATCACAACGGTCCGTGGATCACAATTTGAATCGGTGATCTTCCGTGCTTTAAGCCAATTAATGGGTTCATCATGAATCCGCACAACGGCGTATCACCCAGCCTCTAATGGTATGATCGAGCGATGGCATAGGTCACTCAAAGCAGCCCTTATGTGCCATGAAACATTCAGATGGGTTGAAACTTTACCAACAGTGCTGCTAGGATTGCGAGTAGCATCAATGCTTCAGCTGCGGAAATGGTGCATGACACAACTCTTCGATTGCCGGGGGAATTCTGTGAAGCAGGGATGTCAAACGACCCGATTGCCTTCCTTGGAAAATTTCGAGTTGATATCCAACAACCGATATCAGCGTCTGCAGCATAGGGCTGGTGCCAGTCGATGTACGTAATTTCAAACAAGGTGACAGCTGCTTAAGTTCGTCAATTTACCACATGGACAGCAGAGCGTTGCTATCGCTAAGGATCTATTTAACATTAGTTTTAGTCAGTCGTTATTAAGATGTTATGAGGAATAGATTCGTTAAGTATTTTCCTTCAATCACTTTCCTTTCTCCCTTAATATTTAGTTTATCAACAACGACAAAAACTACATTTGTAGGGACATGACAGCTGAGCTGTTGTATAATGATCAATAAAGCCGCTATAAGGATCGACAATAGCAATGTTCTTGGATGTATCCGCTGTAAGAATCGAAAATCGCAGTATTTTTACCATTTTTTCTATGTGTCGCTCTCTCTCCTTCTGACCGCCATCGATAACGCATCTAAATATTTTTGTACGCATTATTTGTTTTGTCAGTAAAACTTTATTATTATACTCGAGTTCAATACAATTTATTTGAGTGTGTAGTGAATACCCACAGTGGTGGCAGTTGACGTGATCCCCTTATTTTTATAAGGGGATCACGTCTTCTGAAGAGCTGTGTTTTCGTGATGTAGAAATTATAGTGTTTTCAAAATGTAGGAATTATTGTAGGGAAGTACATTATCAATTCCTGGAGAATTCACCTTTCCCAGCGATTCAATGATCACTCTGCATGATTTTCTCGTCAACCTGCGGCCATTTATGTCCGAAGTCCTGCCTGTACTGGCGTTCCACCGTAGCAATCGAAGAGTTTTTATCAATAAAATACTTAATACTTGCGCTTATGCTTTCCTGCGCGTGGACGCAGTTGCAAGGCCGCTGTCGCTGCGTTATTCAGGACCCCATCGCATTCTCCAGCGGTCGCCAGGGCAATGTCTCCATGGAGCGACTCAAGCCAGTTCTCACGGAGTTCGAAGCGGACTTGCATCTGACCACTAACGCGCCTGAAGCCGCTTGCATACCTGGAGTCGCTAACGCAGCATCCATGCCGCTGGTCCTGCAGAACCCTTGAATTTTTTCGCTTTGCTGTTTTACTATTCAGGCTCGTTTTACGGAAATCCAATGGTATTTAGCTTCAATGGAGTACAAGCAATAAAATTAGTAATTCTATTTAACGTTTGAAAAAATATTTAATTTTTAAATTAGTTATAGGAGCTATTAGAAACACGTCTGTACGCATCAAATTCTAGACGCAGAATTACGGAATGCATTTTTCATTTGGGCATCTGATTTTAGAACAAATCATGGAAATAATCGAGTCCTTGGCCTAACTCCCACAAAGACATGCCAACGCCAAGTTCATGTGCCAATTTCAAACGTTTATTGATCGAGTACAGAGTAGGATAAAAGATGTAATAATCCCCAGAAGAGTTTCTAGAAAAAAAAAATAGTAAATTGACTTATTTCCCACAAATTAGTACTAACTTACTTTAATTCAAAGAAATTCTCCATATTAGTTTCCGACAGCAACAATCAATTATCATATTCTTCTACTAAATCTATGAATATTGTACCAATAATTGGACCGCCACCATCAGGAGTGTAATCATTTCCATACAAATTCATTCCCATAGGATCATAGGTCATAAGGGAAAGGCATGAACGTGGTCGTAGAAAGTTTCAAAATGATTTTGATTGAATAACTCACGCATACCCTCACGGCAGGGTGGTACGACCATAATAAACCTCAAATCATAACCTTTTAACGCTTTGGCTGAAATATTTGGAAGAATTATTTGATATTTATTTAGAAGACAACTATATAGTATTTACATAACCCAATCACTAGTTCATAGAGAATTTCGTCTCCAACGCGAGTTACCGCCAAACTTCCCAGACTATTCCGTCATGTTGATATTTCCTGCGAGTGTCAACTACAAGTCTGTTCGCAGGAGTAGGACCCTAAAATAGTTTTCTTCCCGTAAAGTTATAATAGGCAGCATTTTCTCTTGTAATGTCAACTTGGGACGGTTCGTCAACCATCAACTCTCGATCGAAGACATTTTCATCGACAGGACCTGACTTGATATCTAAGGACCGTTTCTTTTTACTTTTGACTTTTTTGCCCGGATTTTGTGCGCCATCGACAAGGAATGTTATGATTAACAATATGAACACTAAACTTTCTTAACATTACTGGCCCGAAATTTGTGTCTACCGGCAGATACTACGTGGTCAACAATAAAACTTGTTAACTGCAATGACGTTTATCAGATTGACAGTTGAATAGAGAGAGAGATTTTGCTTCGTTAAATGTGCTGAGCTCATTTTAACGAAATCGTTAAATTAAAATTTCCTTGTCTGACCTTGTTTCTCGCGGGTTTTTGTGTAAATACGCGCGTACACCAATACTAACCCGTGGCCGCGGACCCAATGCACACTACCGTTAGGCGATCACTTTGTTCTAAGTGCGCCAGCTTCTTAGTATACGAGTATAAGCTCTGGTTCAGCGCTGAAGTAGCGACTTAAATGTCACTTGGTAGGGTGTACGGTGCCGGCACGACTTAAATGTGACTGCTGACTTTTGATCGTTGCTTTGTTGTTCGTCAGGGCGGCAAGTAGGTGGTGGATAAAAAGATTATCACTGTTTTGATTTAGACTTCGTCGTGTAAGGCATTAATAACTTCGCTGATATTATTAATAAAGAGTATTGTAGTCAATTATTTTGTTTATTTGATATCCGCCATTTATCTTTTTTCTTGAAAAGCCGTCGGGCCTTGTTTTGCTGTGTGAGCTCACACAAAAAAGCAAGGCCCGACGGCTTTTCAAGAAAAAAAAGAGTATTGTGTTTGAATTATGAAATATATGTCGTCATACAAGCGTTTCAAATTGCATGAAATCTTTACATCTCGCATTGATTTTGCCGAAACAGGCTGAAAGCTTCTGGGAGATTGTCCAAAATAGGCCGACTACTACATGTCGGTTTTGCTATCGATGGTGAAATTCCCGTGGATAAAAAGTAATCGAAAATTCGACTCCTTTATGCACTATATTCTTTGGTTTCAGGCATTATTTGCAAAAAAATCGCCACTAGGAAGGGTGCTCTCAAAAAGCTGCTCTTTCTTATGTTTATTTATTTGACACTCTTTAATTTTAATCTCTCGATTATTTGAAGTTTTTTTCCGGTCCCTTCAAAAACGCTCGTAAATTGAAAAAAATCAATACAATATGGTCCCTTCGGTAATTTGAAGGAATGATATTCTGCCTGCTGACATTCAATAATTTGAAGTCACACTTCCCTATTTTCTCTTTAATTTGAGGAGATTTTGTAGCACAGATCTGTGGTTTGTTTACATAATTTTTGTTCACCGTTCGTCTTTTGTTTACATAAATGAGATATAATTTCTAGTCTTCGTTCAAATGTTAAAGTGAATTGTGTTAATAATTGATTAGTGTTCATTAATTTTTAAGGATAAAATGAGTTCAAGAAAGAACAAGAGTCTTTCCATTAGTGAAAAGAAACGTGTCATTCAAGCTGTGAAGAATGGACAGTTGAAAAAAGATATCGCAAAACAGTTCTGTATTTTACCATCAACGTTATCGATGATTTTAAAAAACAGAGATCGCGTTACCGAAAGTTCCTTAGTTGCAAATAGAAAAAGGTCACGCCATGCTGAATTTCCCCGTGTTGAGGAGTTCTCGCTCAAGTGGATCCGGCAGTGTAGTGGACAAAACGTTCCTTTGGGCGGTTTCATGTTGAAGGAAAAAGCTACGTCTTTTGCGCAGTCTCTCGGGAATACTCGGCTTGCAGCACGTGAGGCATGGCTCTTGAATTTCAAAAACCGACACCACATTGCATTCAAAAAAATCTGCGGAGAGAGCAGCAGCGCAAATAATTCTATTTATTCCCAATGGATTGACAAACTAAGCCAACTTTTGAACGGGTATGACCCAAGAAACATATTTAATGTGGACGCAACTGGACTTTTTTATAAATGTCTTCCAGATCACACATTGACTTTAAAAGATGAAAAGTGCCATGGTGGTAAGCTGAGCAAGGATCGAATAACTGCCCTTTTAGCAATATAATATAGACGGTTCTTAAAAGTTAAATCCACTTATTTATTTAAACTCCATTTAACAGATAAAACATAATCCAATTACATATAACATAATCCAAAGAAAATTAATGAACGCTAGTATTAAGTATTAAAGTTAATATAAAAAGGAATTCAATGATATTAACAATAATAAATATGCATGTAAAATTAAATTAAAGCACAAAAAAAAGGTTTAATGTTTACTCCAGTTGAGTTGTAAGAATCAGGCTTCTTAATCTCAATTTAAAAACTAGGTATGAGTCGGAAAAAGGGCCAAGCTCAAGCTTAACCTGATTCCTTACCATTCGTATAATGGGAGAATGAAAATATAAATTTATACGGGCACGGAAAAATTGTTTCCCGGAGAAGAACGCGATGATTGACGAAAACGTAAGTCTGCAAACAATGTTAATGAAATTGGATTGTGGCAGAGTTGATATAGAAAACACTGATCTAGATACATGCGACAGGACGACAGAGTAGGCAAACGTAAGAAGGATAAACGACAGTCATACGGTTGATATGGGACTTTGAATTAGTAAAACAAGACACGAGTAAATTTATGCTGGACATTCTCTAACGAGTTAATAAGTTCGGAGTGTCGGGGAGATCAAACTACAGAGCAATATTCGAGGATAGGACAGACATAGGGGTAGATATATTGTTAAATTTATGAGCATGCCTCAAAAAATAAGTCCCAATATTTTCGAGGCCCTAGCAGTCACGATTAGGTTGTGTGCATCAAAATTGAGCTTAGGACCAAAAGTAACGCCAAGAACCTTTGCAGAGCTCACAGCACCGAGTGGGACTTCATTCAACATATAGGTGAAAGTCAGCGGAGAGTAATTTAGATTGAAAGTCATTTTATAGCGTTTGGCAACATTAAGACAGAGGTAGTTAGACGAACACAAGTTACTTAATGCAATCAGGTCCATCTGAAGATATTGACAATCTTGTGCAGACCTGATAGCTCGAAAGACTTTAAAATCACCAGCATACAGTAGGCAATTTAAGGTAATAACCGAAGGAACATCATTTATAAACAATAAGAATAGGAGGGGACCTAAAATGGAACCTTGAGGAACTCCAGAGGACGGATAGAATGGAATAGAGGTAGTTCGACAGTAACTAACACAACATATACGAGAAGACAGGTAGGAGTCCATCCATGATAAGAAAGGGCCAGCAACGCCAAAAAGGTTTCAGTTTGTAACAGAGAAGTTGATGGTTGACAGTGTCAAACGCGTTCAAGAAGTCAGTGAAGATGACATCAACCTGCAATCGATTGTCTAGGGACTTAGCAGTGTAATCGGTGAATTCAATGAAATTTGAGGTCGTAGAGTGACCTTTGAGAAACCCATGTTGTTCCTTCGACAATATATGGGTCAATAAAATTGAAAGCCGGTTTTGTACCAGACGCTCGAGTAATTTCGGGAAACAGGAAATTAAGGAAATAGGACGATAATTGGATACAGAACAAGGATCACCACTGTTAAGAATAGGAACAACGTTTGCTCTTTTCCAATAAGTAGGGAAAATACCCATCTTTAGAGAAAAGCCAGAGGGATACAAAGTGAAGACGCCAATGACTTGAGAAAAATATTCGGTAAGCCATCAGGACCAGGTGATATATTAGGATTAAGTGAATTAATGAGCGGATCAACTTTGATATGGTCAGTGAAAAGTGAAAAAATGTCAATGGAATGAAGTGCGGGTGTATTAACGGGATCGGAGACATGAGAAGAAGGAATAAAAGTTGACGAGAAGAATTGAGAGAACAAGGTGGAAATATCCTGTGGAGAAGAGCTAACTATATTATTCCAGTGGACGGAAGGAGGGACAGAAGACGAGGACTTAAAGGATCTAATGTATGATGAGAATGGTTTCGCATTATTTGCCATGAGGGAACTCTCCAAGGTACTGAAGTAGTTTTTGATTGCAGTCTTTAGTCCTTTTTTTGCTACAAGACGCAAATCACAAAAGCGGGCCCTGGATTCTTCAGTACCTTGAAACGGCGGTGTGCTTTACTTTTAGCATTCAAGGCACAAAGTACTTGTTTAGTAAGCCTTGGTTTTTACTTTACTTTGCGAAGAGCTTGTAAAGGTGTGAAGTGTTTAATCAACTCATAGAGGTAATTATAAAACTTACTCAGAGCTTCCTCACACTCCAAGTTATCAAAAAACTTCTGCCAGTCAACCAAGCACAGCTCGGAGGCTAGAGCTTGGTAGTTTGCTTTGAAGAAGTTGAATTTTGGAGAAGAAGCAAAAGTACGACTAGACAAAGTTGCAATGGAGAGATCAAACGATAATGGCGGATAATGACTACCAATACCCACTAAAGGATTTAACGCAATGGAAACAGATAGACAGTCAAGTACCCGACCATTAGCATGAGGGATATTATTGAATTGAGATAGTGAACAGAGTGATAGAAACGAGGAGAGAGATATAGAAGATGCATCGGTTGATGAAACAGAGAAAGGAAGGTTCTTCGTCCATTGCACTGTTCCCAAATTAAAATCACCGCATACTAGAATCAAAGATGGCGAATGATAGAATAAGACATAAGAGGAAAACTCGTCAAAGAATGTCTCATACACATACAAAGGAGAGTTACTAGGTATGTAGACAGTGGAAACTAATAAAGATGTATTGTTAGGAAGGAAGATCTTGACAATCACACAATCCACAACACGGGAAAAGCAAAAATCAGCACAAAGGGAGCTACGTACTGTATTACTAACAGCTGCAAGAACACCACCTCCATTTACTTTTTTTGCAGAGGCCAAGTCCCGATCACAACGGTAAATATCAAAATCAAGGGAAATTTCTGAATTTAAGATGTTACTATTGAACCAGGTTTCCGTAAGACATATAAATACATCTTCGCTGAGTTGTAACGATAAAAAGAGCTTATCAAGCTTGGTCCTTAACCCTCTTACATTTTGGTAAATACTGAAATATTAGAAGTTAAGCTACAGTCATAAAATCTTATACTAGTTTGTAGGTTGCGGTCTTCCTGGTGCACAAAAGGACTTCCTCCTTCTTGAGTTGAATGGTTTAATAAGTACTCCAGGCGGCCAAGCTTCAGGATTCAAATTAGTATCACAATTTGAGGGCACTGTAAGCTTGAAAGAAGTTACCACTCTGTCCTTCAGATTATCCTTAGTTAGTTTGTAGCAACTAATAACTTTAACAGCTGGCCAAAATTTTTTGCAAACGTAGTTTTTTAGGTAGTCCGCAGTTGTCTGGTAGCTTACGCTTGAAATAAAGATCTCCTTTGGAGGGGATACGATGTCAAGTGGTGGGACTTCGTCATCCGAAATCAGAGTATCTACAGCCGATGTGTCAACACCAGATTAGGGTAGAAGACTAGGCGAAGGACTATTTTTGGCTTTAGGGATCGCCCCCCGATTGTTTGATAAGGGTCCCGGAAAGCTATCACATGTCACAGGTAATTCATTACCAAGCATGTGCTGAGTTGCTGCTGAAGCCACAGGAGAACTAGAACACGACGTAGTAGTCCTAGAACCTTGCAGCAAGATTCGGGGTCATAAGAGCCGATAACTTTCCGAAACCACACTGTTTCAAAGGTGTAAAATCGCTGCGCACAATATATTGATCAAATAAAAAATCTTGGATGACAACAGAATTCTTCAATGAATGGTTGACCTCGATTAGCGTTGAAATGGAAACACAACGGCGATAAATCTTTCTTTCCTTGGATAACTGCTCCGTGCTATAATGCACGGAGCAGTTAAACAACGTAACATTGATTTTCTTTCCACCCAACACAGCCTCAAGGTTGCAGCCATTAGATCAAGGGATTTTTTTTTTTAATTTTAAAACTCACTCACTTTGGACCACAATAATCATGATTGGTAAGGCCTGGAAAAATGTCAACCCTACCAGCCTTGATAACTGCTTTATAAAGTGTGGATTTAAGCAAATCAAAAATATGGAACATTCATCAGAGCAGACAAAATTTCGAGCTCTGACTCAGGATGGGAACTTTTTCCTAACTGTGGAAAGTTAACGTTTGAGGACTACGTTCAAATTGGCGATGAAGTTGTAATGAATCATGCGACGCCGCTGGTGACCACTACCAACACACTTTGCTGCTATGTGGCTTGTTATTTTGCGTTGGCTGCGACCAGTGCACATCCCACGTCTATTTTGTCGTGGGATGCCAACAGGATTTGACAGCCACATATAATTGAAGTGTGGAGGTAGTGGCCGCCACCCACGAGGTAGTCCCGGAGTGTGAAAATTGAAACGGAAAGTGCAATCCTTGATTCCATGGCGATTATAGTGCATGGTGGCGATGTCGTAACGTCGATAAGGAATTGCGATACGGAAGAGAAACGACGCGAACGAAGTTTTCAGTGCAAACAATGAAAACATTCAAACGCTCAAGTACATTATCGACTCACTTATACATAGTGGTACACGGCCATATCCTTGTCAATATTGCGAAAAGCATTTCCACCAAAAGTCGGATTGCAGGAATTGGGAAAAAGAAGAAGAATACGAGTACGAGCCAACCGGAAAGGTATGTAAGGTAACCTAAAAAGTAGCATTGTAATTACGATTCGATTAGTGAGTTTTCGTTTCACCGCTCTTATAGTCTGTTTTTCCGGATTCTTCCTGCTATTTAAGAACAGACTATATGTGCAACGAATGGTGCCGTTTATTATGCGCTACTCTACCGGCTCCGATAAGCAACATACCGAGGGATCAGTTTGCAGCAGTTTACCCACCAGCAGTTGTGCCAACAATATACCCACCTTCAATGCCATACCAGCCGTTTTAGCAGTACTACAGGGTGCAATGAATGTTCCCACCATTTGGCCTCAGAACTACCAAGGTTTAAGAACAAAAACAAGGACAGAATAAGGAAAAAGGGAAGAGCATAGACAAGGAGAAAAACTCATCCAATCATAGTTCAAAGGAGAAGACGCTCTTGAATTCATTCAAAAAAAAAAAAACTGCAACTGCCGCTACAAACGCTTTCACCAAATCTCATAAGCATAATGAACACTCAACGAAAAAACGAGGTAACATTTATTAAGAGGAGTAGTGATTTACTTAAATTCCCGGTCTAACTATATTCAGTAAGGACTATTCCATTTTTTTTTTCATATATATAAAATATTAGATGATCTTGCCTACTTACTTTTAAGATCTAAATGAGCACGATAATTTTTCCCAAATGCAATATTATTTATACTTACGATAAAAGAATGAAGGGTGACGTAAACTTTGGTGCAAATTTCAGAAAACAATACAAGCCTAAATAGTAGTGCCCTATCGTTTTCCAATGTATCTTATTTCTATCATTTAGATAGGAGAAGGCTACAACCAAAAATTCACAGAAAGACAAAAAAAAAGGGAAATGAGGAAATTATGTTTTTCAAATAGACTTAAGATAAGCCTTTATCAGTTAGATGAAATGGATACGGGTCACACAAATTACTTTTAATAGCAATCTCTTAAATACCGACATCTAATGATAATTGTAAGGTACCTGTAAATCCTACATTCCAGAAAATCAGGAAATTGTATTCTGACTTCAAGCAATGGAGTCAATTTTATTATAACTTGATTAGACTTACATATATATATATCTATATATATATATATATATATATATATATATATATATATATATATATATATATATATATATATATATATAAACAAAAACTTTGAGAGGTGTATCATGTTATCCGCATTAGTTTATCATCGGGTGTAAATATGTTGAAATGACAAACACAATAATAACAACTAATCCATATAAATTGTTAGGAATTTTACAAATCATAATAATAAATAACGGATAATCCCTACCATCTTAAAAAATAATACAAACCATATTAATAAATAGAAAATAATACAAATGATAATAAAAAAATATATATATAAAATGAACCATGTTAATAATTAACAGTAACCTAAATAATACGACATAAAACCGACCCTATTAATACTCTAACAAATGATGCAAATAATAATAAATAAAACAAGTTGAGTAAGCAGGAGAGTGCTCCTACCAAAAGGTCTTTGTAAACATCCTAGGGTTAGAAGCAAGTTTTCTAATGGCGTGAATCTATAACTTGAATTATTCATCCAATACTTAGATATGAAATCGTTCAAATTTATACAAAAGATTCAGAGTTTCTTTCATAAGCACAGTGCAGCCGCCATTTTAATCTAGCTTAAATGATTTTTCTGAATGCTCGGTCGATTGAACATGTTCAAGTTAAACACTATTCCTTAAATTTTCATGAAAATTGAAAGAAAATAAAAGTGCCTAAGTCAATTTTAAATATATATAGGGTTTTCCAGTAAGAGGTGTTATTTTGAATAGATCTTCTGATTTAACACCTTGCGACTTCTTCCTTTGGAGCCACGTGATAGCCCAGCGTCGATTCAAGATCTCAAAGATGAAATTTGTGAGGCTATCGAGGACATAGGGCAACCACTTTGCGATTTGGTTATGGAAAATTTCATGAAGAGGATATGGTCCTGTAAGCGTGTCGTAGAGGTTATTTGCTCAATGTTAGTTATTGCTATTAACGGCATATCTTCTTCTTTATAATGAAATAAACATTCGATCATTTGTATTAAAAATGGTATTTTTCTTTTAATATCAAAATAACACCTCTTATTGGAAAACCCTATATCAACCATAAACACGTGTTATTGTTGGTGTAATTCCATATAATTGAAATGGCTATAACTCACTTGATTATGATTCGATCTCAATTGAATTTTGTAAACATATATATCTTATGTCAGTCTATATAATTGCAAAATTTCAAGAAGTTTAAAGGTACCGTTTTGATTTTATGGGCGAAAATGTAAAATCTACAAATCATACTATTATTAACAAAGTTATGTGAATTTCGATTTCTAAGGTATTTGTTGCCCTTGTACTCACAAAGGCACATGTTTGTGATAATTTTCAGATTTTTCGGCTGAAAGGTGTCCAATCGCGAGGGGGGGGGGGCACAAATTTTGGGTACATTTTGCGTTCCCCTGGACCCCCTAATTCATCAAATGATTTTTTTATTTCAGATTCTAAAAGTTCTAATCAAGGCCTTTCATTTGATACCCCACTCGACTACCTTTGATGAAAAAAAATTTTTAAGGGCCAATTCGTTATTAGGGGGGACCCCCCTTAAACATTTTTTAAATTTTTGTTAAGGCCTTAACTTTTGAAAGATCATCACTTCTGACCTTTTCACAAAGTTTGAACATTCTAGCTTCTATAGTTTCTGAGGAAATCAGCTGTGACGCACGGACAGACGGGCAGACGGACGGACGGACAGACGGACAGACAGGTCGCGAAACTAGTAGGTCTTTGTAAAAAATTTTTTTACAAAGACCTAAAAAGATCCACAACAGCACCAACAACAGCTTCAACAACGTGGCCGTCCTTAATATTATAATTTTAGTGAGTGTGCCTCAAAATATCTTATACATCTCAAAGAAGAATTTGGAAAAGTGTGATCTAAACAAAAAGAATATATTTTCTTTTTTTAATGAGTATTTCGTATAGTAACGTCGAGTTATTCGCATCTAATTATTTAGTTTTTTGTATTTTAGAAATGTGAAGTTAATATTCTTAAAGAATAAACAAAATCATTGACAATTGATTAAAAATGAAAATTCACCTCCTATCATGTTTGATACCTTTTTTTTTTTATTTATTTATTTTTTTTTTTTTTGTAGTAGGGAGGTGAAGGCATTTATGCCCGCCGAGTCTGGCAGTGTGGGACTCCCATGGAGGATACCTTTGGACTACCCACTAAACACCTCCCCTGTCAATCTGAGAACCTAGCCTGGAACCGTTTGACACATTACTTCGGGCCAGGTCTCGTTTTGTTACGCCGTGGGGCGCCTTCAAGCTGGGGAGTCCCTTTCCTAGCGGGAGGGGAGAGAGGAAGAGGAATTGCCAGAAGAGCGATCCCCCAGCCCCAGTGCCTCTGGCTGCTGTGAGTCCCTTTTATATTTTAGGACTGCCCGAGCATAATGTGCCACCTGGTTCCATTTGTCAACCGATTCGAGCATCACCGCAACTATATTATCCGGGGTGAGCTCTCCCGTCTCCCTGTAGAGTTCCCTTCGCAGCCTGGCCCATTTGGTACACGCAAAAAATGTGTGACAGGCATTGTCCTCCTCTCCTGGGCAAAACCGACAATCGGGAGACCGTGACTTGCCGATCTTGTGCAGGTAAGACAGAAAACACCCGTGCCCGCTCAAAAGCTGGCTCAGATAGAAGTCAGTCTCACCATGCCTTCGATTTAGCCACGGTCTCACATCCGGGATGAGGCGCGCAGTCCACCTTCCCTTCGTGCAATTCCTCCAAGACTGCTGCCAATCGTTGAGCGAGCGTTGTCTCTCCTCGCGGACAACCATCTCCCTCGCATCCTCGTTTCGGCGCAGGTAAATAGCGCGGCGCTCTCTAGCAAGGAGGGCGACAGGTATCACGCCTGCAATCACTCTCACCGCCGAGTCGGAGACTGTTGGATACGAAGATACAATTCTTAGTGCTCCTCTTCTCTGTACCTGTGCCAATCGTTTTCGGTATACCTCCTTGCTGAGAGCGTCGCCCCATACCTCTGCTCCGTACAGTAGCACTGACCCTACAGTACTCATCAAGAGGCGTCTTCTTGATGGGCTGGGTCCCCCTACGTTGGCCATAAGTCGACTCAGGGCCGATATTCCCGAAGCAGCCTTCTCAGCCGTTGCCCTGATTTGCTCAGAGAAACTCATCTTCGAGTCGATCAGTAGCCCCAGGTACTTCACCGCTGGCTTCGATTCGATCTGTATATCTCCAGTACTGATCATCCTTACTCTAGGGATTCTCTTTTTTGTCAAGATGACTACTTCGGTTTTCTACAGTGCTAAACTGAGCCCACGAGCAGTCATCCAGTCCCTCACTCGGCGCATTAGCATACCTAGCCTAATTTGCGCTTGTTCAACGGTGCGTCCGGCGACCAGAGCCGCAACATCATCCGCATAGCCGACCAAGCGCGACTCATCTGGCATCTCAAGTCTCAGTAGCCCGTCGTAAGACACGTTCCACAGGTCCGCACCAAGGATAGATCCCTGGGCAACACCCGATGTAATTTCCATCCTTCGTTGGCCCTGTGTCGTGTCGTAGAGCAGGCTTCGGTCCTTTAGGTAGTTCCTCAAAAGCCGCATTAGATATTCTGGAACTTGAAAAGAGTTTTCCAGCGTGTCCAGAATATCCACCCATCTAGCGGAGTTGAAGGCATTCCTGACGTCGAGTGTCACCAACAGGACGATCCGTCGCTTGGTGCGACTATATGCCTCTGCCTTTTGGACCGCGTTCACCACCTCTGCAATCGCATCAATGGTAGAACGTCCTGCTCTAAAGCCGTACTGCCGAGGAGATAGGTCCCCAGCAGCACGAATCGCGTCAGTGAGCCTTCCCTTGATGAGTTTCTCTAGCACTTTCCCAGCCGTGTCTAGCATGCATAACGGGCGGTATGCAGACGGCGATTCGGGATTTCCCTTCCCCTTGCTGACCAGCACGAGCCTCGCCACCTTCCATCGTACCGGGAAAATCCCGTCCCGTAGGCAAGCGTTGAATGTGCTGAGCAGTAAGTCAGGACCATGGTGATAGACGAGCTGCAAAACCTCAGCTGGAACACCATCTGGACCTGCAGCCTTCCTCGCTTTCAGGGAGAGGACTGCCTCCTCCAGTTCCAGCTGTGTGAAGAGTGGGCACTCGACTGCTGTTTCACCATGGACAGCGTCAACACGGACGGGATGGGCGGGGAAGAGTCCCCGCACTATTGCGTCCATCTTTTCCGCGTCATGTATACAAGGCTTCCGTAGGGCACCAAGTTTCCCCATGACCAGCTTGTAGCCAAGGCCCCACGGATCCCTATTTACATCGTCCACGAGGTCTTGCCAGCATCGGGCCTTGCTCTTTTTAATAAGCCTGCGAAGATATTTCCTGCCGGACCTGTATGCTGCTAGCCTAGTGTCTGCCTCCTCCCGTGTTCGCGCCCGCTGGGCCTCTCGCCGAAGTTTGTGACACTCGCTTCTTTGTTCGGCGATCTCGTTTGACCACCAGTATACTGGAGGCTTACCATGTCGGGGTCTCCGACGGGGCATGGAAGACTCGCGAGCAGCTATGATGGTACTCATAGTTGAGTTCACCAAGTCCTTGGCTGTAGGCCCTCCACTCCCTGGCGGAGCTCCCAGCAACGATGCGCCTGCCGTAAGCGCGTCAGCAAACCTCTCAACGTCCATCCTCCCAGTCCTCCATCCGGCGATTGGAGTTTGGGCATATGCACGCAGAGTGGCACCGTCGTGAATCTCAACAGCTATATACTGGTGATCACTAGCCGAGTAGTCCTCTAGTACTCGCCAGTTGTGTACTCTGGGTACCAGGGACTCCGAAGCGAGTGTCACATCGGGTATGGTTCCTACGCAACCCCAGCGGCGGAAAGTGTTTGATACCCTTGGGCCTTAAGAATATATTCATTGAATTTAGAAATCGGTACCAGTAAAATGCCAGCATATATAAAAAATATAATACATACTCATGACAAAAAAAAATAACAAGAAATCATACAACCCATGTTTATAAATGATAAGTAATAGAAATAATAATAAGTACTAACTTAATATGGTACTCTCAAGAAATGTTTGATAACATAAGCACAACCCTTTTGCCAATGGCGGTTAGGATTCTACTTAATAGATTATACGGAATTTTAGGTTTTTTTTATATTCTTTAAACTTATTCTTAAACAAAAAATAATACAAGTAAGATAGAAGACAAAAAAAAGGAATACCGTCAGAAAGACTGTAATGAATATAGCCCCTTTGTTTTTATGAAATAATAAAAAAACTATGTATTGCTAACCTTAACAACGACTTTCCTTTCCAGTGGTTCTTCTTTTCAGCGGGAAATGAGGTGCAAGGTAGGTATGCCGTCGCGAGGGTAGGGTTTGAGAAAATCCGCTGAGGTCGGTTTCGCGTTGCGCGGTACGCGGTACCTTTGGTGTTTTGCCGTTTTATTAGAGTAGCTTTCGTCGGGATGAGTTAACGTAGTATACTTTTCGGTACCGCGTCGGAAATTCGGGAACGCGAAGTAAAAATTAGACTTTGTTCTTTGACTGATTGATGAAGAAATACGGAGTAACGTAAAATAGGTTCCCTCTCCGTATGGTTTTGTTCTGGTGACGCGTTTGAAAACGGGCATGTATTGGTGGCTGAATATTGTAAATGAGCGTAACCCATTCGGAGACCCGCGACCGAAATCCTCTCCGATCTAGCTGGCCGACAAGCTGCCACCGCGTGAATGGGTTACGGTGCACGGATTGGTTGACCGGTTGGTACCATCCGTTGGCACTACTCAGACTTAACGTCAAGAACCGATGAGAGCTCGGTTCCGCGTTCGCACGTAGACTTAAAATCATTACAAAGTCAGTGTCCACGGTGTCCTAACTGATGCTGTACTGTTGGATTTGGTCGCTCTGGATGAGGCCGAAGATGACAACGAAGAAGAATACCCACCAATTGAATTGAGCGAGGCAAGGACATATCTTACTAACCTTCGCTCCTACGCCCTCAGAACCGACACAATTGACGATTTCTTTTCAGCACTCAGCCCAATCGAAAATTCGTTGGACAATGGTCGATGAAAGTCACTCACTACAAATAAAATTCCGGACTTTTTTCAAAACAAGCATTTGTTTCTAATTATAGAAACTACTTGAAATAAAATTAACCAGTTTCAATTAAACTATTGTTGATTTGAATTTTTGCCTCCCTCCCTCTTGATTATTTGAACTTGGATGTTCTCCCTTGAGTTTCAAATTATCGAGAGTCAACCGTATATTATAATTTTATATTTCTTTCCATGGAAAGGAAAAGCAAAAAAAATCGAAGATTATTGAATTTTCCCATTTGAAATTATTATATCAGTTTCTTTCAAATCATCCCAATGCTAACGAATTTTTTTTTTCTCATTTCAGGTAAATAAAAACTCTCTTCACATGCATTCCAAGTGTTCAACATCAAAAGGTGAGCGTTCTATTAGTGCCCAATAACACCTCCACGCTTATGGCTGCAATTTTCCTGTCTCTCAGAAACGCGGATGCAACATAAAAACCAAAATTGTTAATTTCATTCGCAACTCGCCCACGGGTAGTTGACATCATTATCGGCTCCACCTGCCAGCTAAACAGCAGATAAAACAACAAATATCGTAACATGGCGATCAAAACTGTTCCAACATGCTTTTGCATCGGTAGCTTCGAATCAAATGAGCACATCTTAGAAAAATTCGATTTGGAATATTAAAATCTGCTCGTGGAAAAATTTTAAAAATTTTCCTGCAAAAAATTTATAGGAGCTATAAAATCACAATACACGTGCTGCTGATAAAATTCAAAGTTTATCCATTTCCCTGCCGGGAGGAATTCACCTATTATGTGACTTTCTTTCACCCATCCTCGCCACACTCCACACCAACTCAGCCACACTCCACACCAACTCGCATTTGAAACCGCAAGCAATGACGAAAGACAATTTTCCTAAACTTTATTCAAACTTTAAAACAACAATTTATAGCGATTTGATAGCAGTGAAAGCCATTCCAGCTTTTACTGCTGCTGAAATCATCATCATAATCATTTCGCGAAAATCATTGATCATTATTGACAGAAGAGAAGAAGAAGAAAACAACTCCGCTCACGTCGAACCACCAGATTTATTGGCCAAAGTGCATGGTTTTATCGATTGTGTGGAAAATGAAATAATAATTTTTGCATTTTTTGCTATTTATTCGTTGTTTTTTGTTCTACCCGTTGTTGGGGTCGAAGAGATTTCATGCATCAAAATTAATTAACATACACGTGCCAGCGGCTGTCATGGCTTGTTGCCTTTTTGCCCATGTAAACTTGCGCTCTATAACGTCATCGTTGCGTTGATTTCGAAATACTTTTAGCGAAATCTATAAACGGTCATTCATTATGGATTCAGTGGAATTCCAAGAACGTGTTCCAATTTCAACGAATTCTCATTTTTTTCGGCTTTTTGTTTTTTTCTTGTTTTGTGGCCGAATATTTGGTGTTTTCTTTGAATTTCTTTGGTCCGTTCAACCTTTGCTTGTCAAGAGAGGGTTCATTAATCTTACATCCTACGCATGCGACGCATTTTCGTTTGATGTTGGTTGGGTGCAAGACCTGAACGAAAAATCGAGAAAAATAAAACAACATAAATTAAAAGCAAATAAAAAAAAGAAATTAACTGCAACCAAATCTACATGAAGATGATTAATTCATGTTTATTTCTTATTTCTGGTATTATTGCTGATGCATTCATTAAGATTACCTGGTTTCGAGAGTATTTTGTTATTTCCGTTTGTCATGGCGTCAGCGGTTAAAAATGAAAGTTGTTTGTGGGGAACTGATGATGATTTTAATTGTTATTCTTGATAAGTTTCAATGAGAGGGGGAAACCATTCTGTTGGGCTATTTATGATCCATTCCAGTTGTGATAATGTTTTTACCTAGAAAACTTTATTAGTTTTCTTGGTTGGTTACCATTAAAAGCTGTAATGATTTTAAAATTTCATGCGAACGCGGAACCGACCTCTCATCGATTCTAGACGTTAAGTCTGAGTAGTGCCAACGGATGGTACCAACCGGTCAACCAATCCGTGCACCGTAACCCATACACGCGGTCGCTGCTTGTCGGCCAGCTAGATCGGAGAGGATTTCGGTCGCGGGTCTCCGAATGGGTTACGCTCATTTACAATATTCAGCCACCTGCACACGCCCGTTTTCAAACGCGTTACAAAAACAAAACCATACGGAGAGGAAACCTATTCTACGTTACTCCGTATTTCTTCATTTATGAGTCAAAGAACAAAATCTAATTTTTACTTCGCGTTCCCGAAATTCCGACGCGGTACCGAAAAGTATACTACGTTAACTCATCCCGACGAAAGCTACTCTAATAAAACGGCAAAACAACAAAGGTACCGCGTACCACGCGCAACGCGAAATCGACTTCAGCGGATTTTCTCAAACCCTACCCTCGCGACGGCATACTTACCCTGCACCTCATTTCCCGCTGAAAAGCAGAACTACTGGAAAGGAAAGTCGTGTTTTTCGTTAGCAATTCATGTCATATAAATGTTTATTCATAAATATAAATATGATATTAAGAATTCTAAAGTATTAGTGTAGTTTATTTTAAATTTATGATTTTTATATACAACTTGTACTGATTTGGTTGCATTTATTTTATTTATGTAATACATTTAAGTTTAATCTTATTGAAGATGTTTTTTGTGAGTGAAGTGATTTTTGTAAGGCGTAAAAAGATGAAAGCTCAAAATTTAAAATGTTTAATCAGAAAAAAAAAAACAATCGTTAAAGCATATTGAAATGTTCATAGTGACAATTGGAATTTAATTATTTATTAATTTTTATATAATTGCTTGTTTTTCTTTTTTTCCGAAATTATCAAAGAGCAGTTTGGCCGTTTAGATAGTCGAGAAGATTAAATTAATTATGTTGGATAGATTTTCAGACCTATTTTGCTTTCTACATTAATTAATCAGGCCGATTTGTTTCCAAAGTACAATAGGGTTGTGATCAGTATGTTTTCATTCAAATGATTACAACGGTACGGGAAGCAAATGGGAAGGATTTACTATACTAAATGGAAGGTATATTTCGGGAAGGTTCCTTGAAGTTAATATTTGAAGTTTCTTAGTTAATTAAATTATATTAATTTACAACAAAGTGTAACTATTCATTTCAAATGTGTATTTATGATTCAAACGTTTGAATTATTTATTTTATAGTTTAATAAACTGAATACATTATGACAGACTGGAAAAGATATCACAAGGAGTGAAAGGTGCCAGGGGAAAGATTTAGTAAATTAAATCATGATTTAAAATATTTACTGGGTATTTCATGGGTTATTTGTGTTTTACGTAATTGAATGTAAGAAATACATAATTCACTTATACCCATGACAAAATATTGAGAAAACTTTTCTTGCTTTGCGCAATCAGTCAGAACCTTTATAAATGCGAATCAACGCTTCCTTAACTCATAAATAGATAAAAAAAAATTTAATTAATTTTTCTTCTCCTGACTTTACTCGTTTGTTCAACTTTTAACGCAAAATTTTAAATGTTTGCGTTTCCTATTTCATTGTTTTTGTAGAAAGTACATTGATTTCGTATCGATAAACAAACAAAGTACAACAAAAAAAATAATTTCTTTCAACAAGGAGTTTAACTTAAACGAAAAGCTTAACCTAAATTTACTCTTAAAGGCACATAGCAACATTGTGAACTTCTAATGGGAAAAGTGTGAACCTTGATCGCTTCTCATAGTTTTCAAAAGATTTTTTTTTTTTATAAATTTCATAAACTGGAATGATCTAAGAACAATTCCCTAACAACGAAAAACATGAATATGCCTCCTGACAGTTACATTGGTAACAAAATAAATCCTAATGTTCTAGTTAGCAATTCAATTCTCACAATATCAAAACAATAGTTTGTAATAAGTCATATTCAGGAATTTGGAGTCTAATTTTTCTAAGTATATTGTAAAAATTAGTCTGGCTTTAAAATAAAATATATTACGCTTCTAAATTTTCCTGCTAATGTTTATCCTATAAATAAGTTAAGCACTAAAATATAGGTCTTATAATTCAAAAGTTGTTCTACAGCATTTTATGCATTTAATCAAAAAATGTCCTTTTTTGTAGTCTTATATACGTATAAAGTCGCACGAATGTGTTTAAGAACAATTTCCTTAGTTATTCTTTACTTAAAGGATTATGTAACAGTCGGAGGCACAAGCAGATAAATAAAAATTACTGACGACGCTCATTCAGAGAAATTAGCCGAGCGGAACACAGCTTTGTAAGTTTTACTGTTAATAAATGCAACAGAAATGTCATTAGTGATCCTATTCCTCCCAAGATTATTTCGCTTATATAATAGCATATACTATGAAACGTCTCTTGTTGAAATTTATTTCAATTACTTTTAGTAAATAACTTATTGTGCTTTCAATTTGGGATTCTGTGCTAAATGTGCTTTTGTTGTAATATTTTGCGAGAAAATTGGAATTCAGTTTCCTTGTAATGAATGACTTCTTTCAACCTCATTCTCACAAAGATAAATGCACAATACCGCTTAGGCTTTATCTTAATAGATGGAAAGTAAGTTTGAGGTTAGAGTAGAGGAAGGAGCACCAACTGACCACAAAGTGGGAAATCTATCGTGTCGCTTACTTACTTCACTTCTTCCGTTTCCATAATTGTAATAAGGGGCTCGGCTATTGATATTGGCAGCAGAGGATTCTCGAGGAGTTCATCTTTACCGATTTTTCTGCAATTTGTGCGCTTTTCCCGCGCATCCTCGTTTTCAGTGTTTTCGCCACCACTACTGTTCTGATTGGTTGGAATTGTATTTTCTTGATTTTCATTCACCGACGCTGATGAGTTTCCATCTGGCTTCTCGTTTCCAATCTCGTCAACATCTAATTTCACCGGGACATCCTCCTGGGTGGCGGCCACTGCTTCCACATATATCCAGCTTACGACAATGGCGACTTGTGTCCGCATACAAACTTCCTGCTTCTGGAGTGGCTGCTTCACAAAATCGGCTGCGTAACTTAAGTCCCTGATTTTAGCAATATGCGTAAATAGCAACCGCGCGACTCACAACCACACTCTGCCGCCATGTGGCTGTCAATTTTTCCTTTTGACATTTTGACATGTGCAACCGTCACAACCGACATGAGATGCCAAGCCACTTGGTGGCAAGGTGTGTTAGTGAGTCGCCAGCGGCGTCACAAGATTCATTACAAAGCCTTTAAGTTTGTTGTTGTTTATGCATTCACAAGATCCTCGTAGAGATGGGCATAATCGAGAGATTCGGATAATCGAATGATCAGTAATCGAGTGATTGTAATAATCGAATGATTTCATAATCGAATGATCATTCGAACGCTTCAATTTTTCTACTTCTACTTCTTATATTGCAGCTTTTAATTTCTGTTTTTTTTTTAGATACAGGGTGCGTACGGTATTTGAGGACAACTTGAGAGCTTGTATATTTAACAAAATTTAATGAAATTTCTGAAATTTTTGATGCAACGTTAAATTAATATATGGATATAAAGTTATTCAATAAAATCGCCATTAGCAGCAAAAACCTCTTCGATCTGGGTCCGGAAACGATTAAATGCCCGAATCAAATGCTCCTTGTTCATATTGACCATAACGGCATTAATAGCAGTCTTCAGCGAAGAAGTGGTATTATGAGGACACTTATTGGTCTCACGCTCAACTACGCCCCATACGGAGCTGGGCGCCATAGGTTCGGTGTTATGGTCATGAAAATTTTCGGCCATCCAATCTTGTGTCGCCATCGCTTTATGTGAAGGACCAGAGTCTTGTTGAAAAATGTATGGTCTGCCTCCGCTTACATTGTCTACCCAGGGTTTCACTACTGTCTCCTAAACCTCGATGTATGCAGCAGAGTTCACTCGAAGCCCTTGAGTAAAAAAGTGTGGTGGCATAAGCACCTTAAACCATAACAGTGGCTGGAAATTTTATGTGCATAACAACAGGAACCTCCGTAGGATTTGAACATAGCCATCTGTCATTTCTGCGACTGGTCTTTTGATCTTGGTCAACATTTTATTCGTCGGAAAAAACCACAATATTTTGGGCGCCTCAGGTTTTTTGATTTTGTTTAAAAGACGTTTTGACGTGTTCGTTAGGACATGAACTGTCCTCTACATATCACGTATACCGAAGGCCTTCATAGACAAGTCTACCAATAAGGCGCTCAGAAACATGAAGCTCACTCGCAAGGACCCTCATTGATTTTGAAGGGTCCTCGTCTATGATCGCTTGCACTTGCTTTAAAAATTCTGCAGATTGTACAGTGTCAGAACGTGCTTTTCATGTTTTGCAACCGATTCTGTATCGCCTCCTGATGCTTCCAATTCACGGCGAACCTTATGCACGAATGAACGGGCGCAATTAAGAAAACTAGAGATCTCTAAGTCTGTATGATTCGCACATATAGCGACGATGGCAGCATGTCTCTTCATTTCTTGAGTGATGTTGTAGTCCACCATTATTTATCTGAAAAGGAAAAAAATAAAAAAAATCGCGAAGTTAGGCACATTTATGCACGTCCTCAAATAACGTTACACCCTGTATATTTCTTTATGGGAGCCTTGAAAGAAACTGTATTGAGCAATGTTTTATTAGTTGATTTTTTTACCGCACTAAAGTATAAACTAATAAAACATCTAAAAATAAGACCATCTTTACTATTTTTTGAACAAGGTAAGTAAAGTGTGTATTCTTGGGCGAGACTACCCTACACATGGTCGTCGCTTTTTCTCTGGAAGTCAATCATTTCCGTTCTTTCTTTGAAATTTGACGTGTTAGTTTCAGTCGCAGTTCAAGTGTCAGCTGTTGCATAATTGCATTGTGTGTGTGTAGTAGTTTATTCCCAGTGTTAACTTTTGAATTGTGATCAATTTGCCGATGTCGAAGCGTGGTGTAAAGCGGTCTTTAGTTTGGGACTTTTTCCAAAAAAGAGACGATGGCACAGTTATATGCAACCAGTGTAAGAAAATTTTAAAATTTTTTGGCAATACAACCAATCTGAGTGCACATCTAAAAAGACTGCATCCTTCGTTGTTGACAAAGCCTGCAGAGCTTCACGAAAGGCAGACCATTCCACCTTCACGTGAAGCAATTCATGTGTCTTTATCATTGCCATCAACATCTACGTCATCTACTGGAAATAATGCTTGTGCTCCTTCAGAAATACCACCGGCAATGAAACGAAAACGCCAGCTTAAATTTTATGGAAGTACGAAAGGTAGCAGTATTTCCGAAGCAGAACAGGCTGAACTTGATGAACTTTTAATCGAAATGATTGTAAGTGATTTTCAGCCAATATCTATTGTTGAGAACAAAGGATTTTTAAAATATTCAAAAATATTAAACCCGCTTCACGAATCCCCAAGCCGGCGGAAAATTATGAATTCATTAATTCCAACAATGTACAATAACATATTGGCTAAAGTTCAAGTCGAATTAAGTGAACCTGCACACTTGGCGATAACAACAGACATATGGACATCTTGTTGCACTAAATCATTTTTAGCTGTCACTGGCCATTATATAAAAGGATGTGAAATGAAAAGCACGTTGTCGGAAACCAAACAACTAACTGATCGGCATTCAGGGGGAAATGTTGCCAGTGCACTACGTGCAATTTTGGAAAAATGGGGCATATTCGACAGAGTAGTGACTGTCGTCACCGATAACGCTTCGAATATGAAAAATGCGGTTAACGACCATCTTAAAAAGCATCATCACCCATGGGTGGCACATACACTTAATCTGAGTGTCATGGACTTACTAAAGGGCGATAAGGCAAAGGACAGCGAAAGAAGTAACCAACCTAACATCCTAGAATTGGTCGAAAAATTTAAAACTATCGTGGCTCACTTTAAACGCAGCACACTAGCGTCGGATGAATTGACGAGAATGCGAGAATTAAGCAAGAAGTTCCGACTAGATGGAATTCTTGCCTTATAATGATGGAAAGATTGCAAGACATTAAGCTTCCTTTATCAGCAGCAATGACTAATTTGTCAGCTACACTACCCCTCTTGTCGTCTGATGATTGGGCTGTGCTTCAAGAATGCATAACCATTCTCAAACCTATGGAAGAACTGACGACTAAGTTATCCAGTGAAGCGTATATAACAATATCGATGATCATTCCTTTAATTCGTGGTCTCCAACACGCCCTCAACAACATAAACCCCATAACAGCAATAGGACAACAAGTAAAAAAAGACCTTAAAAATATCATCGCAAAGAGATTCGATTTGTTGGAAACATCCAAAATTAACGCCAAAGCTACATTTTTGGACCCTAGGTTTAAGAAACTGGCCTTTGGCCAAGAAACAAATGCCGACCAAGTACAACAGTGGATCATTCAGGATGTTGAGAGGCTGATGGCTACAAAAGCAAATGGGCAGACGCAGATTCCTCAGAATGTAGATCTTGGAGTATCTACGGGTAACACATCCATCTAATTAAAAAGCATGTAATGAAAATTTTGTAGAGCATTTGTCCATGTTCTTTTTTTACTATTTTCAGATTCAAATGATAAAGATACACCATGCAGTTTACTATGGGAGCATTTTGAAACTAAAGCAAAGTGCAGTCAACACGCTTCGACCACCTCTACGTCAGCGATAATTCAGGTCAAACAGTATTTAGAGCTACCACTGCTAGAGAGGAAAATGAATCCCTTACAATTTTGGGAGTCGAAAAAAGAAATTTTCCCAGAATTACATGAACTTTCCAACAAATTTTTGTGTGTTTTATCAACGTCAGTACCTTCTGAACGGGTATTTTCAAAAGCGGGAGAGTTGACAAACGACTGAAGGAGCAGATTAACCAGCAAAAATATCAATCCAATAATGTTTTTAAATAAAAATATTTCATTTTAGTCATTTCATTCAATTCGAGAGTTTTCTTTGCTCTCCACTGTTCTTTCTTCTCCTCTTTCATAAAGAAATAAAGAATAAATCTATTAATTTATCCCCGCCGCTACTTTAAAATATATTTACACGGTAGTTTTAAGCATACTTTTATTTTAAAATCCAGTTCACAATCCCCACAACTTACAAATTTTGCTATCTATATACACAACTGATCTAAAAAAATACCCGTTGACACAACCAGCCGGAAAGGAAAATTCCTCGGAGGTGATTAGATTTCGATAAACATATAGGTTTGCACGTTACTAGATTTACGTAGAAAGAGGAGATTCAGGATTGAAAATTCAGGCTTTGATGTTCGTCTTTAAAGTCCAATTTAGAATATTTTTCCATTTACATATAAATTTAATGAATATTGGTTGCGAGATATGGCCGCCAAATTGGAGCCTAAAAACCTAACAGTCCTCAGTACTTGAAGCCTAATTCTGACACATACAAAAAATTTGAACAGATTTATTACTTAAAAACTCGATCTTGATATCAAATTTAGTTCAAATCGAACGAAAACTATGACTTCTGAAGGCCTTGAAACTTCGGTACTTTTATCAGTCGCCATTTTGAAATTGGAGAACAAACCTTTAAAAAACATTGTCCACACCTATAATGCCAACCGTTTTAAAAAATTTCATGGATATCTCAAAAACTCAACAGCCCAAATGGTGTGATAACTGCGGTTTTTTCTATGTCATCTTCATGAATCGGCACTTGATGGTATGCACGTTCTAGATCCAGCGTCGTGAAGATCGACTTTCCATATAGGGAAAGTGTGAAATCTTGAATGTTGGGCACTGGATATCGGTCTGGAATTGTAACTGCGTTCAAGCGTCTGTAGTCGCCACATGGTCTCCACTATCCAGATTTCTTTTGCACTAGATGAAGCGGGCTTGCCGATGGGCTACTGGATGGTCGGCAAATTCCCACGTCAACCATCTATTCAAACTCCTTCTTTGCTGCTAGATATTTGTCTGCTTGCAATCTTCGTACACGTTCTGCAAGTGGCGGTCCGGTTGTATGTATTCGATGGCATATTTGGTGCGAGCGTCCGGATGTGAAATTGGATGAAGACGTTAATTCTGGAAAATCATTAAGCATAGCCTTGATATCCGTGTTACTGGTTAACGAAGTGACAACGCTTATTTCATTTTTCGCGAGCTCAGCAATTCTCGAAATATTTGTTTTTCCATCGACGAGCCGTCGATTTTTGACATCAACAAGCATCTCAAAATTCCTCAGGAAATCGGCACCAATGATAGGACGTGGGACGTCAGCGATGTGGAAATACCAGGGAAACATTCTCCGTAGGCCAAGATCGACCTTTATTAATTTTTCACCGTATGTTTTTATTACAGTGTTATTCGCAGCAAAAAGTTTAAAGTCTGTAGGTTGGGATCGCTGATTCAAGTGGCCTCGAGGAATGACGGATACCGCAGCGCCCGTGTCTATCAGGAACAATAAGCCACTTCCCCTATCTCGAATGATCAACCGATGCTTTTCACTGCAGCCGTCGTCCATGACACTTGTGGACGACGGCGATTCTAGTTTTCCGTAGGCTTAAAATCACACGGTTGTCGGCATTTGCGAGCTTTTTCCTTGAAGCGGCTGTGGTAGAAGCACAAATTCTTATTTCGGGAATTCGATCGAGATCTGCTTCTTTGTGGCTGAACTCGGAGGTCCTTCAATTGCTGCTCAATCCGTTTAAGGCGATCCTCAAGTGAATATCGTTGCTGATCCAATTTCGAATTTCGCATTTTTTCTTGCTGCGATTCGTTGATTGCATCCACTGTTGGCCAAATGTTGTATTCAGCTAGAATTTTATCAGCCATTTCGGCTAGGACATCCGCTTTCACCTCCGACGTGACCGTGAGAATAGCACGCACACGCGCAGGCAAGCGCCGTAGCCAAAGCGATTTTGTAGCATCGTTGGTGAGTTGTTCGCCGGCCAACATGTTCATTTCTCGTAGAAGCTGAGATGGTTTCCGATCGCCGAGCTCCAAATCCGTTAGCACTTTCGAGAGCTGATTTTCTTTTGGCTCAGCAAACAGAGCAATGAGGTGTCGCTTCAATTCATCGTCTTTGTTTATTTCGGGCGGATTTTCAACAACGTCAGCAATATGTTCCAAATCGACGAATCCAACGCAGCCACTATGACACTAAACTTGCTTATGTCGGAAGTCACTTTATGGATTTTAAATTGGGCCTCAACTTGTGTAAACCATAGCGTCGGTCTACGGCTCCAAATGGCGGCGATTTCACACTACTTATGGCCTCAACACGGAGTTCACTTTGGAATTGTTCACTTTGAAATTGTTCATTTTGCACGAATGGATTTACGGTTGTTTCCAAGACTTCGTTGGCCCGAAGTAATGTGCCAAACGGTTCCAGGCTAGGTTCTCAGATTGACAGGGGAGGTGTTTAGTGGGTAGTCCAAAGGTATCCTCCATGGGAGTCCCACACTGCCAGACTCGGCGGGCATAAATGCCTTCACCTCCCTACCACAAAAAAAAGACTTCGTTTTCACCATCACTCGCGATTAGAGTTTTATCGGCACTACTAGCCATATTTTCTAGTAAACTATTTAAAGTTCGAGAGTATGCACTATTAGTGTGACGGAAAACTAGCGTCCTTTTCGCGAGAAAGTTTTTATTATATCTTGATCTTTGTTTAACGTTAGGGTTACCAATATGTAGCAGTTGTATGAAGCGGAATATCATTTCAAATAAACACATGTTCTATTACAAAGAATTTATTAACAAAACATAAATAAAACAGAGTTTAGCGTGATGTCCACTTTAAGGACTGCGAACATAGAGAGAATAATTTTAGTTCCGCAAAATTTTATAACGTCGTATGCGTCATGATTAATGTCTTTGAATTTGGGGGAAAACAAGCCGATTGGGAAAGCTTTCACGATATACATTGTTCTGTTATTCATCAAAATGAAACATTGAATAATGTTGAAAAATTCCACTATTTGAAGTTTTACTTACGGGGCAAAGCAGTAGATCTTATAAAAGACTACGATATCTCTGCGAATAATTACCTCATTGCATGGGAAGCCCTGACAGCCTTTTACGAAAACAAGCGGCGTTTAATCAACAAATATTTCTATGATCTTCTACCGTTAAGCCTATGGAAGTTGCTACATCTTCCTCTTTGAGCAAACTAAAAAAAAGTGTGATAGATCCTCTCGAATCACTAGCAAAAATAAGTTGTGCAAAAGATACGTTTAAAGACGATTTGGCAGGGTACCTCATATCAAGTAATTTTGACCCTGCAACACAAATGGATTGGCATATGGAGTCAGGTGATACGGTTGAACCTCCTACCTTCCAGCAAGTACGCAAGCTCGTTCAAAAGCGTATTGAGACATTAGAGTCTACGGAACTCACGCCGCACACAAATAACCCTGACCCGACTCCTGTACCAAAAAAGGCTTCAAGTCAGGCCCTACCAAGACCCAAACCAGTCATACTACTAATGGTAATAATGAGAGGACCTCTTCAGATGTGTATCTCTTTCGCAAGCAAGGCCATAAATTACTTCTTTGTCCTTCGTTTAAGACCGTTGATGTAATGAACGAAAAGACTTTATTATCAAACAACAACATTGTCTCAACTGTTTCCGCAAACATCTAATTAAAGAGTGTACATCAAAGTATAATTGCCATTGTTGCTATAAGAGGCACCACTCTTTATTACATATCCATAAATCTAAAGGCCAACCCGAATCAAAAACAACAAAAAATCACAAGATGTAAGGGACGACGCGTCTTCATCTCCCAATCACACGGAAATCAAGTACTCGCACAATGTTACTAAATCCGCTGGCGTTTTGCTAGCTACGGCCCTGATACGAGTAAATGGGAACAATGGGTTAGAAGTTAAAACTCGAGCTCTCATCGACCCATGCTCCCAAGTCTCACTTATCACAGAATCGTTATGTCAGAGATTGCAATTGAAGCGTCGACGTAAGCACAGTCCTCTCAAGGTCACCGGAGGCTTTCTTGCCACCACCATACGCAAATCGGCTGAGGTTACTACCAAACCTCATTTCATATCATCTTATTCAAGTAAGATTCAAGTACTCGTAATTTCCAAGGTATCGTCTTACATGGTCTCTCCAATCCACACTTCTCAAGTGTTACTTCATCTTGATATGTTATTAAGTACATCTGTTCACGCTGAAATCGTGGAAAGCACTTTAATAAAAGGACAACGTATTGAACCTATCGCCACCAAATCAAGATTAGGGTGGTACTTATCGGACAATACTCCGAACCCTCGTAATACGTCTTCGCAGGTTACCTCTCTCCACATCTGCAATGATGTTGATCTTGTCCAGACTAAACAAAAGTTTTGGGTACAAGAAGAAGTACCTAAGATACCCATGCTTACGCCTGATGAGCAAGAGCTTACAGCTCACTTCGAGCAAACTCACTGTCCTACTGATGAAGGTCGATATGTGCTGAGATTACCATTCAAAAAGTCAGTATCTCACAATGAAATTGTACTCTTTCGTGCCGCACATCTGAGAAGATGTTGCAGAATATGGAAACTCGTTTTCAAAACGATCTCAAACTCAAAGAAATGTATTATAGCTTTTTGAATGAGTATGAAACCATGGATCACATGACCAACGTATCATTTGATACATCTCTACAATGTAACTTTATACCGCATCATGGGATTTGGAGGGAGAAAAGTACGTCCACTAAATTACGTCCGGTGTTTAACGGATCTTCGAAATTAAACTGTGGTGTATCATTGAATGATCTATTCCAAGTAGGTCCCAATCTGTTGCCCATGCTGACAGATTTGCTCATAGGGTGGCAAAATTATCGTTTTGGCAGATACTGATACATCCTGACGATCGCCATTACCAATGCATATTATGGAGATACGATCCATCTGAGCCCATCTCGGCTTATGAGTTGATTACGGTAACCTAAGGCTTAGTTTCATCGCCTTGTCAAGCTAACTTGACTATGTATTAAGCAACTAGCCAAAGACCACATGATAGATCATCCATGGGGTGCATCAGTTCTTCATGATGAAATTTACATGGATGATGTTTTATCTAGTGGGAATACTGTTCAAGAAGCTAAGGACAAACAGAATGATTGCACTGCAATTCTACTTAAGGGAGGTTTTCCTTTGAGAAAATATCAATCGAATAATCCTGCGATTTTCCAGGGTATCGTTGATGATTATCTTGCTGAAAGATCTAAATCATTCGAAAATTTCGAGATGCAAACCTCAGTTTTGGGTCTTTCATGGAATCCCTGTGAAGATAATTTTTACTTCAATGTTCTTCAGTTTGGAAATATCCCAAAATTGACTAAACGAGTCATTTTATCTCGCACAGCTAAGCTTTTTGATCCACTTGAATTAGCTCCGATCATTATCCATGCAAAAATATTAATGCAGCTTTTATGGCAAGAAAAAAAAAGGATGGGATGAAGAAATTTCATCGGAACATCAAAATTTTTGGTTGAAATGGGAAGCTAAGTTTTCTCAAAAAAATGTATTAAAATCCCACGTTGGAACAGCTACTCGCCGCAAGTAGAAATCGTTAAAATTCATGGGTTTGCAGATGCGTCTAAGCTCGCATATGGCGCTTGTTTATATCTCAGAGTTGTGCATGAAAGTCAAGCTTTCGTAACACTAGTAACTGCCAAGAGTAAGGTGGCCCCATTGAAGCAATTATCCATCCCACGTTTAGAACTCTCAGCTGCCTACTTGCTAGCCAAATTGGCGAAACATCTGAAAACTTCTAAAATTGGTATTACACCTTCGCATTTATGGAGTGATTCTGTAGTGAATATGAATGTTCAATACTATCCGTGAAGGACTGCAGCGATGTTCTGCTGCCTCGGCAGAAGAAGATGACAGTACCTGCCGAGAATGCCCTCGTCTGGAGACGCGTGAATGCGCTGGCAGGCTAGCATTGCGGTGTCGTGGGGCGGGTTCATTTCCCCAGCACGAGGACCCACTACAAAAAAATTCGCACTCACGAATTTGATTGCAGATCAAGAGGCGACCGAAGTCGCAAAAATTGTAGATAACTACACCGAGGGAGATAGAACTTGTTACGAAAACAAGTGGAACCTGAAAAGAAAGGCGGACTTGAGGTAACCTCGTCATTACCCGCCGAAGTTCATGGCCCACAAATGAAAGAGGGGCAATCGGGTGGTGGTGGAGCCCCTTCGCACCCATCCAACCGGAATAAATCCATATATATTTTGTTGCAGTGGCCAAGTATTCCTCTTCTGAGTGGAAAACTCATACAACTTGAATTGCATGAACTTTCCCATCAGAAGGGGAGTACCCCGGTGACCAATTTATGCCATAGAATTATACAATTTGATTGCATAACTCTATGCCATAAAGAGGCACTCTGCTTGGGCCACTCAACCCGCGACGTCACCTGAAACGAGAAGTATTGGTTAAGTACCCGGCGGCTGGCTCATGTCTTGAGGTGGAAGCCTGCCACCGTACCGGGTCCTATACCCGGTTAGAGTCGGGAGAAAGGAAAGACCGATTTTGTGGGAAAATTAGCACTTCATTATATTATTTATTTTATTCCCATACAACTATAAACATTAAACATTTTCATTTAGAATACTTTCCCGATTTACGAATGTAGATAGATTTGCAAGTCGTAAATGTAATATATATATAAATATATATATATATATATATATATATATATATATATATATATATATATATATATATATATATATATATATATATATATATATATATATATATATATATATATATATATATATTGTATTTAGCTTTGAAATATTTCCAATAAATTAATTATCTATAATTTAGAACAGACTAGGTGCAATACGTAGAGAATGTAATCATGTGTGGACGTGTGACACAACTCGCGAAATATTCCTTTCATTAATTTTCAATGATAAACCAAGAATGGTCGCCGAGTTTCAAGTTGGAATTACTAATCATAAAAAATGAATTCAACCAAAAGAATAATCAAATAAACCATTGATTACAACTTTGAACGCTCATAAAATTGCTGTTCTACTAAACTGGAAATTTAAATTAGTTTTTTTTTTGACATGTATTAAAAATTTAATTATGCTCCCAACTTGATTAGTTGAATATTTTTAATTTTTTTGTAACATATAAAAATCCACAGCTTTCAAGAAAAGTAATGACTTTTCATAAGCAAACAAAGAACATTTTTACTACAATTAGTTCAACAATAAAAAGCTTTACTTAGATTTTACTGTTTTATAATTTAACAAAAAGAAATTAAAGATGTAATGGAGAAGAAAACAAACTAATTGCTTTGGAATTAACTCAAATTTTGATTGAAAAACGAATATATACTTATTTTTAAATTGTAAAAAATAGTTAAAATATGTAATTTACTTCTTTCTATTTATTTATATGAATTTCATTTTCTTTTTCAAATGGAAAAAACATGCAAAAAATATATATATATAGATAACACAATAAAAGGGTACTCACCCGCATGGTCCTCCGAGCGCTCGACGACGATGCAGATGGGTCCTACATGAAGAAATTAATAAAGCACAATAACACTCGTGATTTGTATGTAGTCGCTCCTCTAAATCCAATTTTGAATTGTTTTTCTTATATGGGAATATGTAACCTCTTACAACATCTATATTGTTTTCTTCTTAGACTTCGCACACTTTTTGTTTTAAAATTATAGTTAAATAAAAACGTTTATGGATATGAAAGTTGTTGAATGTGGTATTATTTCTTTTTATTGGCTGCTATCGTTGGTGTAATACGTTGAGGCGTTGACGGTCGGCCCGAATTTAAGCCGCTATATAAGTATTTGGCTATCTTTTCCAGATGTTTTCAACATCGCAATAATTTGGCAGAGAACAACGTAACAAGTAGTCTTTTCGCAAAAAATTCACATCCAACTTTAATGACCTGATGCGCACAACATATTAAATTCAAATCCTTGTACATCTTTATCAGGATCACTCCATAATAGACCACATAATAAGCCAGTGTCGGGAACATCATTGGGCCACATTAATCGACGTATTTGTTCCATACCTTGTAAATCAGGATTTAAACCACCATGACAACAAAATATTTACTCATCAATAATCGCGTCGCTTGCATTCATCATAGAATCCATCAATTCTATTAATACTGGCGCGTTCGTGGTTACCAAGTAGTAAAAAGAAATTTTCCGGGTATTTGATTTTGTTGGCAAGCGACAAGCAACTTGTTTCAAGCGGTTGTTCTCCTCTATCGACATAATCACTCCAAATTAAATAATTGGCTGCTAGTGGAAATCCACCATATTCGAATACTCGCAACAAATCCGTACACTGTCCATATATATCAACGCATATAATTAGCGGTGCTTCCAATTCGAGCAGGATTGGCACCAATTTCATCGGGTCATTTTCACTATACGATCACTTCACAATTTCGCGTACAAAACTCGAACATTTTCTTACGCGACACCGTTAGTTTTAATGCCCAATTGTACCGTAGCGCGCGAAACTGAAGACGTGTCTCATTGACAAAATCAATTGTTGCGATCCTTCTTCTTTCACCCTTTCATGCACTCGAAATGAATATCCGTTCCTCGAATTTCGCGACTCTTTCCATTACACGATGCTTGTTACACTCTTTCCAAATTTTTCCCACAAGTTTATCACAATCCGTTTTTCCACGCGCAAAACTTATTCTAGGCTCTTGCCGATTATACGGAAACGTGCATATTCGTCATCACATTCTCCCCGACGTGATCACGGTCCCGGTCAGAAGCGGACTCCCCTCTCGTCGCAATTCGCCGATCGGATTGTGGCAAAACGAACATCTGAAGTGAATCTTCCGTCTCGCACTCTTTATCAGACTCTTCTTCTTCCTCTTCTACGACGGCCTGTTTTGATTTTAGGAATTTTAAATCTTCCACTGTACGTCTCTTGCGGAACTCGTAGGCTAGCGGGAAAATGTGTTCAATTGCTGCTTTTCACTACCCGCATCTTTAGCCTGTTGCTCTTCGGTTATCTTTTTATTCTTCTTTTCATTTTGTAGATGATTTTCGAGCAGTTTATCAAATTTAAATTCGAGTTTATTCCACTGAGCAGGTTTCAAATGACTCAATCGTATTAATTTAGATTTAGATGATTTGCCCTTTTTGCCAGTTTTGCGGGCTTGGTAAACCGCCATTGCAGCATACTGAGGATGTGATGTATCAATATCGCTTTCATTATCAGCTACGTTTTCTTGTAAATTTCCAAAAATTGTGTAGCTTTCTTTTGATGTTCGTGTAGACCTCGCTGTATGCAAATTTCATTTATGCCGACTAGTTTGTTGAGCTCAAAGATTTTCTCGAAAGTTCGTTTATAGTTTTCGTATGCCGATTTACGTATTCCAGATAATTTTAATCCAATTTCCAATTCAAGGGTTATTCCTAGTGGTAAAGATGCAAGATCGATACATATTATCGTTTTGGCATATTCATTGACTGTGCAGCCCGCTCGAGATGATTTGATTTCCAAAAGACGAAGAAGTTCAGTTGTCTTCTGTTTCAATCTTTCTTCGCCCTGAAGTCCTTAATTTTTGGATTCATTTGGGTGAAGTGGAGGTGTAATTATTCGAAGATTTTCTAAATTTGATTGCCATTGTGCCAGGTTTGTTGATTTTAACGCTGTGCTGCTGGTTGCGGGCAGGGTTTGTGTAGCATGCTGACTTATTGTTCGGCTTAGCGTTTGTGTGACTTATGATTAAAGATATTACCCAAATCTTCATATGAAATATTTTGTTCTGCTTTTTAGGTATTATTTTCAAGAGTGTGATCTAACTTTAGCTACTACCTGTTTCGAGGCATATTATTTTACTGTGTTGCAACTCAACCTTCAGGCAATTTATGGAGTTTATTCAAAGCATTGCTAAATCGCAATAATCTATTCAGAAGTAGCTCCATCTTAATTACAAGCTAGTAAAAGCTTACTCACAATTTAGAAGTTTGTTACTTAATCGCAGCATTTTCCTACTCGATTACTACAATTCCACTGATGTACTTCAGTGGCTTAAAGGTGACCCTTCGCGTTGGAAGCCTTTTGTAGCGAACCGATGCTCTAGCATCCACGACGATATGCCTAAAACTCGATGGCATTACGTAAAATCCAAGGATAATTCCGCTGACATAGTATCGCGGGGTTGTACAGTTACTCTACTAACTCATAATGATCTATGGTGGAAAGGACCATCTTGGTTATCTCAACCCACAAAATAATAGGTATCGTCTCAAGATGAACCCCGAGAATCAGGAGAACCACCTCCTGAAGAAAAACCTGTAGTTCATTTAATCACACAACCTCACTATGAATTCGATTTGATTCATCGTTTTTCGTCTGTCAATAAACTCTTGAGAGTCACCTAGTATTGTCTAAGATATAAAGTGCGCCTTTTAAATCACGTGACTTACAACAGAAAAGAACAAATCAAAAGCTTCTTAGAGCATCTAAAGAATTATGTCACAGTGAAACAAGGCACCAAAAGGAACACTTTGATGTCTAACGTCGAATCTCGTCTCTCAAAAAATCTATCGTCTCAATTTTTTATGGTATCGATCATGAAACCTCCTTTCATTCCTTGACGAGTTAAATAGTGCTCGCTTATTTATCTTCCATTTTCACCAGAGTCTTCATTTTGCTGAAGTGCAATCTTCACTGAGAAAAGAATTGCGATTGCCCAATTCCAGCCCAAATTTAAGGTTGAATCCGTTCATGGATGGTGATTTAATCAGAGTGGGAGGTCTCTCAACTACCAAATTTTTCTTGATGTGACATATTTTGTCATGCATTTCATTTCTGTTTATCCCAAAGATATGATAACGTCTGCCATCGCTTTCTGGTCGTTTGCAGTTCGATTTGTTCGTTCGCTCACACTTGTTTCGTCATTGGAGTTAGCTGTTGGAGCCATAATATATTCGCATAATATCCACACCTTCCACTTACCCTGTGTTGCATACTTTCTGAATTTTCCCAGGACCGGTCAGCTGAGCCGAGGCCTGTTATATTTATAAAAAAAAAAAAAAAAAATTTCTGACGCACGTGTTCTTTCACGCATTTCTGCCAGATCCTAATAAAAAACTAAAAGATTGCGAAGAACGATTTTTTTTTTCTTCAAAGTTATTAATTTTTTGAGATCTGTTAGTCCTGAAATCTCTCAACGAGGCACATGTGTATATTCGCGGCTTTATGGTTCGCTCTTCGGCTTGTGTTCGGTTTTTCCGGAGGCTACGTTGAGCGTGGGTACTATATGAATGTACTATGGTTGAAGCAGCAATTTCGCCACTTATGTATCCCCATTTATCGTGTTTAACACAAATTTCATCCAGACGTCATAATTCATCTTATTTAGGACTTCATAACGAGATGCACCGTCCAAATACATAATGTGGCTACTCGATTGATGATAACGAACTGATTTTTAGAATTTACACTTCGGTTTATTTAACTAGGTCACCAATTTCACAACTCGGCCCATAATCTTTAGAAAATTGCTCGGGAAGTCTGGACAAATACGTCTGATTAAGAAGACAGTTGACAAATGAATGAATGGATAAAGAATTGTTGACCAGCTATGTATGCGATAGTGTGTGTATATGTGTGCGGGAGAGTATTACCTTCCAACTGTAAGCCGCAAAATGAGTTAGAGCCATAACATGAAAAATAGTGGAGAAAACTCTATTCTTAGGATACCTTCAGTCGAGTAAAAGGAATTGTTTTTCTAACTTTCGTTTTTTTTTTCAAAATTTGCTATCTGACCGCTTTTAAGTCCAATCCAAATAGGTAAAATATCTAATATAGCATAGAAGTAACACTTTTCACTAACTCCAGATGTCGCGGAGCGAAACTAAGACATCTCAAATATCAAGCGGCGATAAATTACATCATTTTGCGTTAGTAGCTATAAGGTTTATTAAAATCCAAACTGAGACGGTTTCGCACATTTGATAAATATCTATAGAATGACTCAACTAAAAGTGTAAAATTCGTTAAAAATTGTTTCCAGAAATTACCCTGCCTGCCTATCTGCACTTAACAGTCATATACCGCGATGTACAATTATCAAATATAATTGATAAAAATATTATTCTTTCTTTTACTCTCACTTACTTTCCCTACTCACCAACAAAAAAAAAATCCAAAATCTGTCATTAATACTAAAAACTGATGCTAATTACCCAAATGAAACTTTGCATCCAATAACAATGCGCATGAGTGCGTTCATTCGTTATATTCCCTCGTTCCTACAATTTCTGAAAATTTGACCCATTTCGCGGTCTGATATGTGTGATGGGTTTTTAATGGCACAATTGGTCGTTGGTTCTTCTGAATGCTCCCACTAATGAGTTTCTCACCTGTTGCGGATTCGCGACGATCGTGGCCCGTCAAATTGATGTGCACCTTTCACTCCTCTGCCGAAATCTCACCTGAGGCTTTTTTGTCAACGGTTTTTGCTCATTTGTTTGTTTTTACCGACACTTTATGACCGATTTCACAGTCATTGGAGAATCCAGCACTAAATTATAATACGAGTATTGTCTTACAATGCCACCATCCTCCAAGAAGAAGATCATGCAGAAAGACGGCTGTGCGAAGGGAAAGATGCAGAATCGTGGGAAGCAACAATACTCGTATATAATAAATCACAGTTACTGTGAAGCAGAGAACATAAATGCATCATTTCCCCCTATTTAATTGGATTTCTTGTACCTTTTTTTGTTGGCTCCTCATTTGCTCAACTCATTTGTTCGCTCCGTTGCTGAGTTAAGCGCAGCAACATTATATTTTATGGCATGCGCTTTTTGCGAGCTTTTTATTTCGGTTTTTTAGAGGAATTTTTAAGCAATCATAACAAGTGAAGATGATGCACGAGAAACGGAGTGAGGTGCGAAATGCAATGAAGTTGGTTGAGAAGTTTTCTTTTCACAACTCTGCTTGCGGCTTGGCGGAACTATTCGCAGTGTGAATGGTTGCGGAATGAAGAAAGAGGTGGAGTAGCAGCTACAAAGCAACAAACAGCTAGCAATCAACAAATTAGATTTCGGTAAATTGAAATTGTTGGCATTTTTATTGATGATGATGTTTTATGTGTGTGTTTTTATGGGAAACGATTTTATTGTTATTACCATGTAATGATTTGATTTGACGAAACAGGTGCGGCAATCAAATTTAAGGAGAAGAACAAAGTCAGGTTGAGAGTTGAATGAAAACTTGCGAGAGAAAAATAAGAAAATAAATAAATTGGCGATGAAGAACAATAAACATTATTTTTGGATGAAGTGTGAGCGTGAAGTTGGTTAATGACCGTGGGAAATTTTACCTGACAATTTTGATTTTTTTCGCGGATTTTTAGATATTTGCTGTCTAAATGGGTTATGATGATTGCACTTATTGCTTGGTTTGGAGAGTGGGAAAAGTAGTAGCGGGAAAAGTGTTTATTTAAAACTTTAGGCAAATGGGTCGCTGATCTTAAATGTAGCTTAAAAATGATTTAAAATTATATTACAAATATTTTCCGAATAAAGAGTTTGAGAGAGGCTTCCAAAGATTTATAATCGTCCCTTTTTTAGAAACCTACCAAACTCGCGGGAAAATAAAAAAAAAACCGTCTAGTTAGCTCAGCTGCTGTGTTTCGAATCCTCTTGTCATTTTTTCGCCGTCTCTTCTTCTTTCTATCAACTATCCCTGTACAATTCAATTCGGATTCCAGCAGTAGAATGGTTCATGCACTGACTAATAGTTAATAGCGCAGCAATCGCTACTGTGAACGATAATGTACCTCTAGCAGAGCATATATACTAACTAGCACCTGCAATCGAGGAGCTGTCAAAGTGAAAAGAGAGGCAAATAAACGTGTAAAAGATAGATTAAAGTTTACCTTGTGTTGGTAAAATTGCAAGCAAATTCAAGTTTTTGTTTACCATACATACACACTTTTAGTCTAATTCTCTCTACTCCATAAGTACCGTAGGAAATAAAATTTGTTCTAATTGCAGCTGCTATTTAGTAGATATGCTCTGCCTCTAGTACAAAACGAAATAGGAAGAGAATGAACCAAGTACGATAGTTCCCACTCGATCATCCGCATTCAACTACGAGCGTTGTATACGTCATTTTTATACTAAATGTAATTAATTTTTGCTGTACGAAATAAATGTTGTTTGTTTTACGTCAAACTTCGAACGTTGTTATTACATTTCATCAACTCGTACAGTGGTGACCCTGGTTAAGGTGATATTTTTTCAATTTCCTAAAATGTCAGACGACGAATTTCAGGAGTTGGACAATGGCGGCAATGTGCAGTGTGACTCCGGGAGGAACTCGCCCGTCAAAGTGTTCAGAGTCGATGCGGCTGCGGGCAAATTGCCCCCATTTTGGCAGAACAACCCGGATTTGTGGTTTGCTCGAGTCGAAGCCCAATTTCGCTCTAACCAAATTTCAAACGACGCTACGCGTTTTGACAAGGTCGTATCAGAACTCGAGATCGAAGTGATCGCCCAGGTGGCCGATATTTTAAGAGCGCCACCTGAGACAAACAAGTACGATGCAATTCAAACGAGACTCCTCTCGGTCTACGGGCTTCAGGAAAACGAACGTTTGCAGCAACTCCTTCATCGCAGCGACCTAGAGGACCAGCGCCCATCACAACTCCTTCGGAAAATGCAGTCAATCGCAAGTGTTGATATGCCGGAGGCGATAATCAAATCATTGTGGCTGCAGCGCCTTCCCGCAAATGTTCGCTCAATACTTATCGCGTCCGAGTTCAAGGGATTAGAAAAGATGGCCGTGGCGGCGGATCGCATTTTTTCCTACGAAGCAGCGGATGCCATCGCAGGCGTGCAACGCAGCGCAGAAATTCATTCCCAGCGAAACAAGAATACTGACAGCAAAGTGGTGGAACAAGTTTCAGAACTCCGAGCAGAACTTCATCGTATCCGCTCGGATGCATTTACAGCAAATCGTAGCACATGCCACCACTCATGGCCACGCAAGGCACCACCGCGAAAGGAATCGCCGGACAAGGTCGGCTACTATCATAGACGTTTCGGAACCGCAGCCAGACGTTGTCACCCCCTATGCTCTTTCCGTAAATCAAAGGCGATAAACGAGTCGAGCCACTAGTCCTGCAGGCGACAGCTGGTGGTATTTCACAAAGTCGCCTCTTGATACACGATAACTCAACGAAATTCAAATTTCTTATCGACACTGGTGCGGATGTTTCGGTCATTCCAAAATGTTTGGCAAGCAGCCGTAAGCAATCATCATACAAGCTCTTTGCGGCCAACGGCACGCCCATCGCCACATTCGGGAAAATTACACTACAATTCTCCCTCGGTTTTCAGCGTTCATTCGAGTGGACGTTCATTGTTGGCAACGTGTCACGCCAATCATTGGAGCTGACTTCTTGGATCATTTTGGACTATTGGTGGATTTGCGAAATCGGTGACTGGTTGATCCGGCAACAAATTTATCAACGCGAGGTCGCATTAACAAAAACCAACACGATTCGATACTCACCGTCAGCAGCATCACGCGTTACCATGCGTTGCTCAGGAAATTTCTAACGCTTTCTAACCCCACCGCGGAACCAATGCCGATTAAGCATGGGGCTCATCATTTCATCAACACCACCGGACCCCCCACAGCGGAACGCCCGCAAAGGTTATCGAAGGATAAACTGCAAGCAGCCAAAGTGGAATTTAAATTTCTATTGAATCAGGGATTCTGTCGGCCGTCTGATAGTCCGTGGGCAAGTCCTCTGCATTTAGTGCGCAAGAAGGACGGAACATGGCGACCTTGTGGGGACTACCGGCACCTAAACAACGCCACAGTACCGGACAAGTACCCGATGCGGCAAATACAAGACGTTACCGAGGAGCTTAATGGAAAAAAATCTTTTCGAAGATCGACCTGCTAAAAGCTTTCCATCAGATTCCCATCGAGGAAAATGATATTCTGAAGACGGCTGTTACAACGCCGTTCGACCTATTTGACGTCTTGGACGTGGCAGTAGGTGCAGTACTGGAACAAGAGCAAAATTAGCGCTGGATGCCTCTTGCGTTTTTCCAAAGGAAACGATCTGCTGCAGAAACCGGGTACATTGTCTATGATCGTGAACTGCTTGCCATCTACGACAGCATCCGTCACTTTCGGCACTATGTGGAGGGCACACAAGTTCATGTGTTAACAGACCACAAGCCACTTACCTTCGCGCTCACCCAGCCAGCCAATAAAGCGTCTCCTCGCCAGTTACGTCACCTAAATTTTATATCGGAGTTCTGCACTGATATACAATATATTCCGGGCCCCAGCAACGAAGTAGCGGACGCTCTTTCATGATTGGAAATTATAACTACTCCATCCACTATCGATGTCAAGGTCTTAGCGAGGAAGCAACAGGACGACCACGAAACCCAGCAACTCATTCGACTGAATACTACATCACTTCAGCCAACCCAGATCGTAATGGACGACAACATTTAAAGTGATCATAGACACTTCTAGGCCTCAAGCTCGGTTCCTTGTACCCACATGCCTCCGTAGAACAATTTTTGACATTTTCCATCAGCCTTCGCATCCAAGCGGCCGTACAACCGTAAAAGCCATCGCAAATAAATTCGTATGGATCAACATGAAAAAGGACGTCCGCCTTTAGGCTCGCAACTGCATTCCTTGTCAACGCTCTAAAGTGGGCCGGCACCAAAGAAATCCAATTCAGCCCTTCCCGATGCCTGAAGAACGATTCCAGCACGTGCATCTCGACATCATCGGTCCGTTAATTCCTTCCCAAGGATTTAAATATTGCCTTACGATGGTCGACCGCTTCTCAAGGTGGTCCGAAGCTGTTGCGTTGGCCGATCAGACGGCAAATTCGGTAGCGCAGGCGTGTTTAATAACTGGGTAGCTCGTTTCGGAGTGCCACGCACTATCACAACGGACCAGGGCATACAGTTCGAGTCGGCTCTATTTAAATCCTTGACAGCGTATTTAGGATGCGAAAGAAATAGGACATCGCGTTTTCATCCCGCATCCAATGGTATGGTCGAACGCTGGCATCGCTCGCTCAAATCTGCAATTATGTGCCATGAGAATAATCCAAATTGGCCTACCGTGCTTCCTACCGTCCTCTTGGGCCTACGTGGGACGTTCAAAGAGGATATTGAAGCTTCGTGCGCAGAATTGTTGTACGGAACGACGCTTACATTCCCAGGAGAGCTTGTGGCCTCCACAACAGCTGGAGCAGACCCGCATGTGTTCCTCACACAACTTCGTTCCACAATGAAACACGTACGCATGACGCCACCAATACATCGTAATAGCAGGGCAACATTCGTAAACAAAAATTTAAATACGTGTTCGCACGTTTTTCTGAGAAACGACGCAGTAAAAACACCTCTCACTCAGGCATACTCCGACCCCTACAAGGTGGTAAATCGTATCTCCGAGGCACTATTCAAAATCGATATCAACGGAAGAGTGGTCAATGTATCAACAGAACGACTTAAACCCGCATTCATCGAAAACGCTCCTGAATTACGAGCCTACACGCCTGACGCCCGCGTTACCTCACTAGTTGCTCACGATACTTCGCCGCGGATTTCGATGTCCCCAGACACAAATTTATAGTCAACCTCAGGCGATCTAAACCAAGCGGCACCAGCAATCATGCCAACTACGGATTCCAACTTGCATCCTCGTTCACACACCATCTCACCTTCAGACAGTATACGTGTCGGGCTGCCTGCCGACACGTCACCACCAGTAGCGCATCCAGCATCACCGCTAGTTAAAACAGCACCCGCTCCTCACATGCATCCCAGGAAATACGAAGCCTCGCCATCGAGTCGGATACGTGTCTTGCCGCCATTCAATGCTCCACCAACAGCGTTAAGGACATACCCGCCAGCTAGGAACTGCTCCCACTCGTCGCAGCTTTGCATTGAATGTTTGCTGTAACTTTGGCACCTTCATCAGCTGTCATCAACAGTTGCCAAAGTCACTCAGGAGGGAGTACTACTACTACTGTGAACGACAATGTACCTCTAGTACAAAACGAAATAGGAAGAGAATGAACCAAGTACGATAGTTCCCACTCGATCATCAGCATTCAACCACGAGCGTTGTAGACGTCATTTTATACTAAATGTAATTAACTTCTGTTGTACGAAATAAATGTTTGTTGTATTACGTCAAACTTCGAACGTTGTTATTACATTTCATCAATTCGTAGAAGTTCTTATGCAAGCATTAGATAGTGGTTTTTATACAAACTAAATTTTCATTACAGTTCGACTAAACTGACTAGTTAGTCATCCTCGACTAATTGTCAACATACGAAAAGCAAATCTGAAGTGAAAATTCGGGTTTTCTCTATCTTTTTTCTGAGGTTACAATATGAAAAGAAAATTTAAAGTGATAATTTGGTTTCAAAAGTGTTTGTGTTGCTTTGTACTTCTGTGGTTTATGGTCCAGATCCGTGCGAAAGCCACCTACGTATTCGCAATGATTCTACAATTCCGTCTCAAGGCAATTGAGTCAGTTGATAATTTTCGATGTCTTTAATAACTTAGCAGTCATTTGGTAAGATTTTGTGTATAAGGTACGGTCCGCGGTACTTACGGACTAGTTTCTTATTCATGCCAACGGTGGTGTCCACGTTACGAATGACGACGTATTCTCCTGCATTATAAGTTTGGGGGGGACTGCTGTGCTTCTGGAAGTACTGGAGGTTGTAGTCCTGTAACTTCTGAATGGCCGGGGCAGCGTGTTCCCTGAGATCATCTAGGTTGTGATCTGAGTCCTCATCTGACTTCTCGCTAGTTAATTTGTCCACAATTTTACCTCTCTGCTCTATCCCTAACAGAATTTTACTAGAGGTCTTTTTAGTGGTACTGTGGATGGTATTGTTAATGCCATACTCAATCTGGGACAAAAGGTTAGACCAATCGGCATGATTTATGGGCTCACTAAGTTTGGCAAGCATAGGTTTTAAAACTCTATTTACCCTTTCCACTTGCCCCTTGGCTTGTGGAGAGGTGGCGGCACCTTTCTAATGATCGATGTTCTGTTTAGCCAAGTATGTGCTAAAATCCAAAGAGGTGAAACAAGTTCCCCGGTTAATTATTATGCGTCTGAGACGGCTCTAATAACTAAAATATCAATCAAGGCTATTGATAATGTCTCGTGTACTTATCTAGTCAACTGCATACAGTTTAATATATTTAGTGAATTCATCAACAACTTGCAATATGTGTTTCTTCTTTGAGTTGATAGTAGGTAAAGGCCCGAAAATGTCCACGTCTACAGTATTAAATGGTATTGGTTCCTTCGGTATGTTATAAAGATTATGTTCATTGGAACGATGCGGTCGCGAGTACGTAATACATTTTACGCAGTTTCTTATGGATTTCCCGACTTTTTCTTTCAGGTTCGGAAACCATTAGTTGCTCATAAGTTTTTTCTTTTTCTAGGTGACCAATCTTTTCATACGTCAAACGAATCACATTATCCTCCATTTCTAATGCTGGGTACATTTGCGTTTGCCCGGATTTATTTCACTAAAGACAAGACCGTCCAATAACTGGTAACCTGGGACTGGACATAAGCTTAGTTGTTCGCGAAGAGTTCGGATGCGTTCGTCCCGGTTTTGCGTGACTTGGATCAAAAAGTCTAAGTCGTCACTATAAACAGTGGCTAATACTTGATAAGTTACATCAGTTGTGCTTCCGGGTGGTGCGTCTGCGGGGATGCTAGCATTGTCATTAGAGCTTTATACGTAATTATTGATTCTAACAGCAGGATACAAAAGGGTCGTGAGTGTTGGCATAAGGGACAGCGGGCATTAGGACAGGACAGCGAGGGGCATAAGAACTGGCTTTGGTTGATTCGGAGTAATAGTCCAAGGATAAGTCAAGTTGAGCGTGATTAAGAGCGTATGTGACGCACCGACGATCCGTCATCTGTTTTGCATCAGGAATAGTACCTCTAGAATCAGTACCAGTTGTTGATTCATATTTTGAAGAAGGGCAAGAAGTGTAGCACCGGCTCAATGCGTCTACATAATCCATGGATACTCCGCATTGGTGCTGTCTTGTGTAATTATAATTCTCAAGCTCGAGGGCCCATCTGCCGATTCTTGGATTAACATATATTTTGTTAAGAGTAAGCGTCAGAGACGTACAATCTACAAATGGCCAACGTCTCCAGTTCGAAACTGTGATAACGAGATTCAGTGGATGTTTCAGCTTTCGAAAAAAATAGTACAGGGTGAAACTCATTATCGACTTGTCTTTGTAACAATATTGCTCCGTAGCCAAAGGAGCTAGCATCGCAATGAAGTTCAGTTTCTTTTTTCGGATCATAAATTGCTAATAAGGCAGCGGCTAACTTAGTGCGCAGTTCAATGAAGGCCGTGTTATATTCGTCAGTGAATTCGAAGGCTACACCCTTGCGGGTGAGGTATTGCAGCGATTTGACTATTTTTGAGAATGATGGGGTGTACTTCCGGAAATAGGAGAACAATCCTAAGCAGGTCTTAAGTTCCCTCTGGTTTCTCGCTATGGTATATTGCTTGATGACTTTTGTATGGGCCTCACTTTGACGCGCTCCAGAGGCACTGACAGAATACCCTAAATACTCGATCTCTTCAAATGCAAATCTTCATTTTCCCAATTTTGGCTCAAGGTTCTTTTCAGTAATACGTTTCAAGACTCGACCTAGCAGGTCAATATGGTCTTCAAGGGATGCGGTTGCATAACGTCCATGTAGTCGACAATGGATCCAGACTCGAGCATATCTCTAAATATTTTGATATAAGGCGCTGGAACGCAGCAAGAGCATTTTTCGGTCCGAAGGACATGCACAAGTACTCATAGTAACCGTTTGGAGTTAAGAATGCTGTGTATTTTACAGGTTCAGGTACCATTCTAACTTGCTATTTCTTACCAAATAATCGATGCAGTTTTCTATAAGTGGCAGCGGAAAATTGTCTCGTATGGTCTGTTTGTTTAGGGCTCTGTAGTCTACACACATCGCTTTTCTTCCTAACTAAGACTATGGCAGAAGCGTATGGGGAATTACTGGGTCTAATTATTCCCTTCTTTAGTAGCTCTTCTGCGATCTTCTGAACTTCTGTTCGCTCGTGGTAAGATAATCTTCGTTGTGTGCCTTGAAACGGAGTGTTATTATTTAGGTCGATTTGAGGGCGCAGAAATAACTTTTGTCTTTTTCAAACGCTTTATTCTTATGACTATACATCTGGATATTAATATCTTTGAATTCATGGATATAAATATTAAATTCCTTTAGAAAGTTCCGGCCTAAGATTATGAGTAGTGATATTGTTTCATCTGGAATCACTAAAAGAGGAATCTTTCTACATTGTCTACGAAATTTAGTATAGGCATCGACCTTACCATACGTTTTTATCGTTGCATTTCCTAAGCCGTGGAATCTCGTATCGAAGGTTCTATTAAAAATGAATAGAGGGACTACAGATCGTTTCACAAAACTAATTGGACTACCGGTGTCGAAAAGAGGCAAAATTTTTACCATTTCTGTGTACTCGCCCCGACTATGATTACAAGCAACACTTACCAAATTGATTGCGCTGGTGACGCTGTTAGTTCCATCGTCAGTTATATCACTATCGTTCTTCAGTTTGTAAACGTAGGCAACGGTGTTGGTGTTGCGAATAACTCTCATGACATTCTTTGGATTCAGGAAATCTCGGTGTTGATGTCCAATTTCCCAACATTTGAAGCACGAACCTAGTGCACGCTTCTCGTAAGGGCAGTAACTTTGATAGTGACCTCGTTTAGTGCAATTTAAAGAGCGTGGTATTCTTCCAGGATAACGGAACTGACAGATTTTGTAGCAGTTGATCTGGGTACCGTTGCAGCCGGTCCACGGGAAGTTGCAGCGAATTGGCGGGAAGTTGCACAATTTAGAGCAGATGTAATGCGCCTTTAGTGACGCTCAAGTGACTCTAGCTGTCGGACAGTGCGTGCTTCCCGAAGTAAGTATGCTTTTGTATTGCGGACCTTTAGACCATCCACGATGTGGGTAACTAATTCGATTTCGGTGGGTCGGGCGGGTTTTGCAGTTGCTTGCATTTCAAGGACATATCTCTGCCACGTCTCGTTCTTCTAATCCCAACTGCGGCCTGGTAGTAGACGTCTTGTAGTGTGAACATGCGACCGAATTCCACCATCAGTTCGGTTCGGAGGCTTGCAGTCTGCGGCAAGAGTGATTCTGAGAAAGGCTTTCGCAGTCCCCGTGAGGAGACGTCGAAGACATAACAGCTTAAAGTGATCGTCTGTATTGGCGATTACCAAAAAGTCATCTAGATCGGGTACAAAGCTCCGAACATCATAGTGGTCATCGCCGCTGAATTTGTTGACCGTATATTCAACATAACTAAAGTCAATATGTCGAGTGCTCGCAGTCTGGGTTGGTTGACTATCTGCTGCGAGTAGACTAATCGCATGTTGTTATTCCAGTAGTTCCTTCCTTTCGCAATTTCTCGTTCAGTGGCCTCTTCTTCGGTGACTTCGTTAGCCAAGTGGGGTCGTTGATACAAAACAGCAGCTTTAGAGACACGGGCGGCGGTTATAACATCGTGGACAGCAGTTGTTTTCGTAAGTGCAGCGGTTTCATCGGCAATAACAGCGGCTGCGGCGAAGGGTATTATAGGAAAAATCGGGACATCGGTGTGGGCATCGGTTGTAACAGTGCAATCAGTAACTACAGAGTAGTCTTCAGGGTGGCAAAAGATGAATCAGAAGTGGCTGTTATGGCAACATCTGTCGTGAACAGGATCGCAGATGGGAGATCAATGGTGCTAGCGGTTTTCGCAGCCGTAATTGCGAGGTTAGGTCCACGTATTGTAACCTCAAATTCGGATTGGGGTGAATGATTATCGGCAGGTGTGTCATCTGGTTCCAACGAATCGTTGCTTTCAGAGAAACTTACACCCTCGTCTTGCTCTAGTGTATCGTAGAGGAGCCTCAGTTGCGCCACTGTGGGCGTCGACGGCGTATCCACAACGGCCGTGGCGAGTGCCTCCAACAGTTGGTTCTTTGTTAACCGGACCATAACGTTATCAAAATTTTTTTTTGTGTATCACTTTCTGTGGCTACCTCACACCTGAGTTATTATCGTCCTTTTTTAAAAACTTTCCAAACTCGTGGATAAATAAATAAGCCCGTCTACGTACCGCAGCGGTTGTATTTCGAATCCTCTTGACAGTTTTTCTCCGTCTTCTTTCCGTTATCTATCCCTGTACAATTCAATTGGGATTCCAGCAGTAGAATGGTTCATGCACTGATTAATAGTTCTTATACAAGCATTAACTAGTGGTTTTATACAAACTAAATTTTCATTACAGAAAAAATGTTCCAAAGATGAAATGTATATTAGTAGCAAATAATGAAAATTGCACTATTCAGGTGGTTATTATAAAGTGGTGCTGCTGCCACAGCCACTGGAAACCTAAGATAAATAAAAATGAAAAACAACGCAACAAACCGGGCTTTCACAGCAATAAATTAAATTATGTTCAAATTGTTAACGATTGAATTCTAATTATTATCAACCCAACGTTGAAAGTGGGCAATCACTGAGTGCGCTGGTATCTCCAGCGACCATAACTAGAGTGCCAAACAGGTCTGCATTACTTAATTGACGTGTTAGTACTCGCAGCATATCATTAGCTATTCGTCCCCACATCAGATTGAAAACAGATTGAAGCCTCTTATTCATCTGTGTAACCAAGGGGCACCAGACATATCGCTGCAGACTGCTCAACTTACAGATTATCCATCTATAGACCCTGTAAACTCTCGTCCACATACTTCATCGTCAAACACTTGGTAGTATTAAGATGATATGTTAAAAGGTCCGTTCAGGACTGCAACGGTGTTCTGCTACCTAAGCAATGAAAGATCAGTGCTCAGCTAGATTGGTCTAATCTGGAGACCCGTAATTGCGCTGGTAAGCTAGTTTTGCGGTATCGTGGGGCGGGCTCTTTTCCCACAGCGCAAAGGTCCACTACAAACTATTTTCGCACTCATGAGTTAGAAAGGTGATTGGGGTCAAAAGCGAAACCAATTGGCTGGTGTTATATGTGCCAACGGCCGAAGCAAACCTATCTAAAGGGATTACTGGAGAAAAAGGCGAAGTGTCGAATTTTTTACAAACGATCCCACCTTTATTTGTCGAGAAATTTCGTGAGCGCATGCGACTCCTTCGACCGACACCAACAGCTCACCACATAAAAAGAAGCCTTTTTCAATACAAGGATCTCTACATTTGCACTCATATCTTCCTGCGAGTCGATGCAGTCAGACAGTCGTTGGAGCAACCCTACACAAGACCACACGAGGTGTTTGAACGAATCAATGATCACATCTTCATTATCAAGATAATAGGGACAAGATGCGACCGTCTCAATCGAACGACTCAAATCAGCGTATACTACAAAAAATGACAACGAACAACATCATGACATTCCCCTCAGAACGTACAGTCGGACGTCAAAGCCAACATCAATTTGACTGAATTTTACCGTTGCTCCTTTTTTGGCGTTAAATTCAAATGAATAAATAAAAACCCTAATATTTTCCTTAAAACGCCAATATTTATTAAAACCCGGGCAGACACGTGTTTCGGAAACAAGTTATTTCCTTCTTCAGTGCCGTGTTACTGAAACATAATCCAAAAATTCTTTTATTTATACATCGTTTCTTAATTACAAACTAATTTACAAAAGGTATTTTAATGAAAATAATAAAACCATCAAAATTACTACTTGGAAAGGTAATTAAAACATTATCCCACTCTAATTATCCTACACGGTGTTATAAACTAGATGAGTCATTCAAGCCTTTAACATATTGATCCGATCAAACTACTGTATGCGTTCCCTAGATCCGGATTAAGCCTTAAATCTTCCGGTATCCTTGAAATCCACAAACTTTCCGCTGCATCCAACCTTCTCCAATCGTTGATTTCTTCGAGAATCTCCACGTTGTCCCATTCTATTTGATGCGTGCTCTCCATAATGTGTCTTGCAACCGTTGATCTTGCCTCATTTCGTCCTTTTTTCGCTGCTACTTCCGCTTCCCTTATATGCTCGTGGAATCGAATTTTCACCAGTCGTTTTGTTTGGCCCACGTACATTTTTCCACACTCTGGGCATGTTATCCTGTATATGCCGCTACGTTCATCCTTTTGTTTACTGTCCTTCGTAGTCCCTAGTTTTTGTTCCAATTTGTAGATTCGTGACGAGTGTGCTGTTTCGATACCCGCTGTCTTCAGTATTTTTTGTAGCTTCCGTGAATGTGTAGAATAAGTCAGCTTCATTCTCCGCGTATTTTGGACCGGTGTTTTGAAGAATGTCGTAAAAGAGTTTCTTCTTCGATGCGCATCTAACTTGCTTATTATGGTTTTTATTAACCGCGCTGTATACCCATTCTTCTGTGCTGTTTCAATTATGAATTGCTCTCCTCCGACGCGTCGTTCAGTTGTCAACGGAATTGATAACATTCTATTAATCATCGTGTTGTATGCCGCCATTTTTTGGTTGTAGGAATGATTGGAGTTGCTGGGTATTGTCCTCTGTGTGTGCGTCGTCTTTCGATATACATCAAACTCTAGGTAACCGCTATTTCTTATAATTTTCATATCAAGAAACGGTAGCTCCCCATTGTTTTCCCTTTCCATTGTAAACTTGATATTTTTGTGGATGTTGTTTAATTGTTCCAGAAAAATGTCTGCTTGGTGAGCATCAATGATTGCAAAAATATCATCCACGTAACGATACCATACTCTAGGCGCTAAACCTTTTTCTTCGATGATGTTTTCGATGTGTCCCATGAAAAGAGCGCTCAAAAGTGGTGACAATGGGTTCCCCATGGGAACCCCTTTAGTTGTCTTGAAAAAATTTCCTCGAAATGAGAAATAGCTCTCATTCATGCACAGAGTTGCCAACTTCGAATACATTTTCGATCTCTTTTTCCATTCCAAGGATGAGTCTTTTTGTAAAAGCCAGTCTTCAAACAAGGCTAGGGTCTGTTTCACGGGAACACTTGGAAAAAGTGATTTCACATCAAAGGAGACCATGATCTCCTCTTCCCTCACAGCATCAATCTCCTGTAGCTTTTCAATCAGATCCTCCCTGTTTTTAACAGATTTCTCACTTGTCCTAAATGGTAGTCTTTTGCATTCTTCTGTTAACCACCTGGCAATTTTTGAAGTTGGTGCGTTTGTGGCAGCAATGATCTCCCGCATTTCGTTGCCACCTTTGTGTATCTTCGGGAGACAAAGGTGGCAACGAAATGCGGGAGATCATTGCTGCCACAAACGCACCAACTTCAAAAATTGCCAGGTGGTTAACAGAAGAATGCAAAAGACTACCATTTAGGACAAGTGAGAAATCTGTTAAAAACAGGGAGGATCTGATTGAAAAGCTACAGGAGATTGATGCTGTGAGGGAAGAGGAGATCATGGTCTCCTTTGATGTGAAATCACTTTTTCCAAGTGTTCCCGTGAAACAGACCCTAGTCTTGTTTGAAGACTGGCTTTTACAAAAAGACTCATCCTTGGAATGGAAAAAGAGATCGAAAATGTATTCGAAGTTGGCAACTCTGTGCATGAATGAGAGCTATTTCTCATTTCGAGGAAATTTTTTCAAGACAACTAAAGGGGTTCCCATGGGGAACCCATTGTCACCACTTTTGAGCGCTCTTTTCATGGGACACATCGAAAACATCATCGAAGAAAAAGGTTTAGCGCCTAGAGTATGGTATCGTTACGTGGATGATATTTTTGCAATCATTGATGCTCACCAAGCAGACATTTTTCTGGAACAATTAAACAACATCCACAAAAATATCAAGTTTACAATGGAAAGGGAAAACAATGGGGAGCTACCGTTTCTTGATATGAAAATTATAAGAAATAGCGGTTACCTAGAGTTTGATGTATATCGAAAGACGACGCACACACAGAGGACAATACCCAGCAACTCCAATCATTCCTACAACCAAAAAATGGCGGCATACAACACGATGATTAATAGAATGTTATCAATTCCGTTGACAACTGAACGACGCGTCGGAGGAGAGCAATTCATAATTGAAACAGCACAGAAGAATGGGTATACAGCGCGGTTAATAAAAACCATAATAAGCAAGTTAGATGCGCATCGAAGAAGAAACTCTTTTACGACATTCTTCAAAACACCGGTCCAAAATACGCGGAGAATGAAGCTGACTTATTCTACACATTCACGGAAGCTACAAAAAATACTGAAGACAGCGGGTATCGAAACAGCACACTCGTCACGAATCTACAAATTGGAACAAAAACTAGGGACTACGAAGGACAGTAAACAAAAGGATGAACGTAGCGGCATATACAGGATAACATGCCCAGAGTGTGGAAAAATGTACGTGGGCCAAACAAAACGACTGGTGAAAATTCGATTCCACGAGCATATAAGGGAAGCGGAAGTAGCAGCGAAAAAAGGACGAAATGAGGCAAGATCAACGGTTGCAAGACACATTATGGAGAGCACGCATCAAATAGAATGGGACAACGTGGAGATCCTCGAAGAAATCAACGATTGGAGAAGGTTGGATGCAGCGGAAAGTTTGTGGATTTCAAGGATACCGGAAGATTTAAGGCTTAATACGGATCTAGGGAACGCATACAGTAGTTTGATCGGATCAATATGTTAAAGGCTTGAATGACTCATCTAGTTTATAACACCGTGAAGGATAATTAGAGTGGGATAATGTTTTAATTACCTTTCCAAGTAGTAATTTTGATGGTTTTATTATTTTCATTAAAATACCTTTTGTAAATTAGTTTGTAATTAAGAAACGATGTATAAATAAAAGAATTTTTGGATTATGTTTCAGTAACACGGCACTGAAGAAGGAAATAACTTGTTTCCGAAACACGTGTCTGCCCGGGTTTTAATAAATATTGGCGTTTTAAGGAAAATATTAGGGTTTTTATTTATTCATATCAATTTGACGTCAATTCTGGAAAGGGGGTACTGTGGCGATCATAAAAACTATTTCCACCACTGAGTGGCGCTGACATCATCTCGAGGAAGTTTGACTTTACACATCTGGCAACCAATCAGCTAGCAACAACAGGACTTTTCATCAGCTGTTCTCTTTGGCTTTTGGTCGCGAAGCAGACAAGTTTAGTTTCATTTAATGAACTGTGATATGTTTAGATTTTTGCAATAAATTGTTATTTACCGCTTTAAGTGAGTTTAATCGCATTGTGCACGTCTTAATCCACGGAATTCAAGGCGGCTACATTTCAGGCAATACTAATTAGATTTAGTCAAACTGACATGCGTTTGAAAGGTGACATTCCAGTCTACAATTTTCATATGGACAGTTTTGTATTTCGTCATTCGTGTCAAAAGTTGTATTCATTTAAAAATGAGTGAAATTCCTGAAAAAATTCGTTATATTTTACAATATCACTACGATCAAGGTGCGAATACAGCAATTAACCAGATTGCAACAAGTAATTCAAAAAAACCAGCCAGAATTGATCAATAGAAAGGGTGTTGTCTGCCATCATGACAATGACAGACCACACACATCTTTGATGACCCGGCAAAAATTGACAGAGCTTGGCTGGGAAGTTTCGATGCACCTTGCACCATCAGTCCACCATTTGTTTCGATCTCTGCAAAATTTCCTTAATGAAAAGAAATTCACTTCAAAAAGGGACTGTGAAAATCACTAGTCCAAGTTTTTCGCCGATAAACCACAGAAGTTATACACAGATGGAATAATGGCTCGAACCAAAAAATGGCAAAAGGTCATAATAATGGTCAGGTAATAATGGACAACATGAACTTAAATAAAATACATTTTAAATTAAAAAAAATAATCAAAATATATCCTACTCCCATCTTATTCACCACTTTGCTGAACTAGTTCGCCACAGAATCCCTCATTCGGAGCCCTGAGAGAATTTCCGGTTTTTATGCAAGGACATTCGGGAATAATTAGCTTAAACAATTATGTATATTAATATTCGATAGAACTTGATAGAAAAGTTCTTTCCACTATCATCGATATAATACATAATTATCCTGTAGGTATTCAAAATTATGATTGCAAACCTCCTCCTTAGGCATTTTCAACCAAATAAATCCCCATCTCTCTAAATTAACTTTATCTCCCCCACTCTCAATTTTTGCCTCAATGTGTGTCCCGGGACAATATTTCAGCATACTCTGTAAATTTCCAACTGTCACGTGGCACAGAATAACAAAACATTCTCAAGGACATCATCTTTGCTGGGTGCTTTGACCTTGCCTTGGCGGCTCACCTCGAATCGATAGTCTAACCTCGAAACATTCTGAGTGGTATCGTATTGTATCGAGTCGAGAGGATTCAATCCAAGGCGCCGTCGTTGCTATCTTCGCTTCCATCGTCCTCTTCGTCTAGAATGGACGACAATGCTGCAAAAGACCGCGCGCCAGGATGAAGTGAAGAAGGGCGAAAATGCCGTAAAGTTGAGTGGAGTTATTTTGAGAATTCAATACAAAGTTTGCCAGCATGGCAATTTATATCCTTTCGGCTCCATTGTGACAATATTCGTTATTCGGAGGACTCGTCGTGGTGAATGTGAACTGGTATTGCGCCACTGTGTAAACTCAGGATTATCTCTACAAGAAATAAGGACAGAATATATATTTATGTAATACGACGAAGTTAGAGGTTTTGGTATGAAATGAAAAATGGTAAAGTAACGCCATAAATTGTCAAAAATAACGGTAACGTGGCCGCATCGTCTTTTTTTTTTTTGTGGCTCCTTCTTATATTGCGCGCATTATGTATTCCAATGGCGGGAACGCTGTTTGATAGCGTTAGATATAAGGATGGGCAGGTGGGTGAGAATTTATTGCGTGTGTACTTACAAGCGTAGACACATAAACAGGAATGGAGCCTGAAAGCGGACGTTTCAAATTATTCCAAGTCGCCCGAAACAAGGAAGCACATAATATTTTGATAGTATGACAGCGGGGGATGTGGTACCATAACGAGGTAATATTAGTTAATTCTTGTCGGTAGATAAAAATGTAATTTGAATTTAGTTATTGTGTGGACATTGTACGTAATAGTTGGTAGGCAGGAATGAAATGAAAGAATTTTCAATCCTGTTTGATGCAAAGCTTTTATGCAATATTTTGGAGGTTGAGTTGTATTCCTTGGAACGGAGTGTGGACTGTTGGTTGATTTGAGAAGTAGTTCAATTTAAAATAACAGCAGAACGTGACAATCTGTTATTAGTAAATTATCTCGTAGAGATGGGATTGTCCTAGTCTACCTTGTATCGAAGTGGGTAGATATAATTACATGTCTGTAAAGGACTGCTGCCTCGGCGAAAGAGGATGGTGAGATCCGCCGATATTGGCCTTGTCTGAGGACGCGTGAATGCGCTGGCATGCTAGCGTTGCGATGTCGTGGGACGAGTGCTTTCCCCCAGCGCAAGGACCCACTACAAAAGAAATTCCGATTTCACGAATTGAAAGGGTTAGAACGAATATCGATCGATGTCGAGAATGAGGTAAACTACTGAGGGCCAAAAATTGCTGACTCTAAGGACAAACCGGGCCTGGAGAAAACAGACGGACTTTAAAGGACATCGTCGTTACCGGCGATACTTATGGCCCCCAAATAAGAGTGGGCATCAAGGTGGAAGTGGTTCTTCATTCGTCAGAAATAAGCTGTGGTGCTTCATTCGTCAGAAATAAGCTTCGACATGAGAACTTCACCATCGCCGTCGAGGACGACATTCGACCGTCACAATGTTGAAACACATTTCACGTTGCCGAATGCACGCCAGGACCACACACTCAAGGGAAATATGTTGCAGACCACTTTAAACAAAAATAGCCAATAACTGCGTGCAACATGTAATACATAGCAACCCGACCAACTATGCCAGAAACCGATAAGTCTGCACAATTCGAATCGATTGATTTTGCTTTGTTCGTTGCACCTGAAGCCAGGCAAGATTTGCAGCAGCCGCAGAGAGGTTTCCTGCACGCTTAAACAACCGTTTATCGACCGGGAAATAAGCCCAAACACAGCAGGCGGCACTACGTGATTTTAGAACGCAAGTTCGGCATCCGAAACTAAGTTGGAGTTAAGATTGTAATAAGTGAATGAAGCCGCAGCCCAAGAAACTGCAATTTCGTCTTATCCGCGGTGTAACATGACCATGATGCAGTACTCGACAACACGACAAATGTTTTCCACTACTTCTCCCCCTCCGCGAACGCTAACTTTTCCCTCCTCATGCACGTCAGACATCAAAGACGAAAAAGCGTTTCTTCGTTGCCGTGCGATTTTCCCGACTTGCGCAACGCGTGGCGATCAGAAACAGACTCCCAATGCGCCCAAGCAGATCTCCTCACTTTATTTCCAATCGTCGCCTTGCGGGACTAGTCGCGACGGTAGTTGACGAGCCTTCTATCCACTTCAGATTGCATTGCGGAAGTGCAATTCGTGAATAAGCTGCGTTGTAAAGGGGTTGCCGTGACCGAATTTTAATTGCAGATTTGGATTTTCTTAAATTAATAGAAGATAATAATGTAACAAAATTTAAATAATAATAAAAGATAAATATCATAAAGGATATAGTTATAAAGAGGAATTTAATTTAACATAGAGAGGAAAAAGATAATATAAAATTTATATTGATAATAAAAAAAATATTTTACAACTTATGAAACTATAAATTGGAATAATTAAATTTTTCAAATCTGCAATTAAAATTCGGATCAGCGTTATGCCGGTTTTTGAGCAGTTTGCTTAGGCGACTGCTCGATTACTACAGGTGTACCTAACTTATCCCAGCTCCTCTTTGGCTAGGCTGTATCGTTTCAGATGAACTCTTCTCTTGTGATATAGTGCTTTCCAGCGATACATAACATATACTGGTGCTCGTCTGCGAAATTCAGGAACCTCCACTCGCTATTTGTCTAGAAGTTTTTGAGGTTTTTCCAAGTGTTCAATACTCCGTAAGGTACCCTTTTAACTTCTCTTGCCTGTTTCTTTCTTAATCGGATAGAAGTTTTAAACTTTTTCTCGCCATATGCGTCGAAAAACACCGATCTCTCAAAACCCAGTAGTAGTCTGTGTCCTTTATTGCAGTCAAACCCCTCAAAAAACTCTGTCGTTGCCTCCTTCTTGATTCATGCGTCTGCCTGACTGTCTTCGATTTCTATGCTCCCTAGCACCGGGTAAAGTATAATCGTAATGTCTCCACTCAGCTTTGTGATTTACGGAAACACTCCGGAACCATTTTCGATGCGATTCTATGGCTTTAATGTCTGCCATGGCGTAGTGTTTTCCAAAGATGTTATAGGTGTCCGTACAGGGAACCGTTGCCGATAGGCTGGCACAAGGGTCGGTTTGATGATGACTAGCTGGTTTAATTCTCGCGTTCGTGTCAATGATATCAGTGGTTTTCAGATTCCAAAATGCTCTCTGAATTATTCACAGAGTGTCCTTTCATCTTTTCTTCTTGTCAAAATTTCAATATCGTTTACGATTTCTCCGGATTTGTACAATCTTACCAGAGCTCTACCAAACGTTTCCGCATGTGCTTGACGTTATCCACGTTCACCCAATTTGGTCATTGCTAGATATACGAGGGTTATTTGAAAAGTTTCCGGCCTTATCAGCAAAAAGTAATGGTACATTCAAGTTCTCTTGCCAACTAATAGATGGCTTCTATATATGTATGCCATAAAAATTTCAAGTCATCCCGATCAAGTCAAAACACGTGACGTTTGTTGAGAACAATGGATAAAATCGAGAAGCTTGCGGTGTTAAAGTAGTGAAAGAAGAGTTACACCCCGTGTATGGTGAGTTGTCGCCCTCATTTACAACCGTGAAACATTGGGTGGCCGATTTCTAACGCGGTCGCACAAGCATTTTTGACGATGCATATTCTGGACGTCCAAAAACTGTTTCAACGGAAGATATTGACAGTTTAGTGCACACAACCGTAATAGAAGATTGCCGATTAACCATAAAGGAAATTACTTGGGCTTGTGGGATATCAACTGAACAGGTGCATAAGATTTTACATGAAGATTTATACATGAGAAAATTATACGCATGATGGGTGCCGAGTTTGTTGACTATCGACCAAAAGTGCGTATGGATGGCTGCTCTAAAGGAATCCTACCGAGTTTTTTCACCGATTAATTGGATCCATCCACCATACTCCGGAGACTGAACAACAGTCAAGGATGTGGATTGTGGTAGGGAAACCAGCTCCAAAGAAGGCAAAGGTAGTTTTTTCTGCGGGAAAACAGGTGGTGACCGTTTTTTGGGACAGCCGTGGAGTAATTATGGTTGATTACCTTCAAAAAGGTAAAACCATTAACGGACCCTATTACGCTGCGTTGCTGGACCAATTTAAGACGGAACTCAAGCGAACACACTTGGCGAGGAAGAAGGTGCTGTTTCATGAAGACAACGCGTGAGTCCACACATGCATGGTCACAATAGTGAAATTGGACGAATTGAAGTTCGAATTGCTTCAACACCCACCCTACTTACCAGACCTAGCTCTGAGTGACTTTTTTTTTGTTCCTCAACTTGTAAAAATTTCTGGGTTGGAAAAAATATGGGCCAAATACCGAGGTTGAAGTGGCTCTATAATAAGTAACCGGACTGAGCCTGCCCCGCGCTGTCAAAGCGTCTGCTAACCGGTATCTGGTGCTGTAGTGGTGGTGGGTGTCTAGGTAAAGGAAACCGGGCTGCAGCAGTTGCCTCCAAGCGCTTGGAGAGATAGCATCGAGCGAGAGCGGAGTGCGTGTTCAGTTACGTCGTCGGAGTGAAAATGGAGCGTACGATCGAGCAACCGAACCAGAGTTTTTTAACCACGTTATTACAGGAGACGAGACGTAGGTTTTCGAATACGATTCTGAGACGAAGCGGCAGAGTTCGAAGTGGCACACACCGGCGTCACCACGACCGAAAAAAGCGCGCATGAGCAAATCGAAGGTGAAGTCGATGCTCATTGCTTTCTTTGACGTGGAAGGCATTGTTCACAAAGAGTTTGTGCCACCCGGCCAAACTGTAAACGGCCAGTACTACAGAGAGGTGCTCCGTCGACTAACCGCCCGGGTTCGCCGAGTCCGTCCGGAGATTGCCGATTCGTGGATCCTCTATCACGACAATGCTCCGTCGCACACCTGCCTGCTCGTCACCGAGCAGTTGGCCAAACAGTCGAGGGCAACGTTGCCACAGTCTCCTTACAGCCCGGATATGGCACCAGCGGACTTCTTTCTGTTCCCCAAGATCAAGAGACACCTTAAGGGGACGCGGTTCGGGACTCTGGAAAACGTTCAACGTGCTACGACGAGGGCTCTAGACAGCATCGAGGTTGCCGACTTCCAGGGAGCGGTCGGGGATCGGAAAATCCGGTACCAGCGGGTTATCGACTCCAATGGGGACTACTTTGAAGATTTCTAAAGAAAAATTGTACATATTTTGCCAATAAAAAATTTCTTGAGGTCAGTCCGGTTACTTACTATCCAGACCCTGTCGATTATTTTGAGGCACAATGTCGAATGTGGGGCCTCGATGATTCAACAAATAGTGCCTATGTTGCCACGAAACTTGAGTGATTTTTGTCGTGTCTTAAGCCAGAAACTGGTAGTCTGTGTAGTCTAGTGGTTAGAGCATGAACGCATAAGTCGAAGGTCCCAGGTTCAAATCTCGTTGGGAGCAACGTGGTTTAGTTCAGGGAGTTTTTCGGACAGACTATGAGTGTTCACTTAGTGGTGATATGTACTGATTTAATCAGATCATATCATAGCTGAGCAAGCACACGGGAGCATGGTACTGGCCAAACCAACGCCGAAAAAAATCAATACGGTTATGAAAAATAAGATACTCTAACTATCTCTCAGCGAAGGCCCGAGAGGGGCTGTAGTGCTACAAAGAAGGAGAAGAAGCCAGAAACTTTTCACGAGCTGAAAGTTGGCTATGCCGACGCTAGTGCAAAATTTGAGAAGCAGGCATATGACGCCATTAAAGAAAAATTTTTGCGTATATTCCAAATACGTACAACACGATTTAAGGCGTTGACGAATTTCTGGAACCGCATTCGACGCTCCGATCAGACTTTTGAGTCGTACGCAAATCAGCTTAAAGAATTAAGCCGAGATTGCGGCTACAACGGCGACATGTTCGATCGACAATTGCGTAATCCCTTTACAACGGGATTGCATCAGAAACGAATCGAAATAGAATCAAAACAACGTTGGCCGGACCTTAAATTAAAAACAGTTTAGATGTGGAAGTAATATTTGCAGAAGTCAAGGGCGAGAGGCAGCAGAAAAAGACTATGACACTAGTGGTTGTGAATCGGTGAAACGCGTTCAAGACTCGGCAATACGTAAAACAGTTAAAAAAACTTCAAAGTAACCAGTGTCGACGCTGCGGTAAGCCAAAAATGCATAGAAAATTACATTTGCGAAGAGTGCGGTATACGAGGACATTTTGGATCGTGCTGCATCAAACGTGTTCGAGCTCAGTTAAGTTACACAAGTGCACACGTACATGCCAATAAAAACGAAAGCGAAAACAATACAACTACTAAAAGCAGCAAAAAATATACGAGAAACCGAAACAGCTTCCAGAAGAGAAAAGTTTTTAAAATGAGCGAGCACAGCTCCGACGAAGAAACGGAATCCGACTCAATATTCCACGTTAATAAGGGAAAAAGAATAAACGTCATGATCAGCAACATTAAATGCACGATGGATTGGGATCCAGGGGCAGCACACTCTATTATAAGCACAGCTTTGTGGATGAGAATCGGATCACCACCACTGTCAAAGGGCTCCACACTGAAAGCATACGGAAACTTCAAATTAAGACCTATGGGTAAAATGTTTGTGACTGTAAAACTGCAAAATACGACAGCTTCTCTCCCGATAGTTGTATTGGACAACGCAGAGCCTTTGCTATTTGTTTTACCGCGGAGTGAAGCGTTGAGCATACAATTTCCGTCTGCGGTGTACTCGCTGAAAGAATCCAAGCATCAAAAGGAATACAACAACGATAACCTTGATCGAGAATTATCCAAAGTAATTCAGGAAAATAAAATTCGTTTTGAGAGCTCACTCGGTAAGATTAAAAATTATCAAATTAAAATTCATTTAAAACCTACTGCGAAGCCTATACATGTACCAGCGCACCCAATAAAATTCGGTTTACAAAAAAATGTAGAAGCTAAACTCGACAGACTTATAGAAAAAGGGGTGATTTCACACGTGGACCCTAACAATACACCGCTAGAGTGGGCAACACCCACAGTAAATGTCATAAAGAAAGATGGTACAATTAGAATTCGCGGTGACTATTGAACAACCTTTAATCCCGCGCTAGTAACAGAACGTTATCCATTCCCACTTTTTGATCATCTGACACACAAATAATCTTGTAGAGAAACGTATACAACGATTGACTTAAAGGATGCATATCTGCAATTTGAAATGCACCCCGACTCAAGGAAATTCGTAGTTATTTCGACTCACAGAGGTTATTACCAGTACAACCGCCTTCCTTTTGGCATCGCAAATGCCTCGACTAGTTTTGACAGGTATTTGGAAAACTTATTAGAAGAGATACCCAACGTTGCGGTATATTTTGACGATATCACCATCACGGGCAAGGACAATCACACCCATTTGGTAAACATAAAAGAAGTTTTACGACGACTGCGCGCAGCAGGCTTTCGAGTCAAACTAAGCAAGTGCGCGTTTATGCAACCCTCAATCGAATATTTGGGACAAACAATCAGTAAAGAAGGTATACGATCGTCACAATCCAAATTGGCAGCGATTGCAAATGCTTCAACACCAACCAACGTAAAGGAGCTCAGATCTTTTTGAGGTTTAATAAATTTTTATGAAGGTTTTATACCTAACCAGCACGGTACGTGTGCAAATCTTCACTCATTAACAGGAACACGACAATAATGGAGGTGGGGTCCTGCGGAATTACAGACATTCGACCACATAAAGCAAAACGTGGTTAAAGCTAATATTATCGTGCCGTACGACTTAACCGCCAACTGTACGTAGCATGTGACGCATCTGAAAAAGGAGTAGGAGCTGTCTTATTTCATAAAACTAGTGTGCAAAGCGAGGAGCCTATTGCCTTTGCTTCTCGCAAACTTACTAACGCCGAGCAAAAATATACTGTGGTCGATCGCGAAGCCTTAGCAATATTTTTCGCAGTAAGAAAAGTTGACCAGATTTTACGAGGTACTACGTTCACGCTAATCGCAGACCATAAGCCGTTACAACATTTGTTTGGCGAAAATCGGAATCTGCCAAAATTGGTCAATAGCCGACTGACTCGGTGGGCGCTCTACATCGGATCGTATAACTACAACATATAATATAGAAGAGGAGCCAACAACGTTATTGCAGATTGCTTTTCACGACTTCCGAATAATGACGAACGGGCAGGCAGAGACGAGCAGCGGATTAACAAGATATCCGAGAAATTACTAAGTAGTAAGTACGACGATATACAGCTATCAAAAAAGATTTTTTAGAAAGCAACAAAAAACGACCCTATGCTCCGAAAAGTATTATGGCTAGTACGATCAAGTTGGAATAGCAAACAAGTAAAGAACGAGCTTAAATCGTACTACGACAAAAAAGATGAAATTGCTACAATCGGCAACATTCTAACCTGACAGGGTAGACTAATCATACCAAACAAACTTCGCCAACCCGTGCTAAGACGTCTGCACATCGGACGTCCGGCAATAGTTGCTATGCGTGCAATAGCCCGTGCGTATGTCTGGTGGTCACTTATAAATGCCGACATCGACACATTTGTAAAAAAAGGCAGGAACAGGAACAAAGGCCGCTATACACTGAACTTCCAGTGTTTTCGTGGACTATACCGGAACGACCATGGCAACGAATCCACGTGGACTTTGCTGGACCATACGAGGATCAGCAGTGCCTTGTTGTAGTTGATGCCCATTCAAAATGGGTAGATATTCGACTTTTCAAACAAACAACAGGAACACGACAACAATGGAGGTAGGGTCCTGGCTTACCGACGAGATTACGGACAATGAAATCTTTTCTCACCATACTGTATTTAGGAAGGACCGAGATCGGATCACTACCGGTAAATCTGATGGTGGTGGTGTGCTCATTGCTGTAAATCCTCTATTGAATGGTATCTTCTGCACGGAATTATCCTTGTCACCGCCGGTCGAAGGCGTGGCAGTCCGCATTTACCTTCAAAACGTTTCACTTTTTATTGTAAGCATTTACGTTCCCTGCAACTCTCCCTGAACAACTTTTCAAATCCTTTTCAGCGAATTAAGTAACTTTATAAACAACGCCAAATCTTCCGCCCAGTTTCTCATCTGCGGAGACTTCAATATGCCTTCTGTCCACTGGAATATTGAGACCGGCACTCCATCATCTTACAATGACTTCTCTATTGCCATTTCCGCATTTCTGTCTCTTTGCTCCCTCTCCCAATTAAATACTATAAAGAACACTTTCAACCGTATTTTGGATCTGATTCTTTCGAATGATCCCCATACTGCAGACCCTGTCTTCCCCACCTCTTCCCCTTATGTTACCCCTGATCCCCACCATCCACCTTTAGAATTACGTCTATTAATAGAATTGCCACGTACAAAGAAACGAGCAAACCCATCTCGCTTTGATTTCTTTAAAGCTAGTTACGAAGGCTTAGCATCTGAACTTATGGCCGTGAACTGGCACGCAGTTCTGGACCATACTGATCCAAATGGTGCTGTTCAGATGTTTTACTCACTCCTCCATAATATAATTCCTTTACACACGCCAACCTCTCGTTCTTCAGGTAGTAAATGGTCACCCTGGCTTACCAAAGATATTGCCCAGGCAGTGCGAATGAAAGACGCAGCCCGCAAACGCTACCAACGTTCACGATCCGACATTGACCTTTCGGTGTTCCGTCAACTTCGGGCGATTGCCAAGTCCATAAAACTACCTTCCTAACTAACAATCCCAAATCCTGTTGGTCCTATGTCCACTCCTTAAAATCATCCCACAGCTCTGTTAGTTTTTTATCATTCCAGAACAATACTGCCAACAATGAGCAGGCCATGTGTGACTTGTTTGCTGACTTTTTTTCTTCAGTCTATATCTCATCCTCTCCCTCAATCGTCACCAATTCTAGAGCTTCCCTGAACAAGTTCAGTGTTTTTTCTACGTGCCCTTCTGAAGTCGCTGCTGTAATCGCGTCGCTAAACGCTAGCAGCGCCGTTGGTCCGGACGGGATCCCGAACGTTTTCATTAAATCGCTCGCTTCTTCCTTGAGTGTCCCACTTGCCCTTATCTTTAATATGAGTCTAGCAACAGGGATTTTCCCAGACACCTGGAAGCGAGCCAACATTCTCCCTATCCATAAGGCAGGGGACCGCTCCTCTGCTCATAATTATCGACCCATTTCTCTGTTATTCTGCTTTGGTAAAATCCTAGAACGTATTGTGCATTTGAGGATTTATGATGCTTTACGGCTAAATTTCTCCAATAGGCAACATGATTTCATAAAAGGGTGTTCCACTGTAACCAATTTACTTGAAATTACAGATACTATTGCCTCTGCACTTGACTCAGGTGGTCAAGTGGATGTGATTTACACAGATTTCGCTAAAGCATTTGATAGCGTAGATCACAACATTCTGATTGCAAAACTCCAACAATTTGGCATTAGTGGCCTCCTCCTGGCATGGCTGGACTCGTTTTTCAAAAATAGATCCTGTACGGTGATTTGGGGTGGACCAACTTCATATTCTTTCAGTCCCATTTCTGGCGTTCCACAAGGTTCTATTCTAAGTCCTCTCCTCTTCAATCTATTCATTAATAATCTCCCGTCTATTTTTACTTCTAAATCCCTATTATATGCGGACGACTTGAAAATTTTTAGAGTCATCAGCTCAAATCAAGATTGCCTGGATCTTCAAAATGACTTAGACCTCTTAAACTCATGGTGTCGAAATAATCGACTCACTCTTAACATCTCTAAATGTTATTGGATGTGCTTTTCCAGGAAAGCAAATCGCATTCCTTTCGCTTACTCAATCGACCACTCAGAGCTCGTTTGCGTCGATAGGTTTAAGGATTTAGGCGTAACGTTTGACCCCCATCTGAAGTTCGACATCCACATACTTCAAATGACATCTAACGCCTCTAGAGTTGCAGGCTTTGTTTTACGCTCTTCTCATAAATATTTCAGTATTCAAACCGGAATACGTCTGTTCTCTACGATTGTGCGCCCGATTCTAGAATATCCATGTCAGGTGTGGTCACCGCACCTAATTTATCTCTCAGACGCAGTGGAATCTGTTCAGCGAAAATTCACACGCACGCTCCTCTTATAGCATAAGGTTCCGTATCGTCCTTACAACGACCGCCTGAGTTTCCTGTTCATGCCTTCGCTTCAAGCGAGGAGGCTCTTCCTCGACCAATGCTTTCTCTTTAAACTTGCCAGTGGTTTACGTTCATCTAACATAATCAACGCGATAAGCACACGCCCACTTTCCCGAACCAGATCGTTTCAGTACTATATAGTACCGTACGCTAGAACAGAAACGTATCGTCAATCTCCGTTAGTTCGAATGGTTAGAGATCATCATCGTCTCCAGCTTGGTCCTCCTTTAAATTAAAGCTACGGAGAATACTCTGCCATCTATAAATTTAATTCTTTTTGTCTTTTTATAATGTACGTATCACTTTTGCCTTGAAAGGTGCTTAATTTTTATGGATTTTTTCTTTTTAAAGTTCTTTTTTCTTATTAAGAAACTACCTTGTAATTGCAATTTCATTCTGTAAGATAGTTTTGTAAATAAATAAATAAAAAAAAAAAAACAAGAGCTGAACATCTATGTAATATGCTAGGGGATATTTTTACCACGATTGGATTACCGCAAATCATTGTATCGGATAACGGGCCATAATTTATATCCAAAAAGTTTCAACATTTTTGTAAATCACGATGTATAAACCACATTAGATCGTCATCATACCATCCCAGGACCAATGGGCTCGCTGAGCGTTTTGTTCAGACTTTTGAAACAAGAACGAGAGCCAGTAAAAATGAAAACAAGACAACGCAGCCGCGTCTTCCTAAGTTTCTGTCCACATATTTGAATACGAGCACTCCACATGCTGCAACAGGTAAAACTCCAGCTGAAATGATGTTTGGCAGACGACTGAAGGGTATTTTCGACAACTTAAAACCCGACAAGAGACAAGAACTGCAGTTCAAGAGCCTAAGACAAGAGATTGAGCCAGGTAAGAAGATACGCGGATTCCAACCAGGGTAACCATCTATTACAAGACAAAACCTGAAAAAAAATGGCTGCCAGCAAAAGTTACGGAGAGAACACATCGGTACTCCTATCGTATACTAACTCCCGACGGTGTAGAGAAAAGACAACACTGCGACCACATGCGCGAACGTAATGAAGACGAAGACGTAGATAAAAACAACACTCTTCCAGACTTGCAGATCTCACCAAATATACCAATAATCGTTGAAAAGACACAACCTATTACGACCAGTACCCCGGCATCTCAAGTCGGATTTCAGGAGACTGTGATGGAAAATATGGAACTACCCTCAGAACCGAGACGAAGCAACGGTCTTCGCAGAGAGCCAGACCGTTTCAGAAGCAGTGATTACCAATGAAAATTTCTTACATACTGAATGTTTTTCTTAATATTAATAATTGAATTCATTCAGCTTGAATATTTAGTGCTTTCAAATTTTTTTGAATTACATTCGATTTCTTATTTCGCTATTTGCTTTAAATGAATATTGATAATTTCACATAATTGAATATGTATCGCCTTATGATAGGGCGGGAGGAATGTCATGTAAATGGCTTATATTTGAAGAGAATAAATCAGTTGCAATCAGAGCTAGGACATGCTTGGTCGTGTCACGTTTAACATAACATTCAGTTTTACCTAAAGCATTGTTGTCTGATGGACTGAAGTGTTGGGAAAAGCTTTTGACCAAATGTATTGACTTGCGTGGAGACGACGTCGAGAAATAAAGTTTTGTTTGACTTGAATTATGTGTTTCCCTTTAAAAAGCCAAATGACCCTCGTATGTTTCAAATTAAATTAATGGCTGAGCGGTAAAATGTGCATATTGTTTAATGGGCTTTATTTTGTGGCGATATGAAGAGCATCAACTGCACAAGAGAGCATGTACTTGGCGAGAGAGGGGACGGCCTTGGGTACAAGGATTTATGAGCCAGTGAATCACAAGGAGCCCTCCTCATGTATGGGGCATGGAATAGTCTACAACGGAGTTAAGATGTAATGTACACTAATGAAGGCAAATGAAGTATCTAAAATCCTCAATCAAAATGTAACAATTCTGCGACAAAGTATCGCTTCCGTGCCCTCTGGTGGAGCTCTTAACTGGGGCCCTCGGACCCGGATAGCCCAATGGATAGGGGGCCATGCGCTACTCGCTTTGCCAATGGGCCCCACAGGAGTCGCCAAGCGAGAATCACGACTCGCCAAAAGGCTCGCACCGACACCGTTCACCACACGACGCGTAATGCACTCACGCACCACCTATCCTCCCTAATCGCGATAACAGCTAAGGCGGGGGAAATTAAGGAAAAGTATGAGCCCTGACGAGCCTCGGAGTCACACCACGTGGCGGCAAAGCGCCCTCGAGCCTTCCTTTTCTTGATTCACAAACAATTTAATTTCAAGATTAATAATATTAGAAGGAAATACAAAAGATGTTTTAAAAAAGAACTAGATGTAAAATTATACTTATATTGGCCAAGCTTACACTTTTCAACCGGGCTTGTTCGACTCGGGGGCCCCCAATCTTGCTGCCGCCAACTTCTGCTGCGATCCAATTCCTTGATCCACCTCGGTCGTAGAAGACGCTCTCATCGTTGTTCCCAAAACCTCCTTAATTCCTCCGATCAATCCTCAAATTCGATTTTTCCAGCTCGGCTATAACCTCCAAAAAATCCCGCCAAAAATTCTTGCTCCCTCTTGGGAAAATGCAAAGTGAAAGAGACCTTCCTAAGCTCCGTCCGGGGTCTTATATCCCCTCTGGTGGCCACGCTTTCATACAAAGGAGCTTTTCGATGTTCCACCAGTTCAGTGGACTGTTCATCGCATTCACTGCATTACCCGCGTGTCGTGTCAGCTGGCATCTTGCGAACTTTAAATGTCATAATATGGTGATGGAACGATGAACTATGAGCTATGACGCGATGATGGTTGATGTTGTTGTTGTTGCTGCTGTTGCTTCGATGCAGATGACAGATTCGATTTATATTGCTCAACATATGGTATACCTGCTGTCCCACTTCCGCCTACATTTCTACTGCCGTCCTGATATCTGCTGGACACTTTTTCCGATTGTCCTATATTGTGTTCGCGATCGTATCCAAATGTGCTATGTGTTGACGGATGCTGTTGGCTTTGTTAATGTTGTTGCTGCTGTTGTTGGCTGTGCCTTGATAAATTCGATGGTTTTGACGACGGCAGTGTGGATGAGTGTAGGCATCTGACGATGCTTGCCTACTACTTCCACGCAATTGACTTCGTGATGGTCTTTGCAAAGAACGGTAATTGTTCAAATTTGCAGCACATAGTGGTTGGGAAGTGTTCTTTGTTATATCTGGTAATTTTAAGTTGGACTGGGGAATGTCTAGAAGCGGTTGATTTAAAATTGAGATGCCTTTCGATAGTTTACCACTAGATGATCGATAATTTGGTGTTTCAATGCTGTAAACAGTAGGCTGTCGAATAGGCTGCTGGTGATGTGATTGATGTTGTTCAAGGCGCTGTGACTGCTGTTGATGTTGGTTATATTCGCTAACAACATCGGGAACACTTCTATTGACTCATTTCCATTCCACGGCTTTTCCACTTTCATTGGGACATCGTGATATATTGTGGCGGGAATGTAGTCCAAGGAAATTTGAGGTGATTGTGCGGTTAATTCGGATTGTGGGCCTAACGGTACCTCACTATCACTGGGCAGAAGGGAGAGATCGAAGCTATCTGCATAAGCATCTGTTGAGTATTGGAAATTGTTTGCACTGGGGGGCACTGTTTGCGACATCTTCCATGTATTACAGGATCCTCAATATTCGATATTACATGATGTTATCATTGCAGTGCATTATTTTAGTTCTGATTTTCGTGTTAGCATTTATCGTTTTGTGTTAGCATCCATGACTCTATGTTAATGTGCAGATGTTGGTTTCTTTTTTTTGGTGGTTTCGTGATAGCGGAGATGCATGCGTGTGATGATTTATAGCTCAGATTTGATAAAGCGTTTATCAATATTCTAGGGATTTTTTGTTAGTTTTTATTTTGCTTGTAGGAACAACATACACATTTCCCTTAAACTAATTCGATGAAGCCATTATCTTTGTTTAAGATTCTCGAAAAATATCAAATTTTTTTTTTCATTTTTCTTTTCCAAGTATTGCAACTGTTGTCCATGGTTGTTAATAGTGAAAAATATTTTAGAAAATCAGCTGGTATTATTGGTTGAGACACTTCTAGCTTCCCACCGGCTTCTTCCAAGCGTGCTTTAAAATCAGGTAAATCGTCTACAATACAAGGGTGACCGGCCGATGGCCAAAATAGGCAACAACAATAGCGACAAAACTTCGCCATATTGATGATCCTCGCGTATGCCATAATTTTTACGTAGTTCATTGTAAATTAGTTTCCAATCTTTAACATCACGCAGCCGCTTATATTTATGCTTATCTAATATGAAGTTAATTTGATTCAGGCTAAAATGAAAGCGGCACAATTCACGCCAAATGCGTTGTTCAGATATGATAGCTGCCATAAGATTCCAAGCATTTGAAGATGATTCTAAATCTTTATGATCTGCAATACGTAAAATTATTTCTCTAATACAGTCTTTCAGGTAAATCGTGTAGTTTTGGACGTATTTCTGGTCCGGGCTCCGTAATTTGTATTTGACTTTTAGTATTCTCCCAAGTTTCTGATTTGAGCTTGGACGTAAACTTGTCCATATGCTTATTTTCCATCACGCTCCAATGTGGCTGACCTAGATTCATCAGTATTTGCCGGCCCGATTCGGTGAAATTAATTGCACGCTTTCGACATTTCAGCACAATGATTGAATGCATTGTCAGCGGAAGTGCTCGTGGATCTGCTTAGAACCTACTTAAATCTAATGTCTAAGTGTGATACAAAATATAAAGCGTTACATACATCGTTAAACCTCGACTTCAGTTGGCTCGGGATGTTATCCTCGCGGAGAACTTATTATATTTTTTTTTGTTGTTTCTTTTTTTTCCGCTTCTTTGTTTTCTTGTGTGTGTGGAAGGCTCCCGTGGCAACCTTGTGATTACACAAAATCAAATCAAAAATAACCAACAAGAAATTCAACCATGTACTGTATCTTCCTACTAAGTTTTCTCTCCATCTGTAAATTTCTCTCAGAAGATTTTTCCAAAATTATCTTTTCATTAAATTTAATTTTTCATCATTTCAATTCTATTTAGGATAGTTTAGTTTGTTTTTCATGTGACCCAATTCCTTGACCACGCTAACATCTTCACTACGAGTAAGTTTTGCACGAGGAATATGTAAAATTTTCATCTTTTTGGTAACGTCTCGTGCATCTATTTTTAAATCAAAGACCAAAATAATATTTTGTTTTCATTTTTTTCGTGGCTTTATCTCGTAATATTTCTTGAATGTCTTCATTTTTAGAGACAAAACGACCTTGCGTTCGTTGTCCGACGACAAACGAGTCAATCCCATGATCTACAATCATCGGATGGTATGGTGGTTTGTGTTATATTCGGTTGTTGCCATCTTTTACCATCGAACAGTGCTGTTACTCGTATCGTGCAACATAACGCATAGCAGCAGCAGCAGACACAGCTATGGCTACTTCACTTTCTTGCTCTTGCTCAACACCACACAAATATACCAACGAAATTGCCGCCGATTGACGTCATTCGATAACAGCAAAAGTATCTGCGACATAAAAGATTGCGGTAGGTGTTGGTAGAAAGAGGCATTGGGGGTGGTAAAAGAGAGTAGAGGACTGGGAAGGCTAGGAAAATCGAAAACGAGCGTATCAAATGCATTTCGAGTCCCAAGTTTCAGGTTTCTGTTTCCGATATGAAGGAAGAAGTGAAGTTGATAGATACTCGTATGTACGTACCTTGGCGGTAAATCATGGCGACAAAAATTAATGGGGCATACCGTTGAGGAATTTACGGGAAGTTTAATGTTTAAGCGGACTTTAAAAGGCAGACCTGCTGCTTTGAAGTGAAATGGAAAATTTTCCATAGAAATAATTTATTTTGTATCGCCAAAATTTATATCTAACTAACAATTCCGTTACTTCTGATGAAAATGCCCCGTTCAAGTACTTTCAACTTTCTTTTTTATCTTCTGCCCCACTGAACTTAGTAAAGCTCACATCTTCCTCTCTTTATCGCACATTAATTTTCAATTAGGGAAACACTCATCAAATATCTTTGGTGCACGAGTATGTCAAATTCGTGTGGATATTTAAAAGGAAGCACAAAAAATAAAAACACGCAACAGATTACATACTCGCAACTCAAACTGTATCGAGTGTGGAAATTTGAACAGAAAAATCAGAAAATTTACGCTTGTTTAATTTCCCTATCTTCACCACTTTGCCCCCTTTCCGTTCGCATCCAATGAACCGTGTGGATGTGATTTGTTTGATTTGAAGAAATTAGTGCGTTTTACTTGAACCGTTTTTCGTTGCTTTCCCATCATCGACTTCGCGCTCTCTGTCCGCCACCTTACCAGAGAGTATCTTTCGGATATTTCGCTTTAATGACGAATCATTTCCTAGTGCTCCACTGACCCAAAAAATGTGTACTAATAGTAACAAATTTGTCGTAGCGGGCAATATTCTTAGATATTGATGTGGAGGAATGGATATACGGATGTATTACAGATCCATATATTGGAGAAGCTTCGAATCCGTAGTAGCACGGGTTAGGGGACATGAGGATGCCTTTATCGAAATGGTGAGATTGTAGTTGCAGTTGACCTTGTGAGATTTCTCATCTTCAAACATAGCAGCAAGCCCAAAGTGATACGCACCGTCACGGACAATTTAAATCAATTGCAGAATGAGAGGATGCGTTCTATTTTCATTCACGTCTTATTTACGCATGATGTTATCAATTTTTTTCGAGGCTAATTCAAATCACTTTGGTACGTAGTGATTTGTTGCTGTTAGTGTTGAACGACTTTCACAAGCAGAAGATGATCACGAAGATGAGACAGTTTGTCTGTAAGCTATTGGAGATTGACTCATGGCTTTGAGTGAGCAAACAAGAAGCAGAAAATGCAATAAAAGTTTTTGCGACACACTCACCAGGCGAATGATGATTCAAATTTCGCATGAAATTCTGCAATGAGTTTGATGGGGTTTCATAGAATTTTTTAATGACTGCTTGTTTGTTGCTCCAGATTCATTTGACATTTGTGAACGTAAGAAACTAATTCTAAATTTAGCGATGTATATTAAAATGTTCGCGTTGTGTAGCGGTTAGACCAGTCACCTCGTAAGCCGAAGATCTCTGGTTCGAGTCTCGTTGGATCATAGAGGGATCTCAGAGCAAACAGTAGGAATTGTTTCTGAACGGACTCAAATCTCTCTGAGCGAACATCAAAGACCGGATTCCAAACGACACAAGCGTAATCCAGAATTGGGCGAACTAATGATATGTACGAGTATAACGTTTTCCTTACCCAAAAGTTCTTCAATTATTTCGCGCGTCGTTTGATGAAACCTAAAAGCTTATCCGCTTTGCAGAGAACCTCAACGTAGTGCAAACTAAAGCAGAGTTTCTTATCCAAGTGAACGTCAAGATCTACTACACTATCAACTCTGGAAAGCTTTGTTTCATGCAGGTGATAATCAGATAATAAAATTGTACTTTTCCGAGAAAAACTTATCACCTGGCATTTCTCAAAATTCAAATATAGAAGATTTTTGTTAGACCACTCTAATAGAGTATTTATTTTGTCCTGCAGGAACAAAGCATCACTTTGAGGTGTTATCACATGATATAATTTGAGATCATCCGCATAAAATAAGTGTAGTATATCGGATAACACTTCAGAAAGGTCCGCTATAAAAATGTTGAAGAGAAGAGGTCCGAAGTGACTGCCTTGAGAAACACCGGAATAGAAATGAACACATATCCCTGAAATTTAACGGTTTGAGTCCGATTTTTGAGATACGAGTCCAGCCAATGAAGTAGGGAGCCAGTGATTCCAAATTTATTCAATTTATGAGACAAAATCGTATGATTGACACGGTCAAAAGCCTTACTAAAGTCAGTATAAATTGCGTCGACCTGGTATCCATTTTCCATTGCACAAAGGATGTGTGATGGACTGTTAAGTTGGTGGTTGTGGATCGATTCTTTCTGAAGCTGTTCAATAAAAGGTGATATTTTGGAACATACAATTTTTTCAAATAACTTTGGGGTAGTGGATAGTATGGTAATCCCTCCATAATTTTCAACGGCTCCTTTGCTTTTGTTTTTATGGATTGGAGTTAAGAAGGAGGATTTCCAGTATGCTGGGAACACGCCGCTTGATAGTGATTTGTTAAAAATGATCCAAAGAGGTAAAACTAATTGTTCTCTGAAAAATATGGAGGAAGTAAATCAGTGCCAGGTCCATGATCAAAATCAAGAGTTTCAATTGCGTCGAATATGTCACCCTCTGAAACTGACATTTCTTGCAGTACACGCCCACATTCTGTGTCCAGTGGTGAAAAATTATGGAAATTGTTTGCTGAACAGTAAACTGATTGAAAATGGTCTGCAAAATAATTACAGATTTCTTCAGGGAGAGTAGAACTGCAGTCTTTAAAAATCACTTGTTTAGGATAGCCATGAGCTTTGCGCTTGATGTTCACAAATTCAAAAACTTTCTTATAGTCTTTGATGATGTTTTCACCTATAACATTAACATACTGTGAGCTTCAAAAGAAAGTGTACACCTATGTGTAGCATATTCAAAACCTCATAAAATGAATTCTAGACGTCGGATTTTAGAAATGTTTTGTGTTTTCAAAAGGTTTTTTTATTTACTAATAACAAAATAAAAAATTTGATGATGAAAAATTGCACTAAAAATTCAACAACAAAATAACGAACAATACTCCATTTTTTACGCGTCAAAAATAAGTGTACAGCTTGCAGCACACCCTGTATTTAATGTGTTTATCGGGAAAACTTCGTTAGATTCAGTTTATAGTTCTTCAAAAATGCAAACTTGGTTGACATAACGCGCTAATTCAATCATTCGTAAATTTATTTGCACCATAAAATGATCCAGTTTCTACATTATCTAAAATGGGCAAGCAAAGTTCAATTGAAACGCAAAAACTTATTGTAAAATTAAGAATGGAAAGAAAATCGTTACGGGAAATATCACAAGTGGTGTGTAGAAGCCATAACATCGTGAAAAAACTTTTGGACAAATTTGAGAAGTTCAAAGACGTAAGTGATCGGCCTCGTTCCGGTAGGCCAAAAAAATTGTCCGTATGTGATGAACGATTTATTGTGAGGAAAGTGCTAGAAAATCCAGCAGTGAGTGCAGTAAAAATCGCGAAAAATATAACAGTAGATTCTCGGGTCAGTGTCAGCGCAAGTACTGTCCGCCGAATACTTAATAGGAATGGGTTACATGGCAGAGTACCCCGCAGAAAACCATACATTTCTGAAAAGAATCGGAAACTCCGCCAAAAGTATAAAAAAGAGCATATGTCATTCTGGGAAAACGTGCTTTTCTGTGATGAAAGTAAATTTGAAATATTTGGTTCCAAAAAATCACCCAGAATTTGGAGAAGTAAGAACGCCGAATTTGATCAGAAGAACATAAGTTCAACCATAAAGCATGGTGGTGGTTCGGTTATGGTCTGGGGGTGTATGGCGGCATCAGGCGTTGGGAATCTGGTCTTTATTGACACCACGATGAATTAAAATGATTACTTGGACATTTTGAAAGAAAATTTACTACCTAGTGTTGCAAAAGTAGGGTTAAATACATCATGGGTCTTCCAGCAGGACAACGACCCAAAGCACAAGTCAAAGCTAGTGCAGGAATGGTTATTGTATCGAACGCGTAAGCAGCTGGATCATCCTCCACAATCCCCAGACCTTAACCCTATCGAGCATTTGTCGGATTATCTCGATACACAAATCCGAAAACGGAATATAACAAGCAAAGAGTCGTTGAAGTCCATTTTAATCGAAGGATGGCAGAAAATTCCAGTCAGTTTGACTAAACGATTGATTGAGTCAATGCCAAGACGACTAGAAGCTGTTTTGAAGGCGAAAGGGAAGCAGACTAAGTATTAATTTGCAGATGTTTGCTTTATTTGTCCACTGTACACTTATTTTTGACGCGTAAAAAATAAAGTATTTTTTGTTATTTTGTTGTTAAATTTTTAGTGCAATGTTTTATCATCAAATTTTTTATTTTGTTATTAGAAAATACAAAAAAACTTTTCAAAATATAAAACATTTTTAAAATCCGACGTCTAGAGCTCATTTTATGAGGTTTTGAATATGCTACACATGGGTGTACACTTTCTTTTGACGCTCACTGTAAACTTCATAGGGCTCACGTGAGTTTAATTGAATATATTTTGCCAGCTCATCATGCTCTCTTTTAATTTCGTCATTCACATCAGATCTACTTTGCATAATTTTATACATTTTATTTCTTCTGTTCAGGGCTCTGATAATTTGTCCTTTTTCTTGATTTTGGGAACATGTCTTTCAACGGCGTCAAGGATGTGCTGATAGAATAAATTTACTGCATCATTTATATCTAACGTTGAAAGCATGGCAGTCCTGTCTATATTAAAAATATGCTTTCAAATGCTCTCGTAATCAGCATTGCGAAAATCAAATACAATAAAGTTATTGTACGAAAGAGTGTTTGTAGCTTCGGCCGTGGAAAATTCAACCGAAAGTGCGGAATGGTGGAGGGAGTTTGAGAAAAGATTTTCCACCTCACTGGTTGGATTAACCACCACATCGTTATAAGCATTGGTAAAGATAAGATCTAGCCAATTACCATTGCAATTGGGTGTCGGAGCTACTTGCTGTAAATCATTGCCATAAAATGTAGAAATAAGTTTGAAATCACTGTCGTCCAGAAGATTGACTGGAAGGAGACGGTTATCAAGTTCGTCGACTATAAACGTTAAATTGGGCCTATTAAAATCTCCAAGTATAATAATTTTATCTTCTTCATTAGAAAGGCCAGCAAGTGAAGAGATAACTCTACATGCATCATTGTAAACGACCTCATTGAACTTTGGAAGAATATAAAATGCACCAATGTACAAGTCAAATTTTTAGGGTTTTGTAAAATAATTTTACAAAACCCTACTAAAATCGCGTCCTGTCTGTCCGTCTGTCTGTCCGTCCGTGTGTCACAGCAGTTTTTCTCGGAAACTACTTAAGCTAGAAACATCAAATTTAGTATGTAGGTGTAAAGTGGTGTTCTCTTCAAAGTTCAACCACAAAAAAATTTTATAAGGTATTTAAGGGGGGTCTCCCCGTATAGGGGAGTGACCCCCCAAAAAAAAAAAATTTCATTGAAAGTAGCCGATATGGGTATCAAATGAAAGGTCTTGATGAGAACTTTTCAAAACAGTATTAGTTTAGCAAAGTTCGCTTCGAGGGGCACACAGGGAGGGGAAATACACGAAAAATTTGTGTCCCCCCCCCCCCCCCTCGCGATTGGACACCTGTGATCCGAAAAATCTGAAAAAAATCAGGTATGCAGGCCTTGGTGAGTACAACAACAACAAATACGTTAGAAGTCGCAATTCACTCAACTTTGTAAGTAACAGTATGATTTATCGATTTTATGTTTTCTTGAATAAACGTAGATGTCTTTTTAAAAGATTGATCTATCCTGAAAGTTTCATAAAGATTGAATCATATTTAGCGAAGTTATAGCGGTTTGAAGTTTCCTGTATTACAATGGAACAATACGAGTATACGCTGCATTTATTAGTATGGCAACATATGACTATGGAACAACATGCGCTTTTTACCGACTCAGACACTACAGTTTTGCAAGGATTTGCATGAAAATTTCAGGAATGATAGGTGCCATGTAAATCTTTGAGAATCGGTTCAGCTAGTGGTATCGGTAATCGTAAAACAAAATAGTGGTTGTTTTAAATGCGAAGATTGGATAATTTTGAGTTATTTTTTCCCAACTTCAACGTTTAAGGTGCATGCTTCGAACACTTGATTCAATTTAATGAATGACTGAAGATGAGTACCTACAATTAATGCTCATAAGTGAAACAAGTCAAGGAGGTGGGAGAGCTCCTAGCAAAAGGGTTTTGTAACCATTCTAGGATTCGAAAAAATTGGCCATTAATCGATGACAACAGTACAGGAGAATGGCCCCTGAAAAAAATATTCATCAAACGTAGCCGATATGAGTATGAAATGAAAGTTTTCATGGGAGCTTTTCAAAACAGTTGTTAAACTGTTGCTTCAGTAGGGGCACAGGGGGAAAATATATGAAAAATGTATTTCCTCCGTCGCGGATGGACATCTGAAATAATAATCAAGGGGGATATTTATGAGTATACAATACCAAAAACCTCAGAAGTCGAAATTCGTTCAACTTTGTTAATAATAGTATGATCTTCGTATTTCATATTTTCTCCAATAAAATCGTCTTTGACATGTATCTTGATTTGATTCAATCTGGTGACTGCATTTTGTAAATTGAATACAAAACCCTTCTGACATGAGCGTAGGTCTGTTTACCCAACTTGTTTAAGTTTGATTCCAACTATTGTATGTTCGAAATGTTTATATGTGGTCGTAGCGACAAAGTCACTCAATATCGAGTTGTGTACAGCGATAGTCTCCATCATTCAGATATATAGTCCAACTACTATCGGGAATCTCTTCATTTCGAAAGGAGTTATTCAACCAAGTTTCCATTAGAGCAAGGACAGTAAAAGGGCATTATTTAGCGTCAAGAAAAAGTTTGCTGAGTTTACTTCTCATACCACCACAGTTATGGTAGAACATTTTGATGCATTTGGAGGAAATATTTTTATTGCGGACGAAAAAATTTGTGATGCTGTTCTCGTGTCCTTTGAAGCGAAGATACATGATTTGAGCTAACATGTGAAGCGTAGGTCTCAAGATCTTTTTGTGCTTGTCCTGGATTTATACCTAGTTGCTCGTGGTATTTTAAATATAATTTGCGAAGAGCATCTAATTCTATAGGAAGACCTTCTCTTTGTATCAATACTTTAAGATTTGTCTTCGTTTTACCATCAATTTATGTTGTATCTGGCGCTTTATGCATGTAGGCCAGGTAGAGTCGAACAAACTCATATATTTTATGCTCTCGCAGTCTTGATAAGAGATACCTACTTTCAAGATCGTTACTACAGTTAGTTGTTGCTTTTACCGCTGGAGGTAAGGGAGGGTCTAAATAGGACTCCTTTTCGGCTAACAAGTTATTTGATGTGCTAGGTAAGTGAATTGATCCTTGTGTGGATGAAATTTGAAGACGTTTGTGGTGCGGTTTCATAGTCTTCAGTTCAGGAGTGGAAATAGAATGCTCATGTGAAGAACCAACACTACCTCTCGGTTGGTGACTTTGACAAACAGTACTGTTTGCCACTTGACCACCTTCTGAAGGATCCGAAGGATTTACAGTTTTATTAGTAATCTTTGAGTGAATTTTGAAAGTCTTGTTAGTATTGGTATTTTTAGCATTAGTGGGAGCTATTATTATACTATTCATAGATTTACTTGGTTGATCCTCGTTGTAAACAGGCTTATGTGATTTCCACTTTTTGAAGATCATTCCACTCCAGTTGACAGTATTGTTTTCAGATTGATGGTTGGAGAAAAGCCAGGCATACTCATGTGGGATGGAAGCCTTGACCGCACGCTTACACTTATTCCCCTTTGATACGTCTTCAACTCTGCAACCTTTGAGCATTAGACTATTCTCCAAAAACTTTCGAACTCCAGCGGCGCTAATATTTTTTGGTGATTCATAATTTGCTTAAGTAGCTTTTTTGGCGTTAACTGCTTCTATCTTTTGGAGCCTTACATTCTATTCATCCACTGACCAAAACGTGCGTAGCTTTAAGATGCGTTTGACGACTTCTGGAGCTTGAATTGATGCTTTCGGTTCTGGACATCTTGAATTTAGACTGTTTGCATCACTCTCCACTGGAAATGTGTGGTGTACTTCACGCTGCTCCTGTAATTTATTTTCTAGTGAATCTGACTTTTTCTCAATATTTGCCAGTTTTGTTAACATTTCCGATTGTTGCAATGAATCTTTCTGCTTGGATAGTTTTTTGGTGATGTTTGTAAACATATCGCTCAACATTTCTCTATGGTAATCTTCTTTACGGCAGTCTTCCTTGCACGATGGTTGGATGGTTGCAATTTGCTCCTTCATAGAGATCAACCGATTATCGAACATCTCAAGAGCTTTAAATATTTTCTTATCACTCTTTCATAGGTTAGTGGCTAGTTCTTCGAAGCTACTGGTCATTTCAACAAAGCTCTCATCATTCGCTCGAGATTTCGATTGCTGCCGCGCGATTAATTGATCCTTCTGTTCCATTAGATCATCGATGTGATCAATAATTCGGTCATACATGTATTTCATTTTATGTTAAAAATTCTGACATTCAGAGCAAATGAAATGTTCCTCTAGATAAGGATGATACCAGTCCCTCGGTGCTGGAATCGGAACCGGTCTTGGGGGCGATGATTGGCGCTTAAACTAATCGCAGTCTAATGCTGACCGTGAGGTTAGGCCTATAAAAGGCAGGTACTCACGCAAATCAAATTCGACTATGTCGCCCTGTACTGGCTAAAGGAACATCCAAGCAAGTGAAAAGTCTTCGTTGCCAACCGAGTCTCAATGATACATGAAAAGCTACCTCACGGTATTAGGCATCACATTCCGTCCAAGGAAAATCAAGCTGATCGCATAACTAGAGGAATTTCTGCAACTGAACTCAGTGCCTGCGAGTCTTGGTGGTTTAGACCTGTCTGGCCAAGAAATATTTTATGTTCTGGCCAAAGTCATCACATTTGGTCGCCAGCGAGGCAACTAAACATGAACGCCTATTGCACAAGCGAATAGCCTTGGCTAGATATTGTCAGACATCTGTAAGAGACACGAATGATTTTCTTTGACGCTTGTGGGAGATAGAGGAGCACGCTCACACCAGACGAAGTCAACTGTGAAGAAATTTTAATGGGGACTCATCGACGTTCCGACGACGGCCGATACGTGGCTCCGCAGAGGGACTAGGATTATCCAGTAGGACGAGCAGTTGAAACGTTCTTACGACGAGGTCATTGAGGAATACATCGAACTAAAAAATATGGAGCTCGTTCCTGCGAATGGACAAACTTCATTTAACCAGCAAAACTACCAAACTACGGCTTGTGTACAACGCGTCGATATTCTTCACCTCGGTCTCAAGCTTTTGAACGATATTTTCGCAATCCTCATATGTTGGAGATTATTTCCGGTAATTTTTTGCGCTGATGCAAAAAACTGTTTCGGCAAATTGTAGCGCCATAATCCGTGAAGATCGGTGTTTAACAGTTCGAACGTGGCCTCGGAACTGGGTTTGAACCGTGAGTCAGATAAATTTTAACCGACGATTTTGGGATGAAAAAGTTGTGCGCGAAGATGGGTCCAAAGAACCACACCACACCGCCATTAGTGTCTCCCAGTATTTGGCTTCTAAAGGGATCGCCGTGTTGCGACAGCTGCTTTATTCGCCCGATATGTCATCCTGTGACTTTTTGTTCCTTAGATCGAAATCGGTGGTCAAAGGAACCCATTTTGAATCGATTACTGACATCCAGGCGGCCGTAACGAGGGTACTCGCGGCCATCCCAATCGAAACGTTCCAGAAATGTTTCGAAGCATGAAAAAGGCGCTGAAATCGTTGTACTCGTATACCTGCCCAAGGGGACTACTTTGAAGGGGATGGCAGAGTTGTAGAATAATTTTTAAATATACGGTTTTCATGGAATCAGTCTCATTACTTAATTGGCACACCTAGTATGTGTTATTATATCATGTTTTGAAATGTGTGCTTTGTTTTTAGAATATGCAAGTAAAATATATCATAATAACACAACAATTGGTAATTCCAGACATTTGGGGAAAATTATAAGTGCATCTATCCATGCAGAGAGATTACACCGATTTTAATTTTTTGAACACACTTCCCATTTCCAATGTAGGCATGAAATAATTGTTTATGTGCGACAATTCATGCAATTAATAAACCATGAATGTGAAATATGTGTGCCAATGAAAATCTGAAAAATGTGCATATGTGTTCAATTATGAATTGACTTTTATCATTCATGGGTCATTGCATGAAGTTGTTTTATGCGATAAAGCGAAGGCAAGAACCCATGAATGTGACAAAGACAATTTTTTGGATAGAAAATTGCTAAATGGGTTATACTACTTGATAATTGTGCATGTTTATGCGCCACTGTCTATTCAAAAAGCGACTGGTACTCTTGTAAGTACATTGTAATGATTTTTGAAGATCGTCCGATAAGATTTCCCAAGGAAATCTAAACCGACCTCTCATCGGTTATTTAGACGTGAAGTCTGAGTCGTGCCAACGAATGGTACCCAATCGGTCAACCAATCCGTGCACTCGTAATGCACTTCGCGGTGGCTGCTTGTCGGCCAGCTAGTTCGGAGAGGATTTCGGTTGCAGGTATTTTAAATAGATTACGCACTCGATTACCTTAATTCAGCCACCATGACGTGCCCGTTTTAAACGCGGCTAAAATACAACCATACGGAAAAGAAACCTATCTCTACTTTATTCCGTATTTACCTTCAATTCAGTCAAACAACAAAAAAAAAACGATCTAATTCTGCGTTCCCGAATTTTTTCTTTTACCGACGCAGTATCAAAAAATATACTACTTTAATGCAAACTTGAAAATATCCTACTCTAATAAAAAAACATCAAAACAAACTAGGGTTCGGCGTACCGAAACCGAACCGGGAAAAGATTATGTTCAGAGGACCATGAGTGAACCTTACGGTAGGTATACTCAACTAGTAACCACACTCCATCAACCCTCCGGAAAAATCCGAACACAAGCCGAACAGCGAGCCATAAATCTTCGGTAGCAGGTAGGTAGATAAAGACTGACGCGAGGATTGGTGCGAATACAAACATATGCTTCGACGAGAGAATTCAGGATTATCATATCTCAAAAAATCAATAACTATGCAGAAAAACAAATTCGTTCCATGCAATCTTTTATTTTTTTATTAGGATCTGGCAGCAATCCTATGTTCTGAAATGCTTAAAAGGACATGTGCGTCGGAAATTTTATTTGCATTTTGCTTTGTTTCTTGAGCGCGCCAAACATGGGATCAGCTTTCATGCCCCGGATCAGCTGACATGTCCCGGATCGGCTGATGTGCCCCTGGGAAAATTCAAAAAATGTGTAACGCAGGGTAAATGAAAGGTGTGGGTACTAGTTGAGTATACTATGCTGTGAATGGATGTGTGGGGGAGGTTCTGGTGCATTGGCATCGGAGGCGCCTCGAAAAGTCAATATGGTTTACGTGCGATGTTGACCATTGATTAGGGCACTTCTTGTTTGCGCGATCTCCACGTATAATCAGGCTGAGGTGAATTGTGCTAATTCTACTTATATCTCTCCTTTAATTGGCATGCATCTTTCAGCTAGTTTTAAAGGATTCGAGTCTAATGTTCTCTTGACGTTTAAGCTGTCAGTTCTCAAGGTCTGGAAGGGTAAAGTACAAAGATATTTCCATTTCTCGTCACTCTCCACGCTCTTTCTTCATTGGAAAACGCCATGCGAGAAGTGTAAGGTGCAGTTCACTGGCTTCAAGTGTAAACGCTTTTGTGCAGCGAGGGCAGATATTTTGTTATCTGTTTCTTCTTTATCAAAGCTTCTTCATTAATCCCATAATAAGAAGCAATCAGCTTAACTAAATTGACTTCGAAATAAATAATTTCCTAGACAAGTTTGCGAACTTTCGCAAAACAAATGTAGGAGATAGTGTCCTCTGACAAAATTTATGCAGGCTAATAGAGGAAATTGAGACCTATATGGACAGTGAGCCTAAACAAAATCCCTCTCCCGAATTAAGTAGTTTCGATTCTAATTTCGAGGAAAACGGTTTAGAGCGAACCATTTGCTGTGGATCTATAATGAAGATCCATTCCATTTTATGATAAAACCATTGTGATTTTGGTAATGCGTGATTGCTCAGTCGTCAGATGCCGGAAGCGTGTATCGGCGTTTAGGTGATATTGCCCGAATAGACTTATTTTCCAATGAAACTTAGTGGCGTTAAGACCACGAATTGCGGACATTTATATTTCAAATTGGTAAAAGTTAACTCTCAGGCAGTGAATCGCTAATTATACATTCAAATTGTGCTTGTGTCTTCTTTTGTCTATCACGGCATGAGAGGATTGAAGGAGATAAACGGTCAATTATATAGGAATCAAAACGAAACCCGTAAGGGTATTACTAAAATCATCCTGCGCCGTGTGGGAATTCTCGCTCAAGATTCCATAGGGACTTAAGTTTCTACTCTTCCTATGAAAACCATCCTTGCTCGAACCAGCGCTACAATCACTTTTGCCAACGACATCCCATTTGGCAGAATTAAAAACGAAGAAGTTAGAGGTTACACTGCAACGAATTCGAGAACAACCACAATTAACTCTTTTGTAACATGCAATTTACTGCTAGTAGCTATCCTTTTTTTCACCGAGAGGAAATTTAATTGATGAACGATCAAAAACCTTAAATAGAAATCATACGACAGACTAAGGAATTCTATAAAACACTATTTAATTGCCATGCTTATATGACATGGAATGAGAAAAGCAATTTACTATATTAATAATTATAACGAACCAACATAGGGTTACAGACGAATCAAAATTTAGCCTATAGTGCATTTTACATAGAAACTATGCGCAGAGTATATAGATGATCAAAAATTAAAAGATTTCATTTTTAAAAATGATTGGCTAGAAAGTTGAGTTGTCATCTTAATTATTAACTCGGCATGATTTGAGGCAACCATTCTTGGATAAAAACTCGAAAGATTTAGTTCTTATCATGCATACTTAACGTTAGGTCTTTTAGCATTTGCATACACTTCATTTGAATTGTAGCTACAATCATTCGAATAGTTTCATATTTATAGTTAACTTCATTTTTGATGATCACTTACAAATTTCTTTAGGTTTAAAGTACTGTTATCAATAATAAACCACAATATAATGTAACGAATAATTGCGGTAAAGTAACACTAACCTATATCTTCTAAGAGAAAGCTTTGTAATACTAAAATTTATCCGCACCAATTTGAAGGATTGTAAGAATATAACATGAATTGTTGAACACTTTATCTTTCGGTCTTTCCTTTTCTTTTTACCTGACCGGGTACAGGACCCGCATCGGTGGCAGGCTTCTCCGCTCATATGCGCTAGCCATCGGGCGCGCTCCACAGTTTTTTGTCGCTTAACAGGGGCTCTTGCCGGGTAGAGCGGCCTTCCACTCGCGTGCCCTTTTATGGAATAGGGTTATGTGATTCGATAACGTAACCCTATAACACAAATTGGTCACGTCCATATTTCTCTTTTGATGGGAAAGTCCGTGCAAACTATGTTTGTATGAGTTTTCCACTCAAATGGGAAATATATGGCCACGTCTACGTTTGGATCTGGATCCGGTTAGGAGGATGCGAGGGGGCACCATCTCCATCTGGATGCCCCACTCTTAATTCTGGGCCCTAAGAATCGTCGGGTAACGACGAAGTCCCCTTAAGTCCGTCTGTCTTCCCCAGGTACAGTTTGTCCTTTTTCGTCTGCAATTTCTAACCCTTAGTTGGTTACCTCTTTTTTTCGACTTCGGTCGATTTTTTTGTGACCCAGGAATTCGTGAATACGAAATTCTTTTTGTAGTGGGTCCTTGTGCTGGGAGAAAGAACCCGCCCCACGCCAACGCAAAGCTAGCCTGCCAGCGCATTCACGCGGCCCCAGACAAGGCCAATCTCGGCGGATCTTAACATTCTCTTTCGCTGAGGCAGCAGACCATCGCTGCAGTCTATAGTACATTCACCTAGTACCCACACCTTACATTAACCCTGTGTTGCACACTTTCTGAATTTTCCCAGGGGCCGGTCGGCTGATACGGGGCACGTCAGCTGAGCCCAGGCTTGGCGCGTTCAAGAAACAAAACAAAATGTAAATAAAATTTCCGACGCACATGTTCTTTTACGCACTTCCGAGCATGCTAGTGCTGCCAGATCCTAATAAAATACTAAAAGATTGCATGGTGCGAATTTATTTTCTGCAAGGTTATTGATTTTTTGAGTTATGGTAATCCTGAAATAAATATCTCATCGTCAGCATTTACCTACCTACCTGCTACCGAAAATGTATGACTCGCTGTTTGGCTTGCGTTCGGATTTTTCCGGAGGGTTGATGGAATCTGGATACTATATGAGTATACTATGCTGCAGTCATCGATATAGAGGGTACTGGATCCGCAACCGGTCCCGAGAGCCGAAGCAATTAGTTGAGCCGAAGCAAGAAGATGAGCTTGAAGTGATATGCTTTTGTTTTTGCACTTAATTCACTCCGAAACACGTTCACGTTTAAAAAGTTTTTAATTTTGAAGATCGCGTGTACGAAATCGGCACTTTAGTTCACTTTTTTTTATTAAAAACTTACGAATTTTCCATCGGCTTTGACACATGAATTTTCTCACCGTTTTCGCGCCTCTATGAATTTCTTTTGCATGACGTTCGAGTTTTCTTTGAGAGTCATTTGTTGTGTTGTACTCAAACTATTTTACGAATGATAACGAAGGCGCGATCGAGTGCACGTGAAATGAAATTTTGTCGGTGTGCGCGGGTGTCAGTGGGGGAAGTGGTTCTTCTGAAGAGAGGAAAGAAAAGCCAAAAGCCTGTCTGAAAACAAAGGGGAAATAAAAGCAGAGGGAATCATATAGTTTTGAGTCTTATTTATGTGGTAAATTTGCTTCCCACATGGACGAGTACACAGATTCACGTTGCTCGTCCATATATTTATATGGCTTTGGCTGCAGTCCTCCACAGACATCTATCTACCTAGTTTCACTACAAATGATTTTGCGTGTATGACTTAGGGCGTTTTCCTGGAACTGAATTCTTTATTTGTTATTTTACCATGCTTTGAAATGTGTGTTTTGTTTTAAAGTAAAGGGTTTTCCAATAAAAGGTGTTATTTTGAATAGCCCACTATTTCGGTAGATGTCACTTTTGAAGCTGTCATTTTTTGTCATTTGACAAGTAGAAACTATGCCATTTACAAAAATGGAACGATACAAACTTCAAAACCCATTGAAATTATTATTCACTTTAAAAATGGTGAAAATTTGGCAGAGACGGTTCGTAAAACTCGAACAGTTTTGGGTCGTCGTGAAGCACCTTGTCGGAACGCAATACAGAAATTGGTGGAAAAATTCGAGCTGTTGGGACAACCTAGTGATGTGAAGAATAAAACCCGTGCACGTCACTCAAGAACAGCCGAGAATATTGCTGCTGTAGCCAAAGGTGTTGAAGAAAACCTAGGTTTGTCCATTCCTCGTCGTTCTTTGGAATCAGGCATTCCACAAACGTCATTACACCGTATTTTGCATAAAGATTTGGGTTTTGAGGCATATAAAGTTCAGTTAATACAAGAACTCAAGCCGGTCGATCATCAACAACGTCGTGTCTTTGCTGATTGGGTCCTTGAAATGCATGAAAATGATCCGGAATTCCATCGAAAAATCATCTTGAGCGATGAGGCCTATTTCCACCTCGGTGGCTTCGTCAACAAGCAAAATTGTCGCATCTGGGGCTTGGAAAACCCAAGAGTTATTGTTGTAAAGCCTATCTATCCTCAACGTGTGACTGTTTGGTGCGGTTTATGGTCCAGCCGAGTCATTGGACCTTACTTTTTCGAAAATAAGGCTGGAGCAACAGCTACGATGAATGGATTCCGCTATCGAGAGATGATTAATGATTTTTTATGGCTGAAATTGGATGGTATTGATCTGGACAACGTTTAGTTTCAACAAGACGGCGCTACGTGCCAAACAAGCAACGAAACCATTGATCTTTTACGGGAAAAGTTTCCCGACCGTGTTATCTGCGACTTCTTCCTTTGGGGCTACGTGAAAGTGAAGGTCTGCGCCAACAGCCCAACGTCCATTCAAGACCTCAAAGATGGAATTCTTGAGGCTGTCGAGGACATAGGGCAGCCGCTTTGCGATTTGGTTATGGAAAATTTCATGAAAAATATATGAGATTATACCGATTTTAATTTTTTAACACACTTCCCATTTGCAGCGTAGGCATGAAATAATTATTTATGTGCGACTATTCATGGAATAAATAAACCAAGAATGTGAAATATGTGTGCCAATTAAAAGCTCAAAAATGTGGATATGTGTTCAATTATGAATGGACTTTTATCATTCATGTGTCATTGCATGCACTGTTTTATGCGAAAAAGTGAAGGCAAGGACCCATTAATGTGACAAAGACAATTTTTAGAATAGATAATTGCTAAATTGATTATACTGCTTGATAATTTTGAATGTTTATGTGCCACTGTCTATTTAAAAAGCGACTGGTACTCTTGTCAGTACATCCTATCCTAAGTATCTCGCCCTCTCAATTACTTCAATGATAATCACTCATGGAATAACTTTCACTTCCTTTTTTTTCTTTCCAGGTAAATAAGAAACAACCAAAAACAAAAGCAATTCCAACAACTATAAAATTAAATCCAAACTGGCAAACCAGACGTGACCAAAAACAGTCGTGTGTGGTGGTAGTCGTCAATGTTAACAAAAGTACGTAATAAATACAATCAAATTCCCATAAAGTATGAATAAAGTGTAAACAATTCGTAATTGAAATCAATTTCTCGTATACATTCCATTGCAAAATGCAAAACAAACCAAAGGAAGCGAAGAAGCAAGCAAAGCAGGAGAAGAAGTTTCCATGCGATTTGTTTTTACGACACCCTCAAAATAATGAACGAACTGAAATGAACTCCAACTCAATGAAGATATCTCGCGCTCCCACACTTTTCATTTCCATCATAATAATAACAATAGTAATAAAATATAAATCGACATGAAAGCAACGACACGGAGACAGGGTGGCCTTAATTTATTAATCAAAGAAAAGTAAAATAAAATTGAAAGTGAAATCGAGAACCACCAAGAAATAAAGAGGGAACTCACAGAGTGGCTGTCTGTAGAATGAATATTTTGCGTATGTTCGACAACATCTTCCTCAGATAATACCAACAATAACAGAATCCTCTCGGCAACAATAAATAAATAAAATAAAAGCGAATAAATACATTTGAACATGCAAAAGCTCCTCCACTGACTCTTCTTCTTGTACGAGTACTTAATTTTGAAGTCTCAGGACCAAAATAATTTCTATTTCAGACAGAATCTTTTTTTTTTCGTTGCTATTTCGCTTTTTTTTTTTCCTTTATCGCGTTATTTTTGCTAATGTAAAAATAAATGTCTGTGCTGTATTGTGTGTGCGGCTAGTTGGCCAGCAAGGAGAAAGATCAGATAAATCAGATACGAGTAGAAAGGTAACAAATAGGTGGTAAATGAGTAAATAGATTCGAAGTTGGGGTGGCGATGATGCTGCTACCGCGACTACTGCGGGGCGCGAAGGACTGTGTGAGACTGCCATGACAACGCACACTTAAAAATAGATTTATCATTAACCTCGTATAGCCTCCCTCCATAAAGTCTAGAGTGAAATGTTGGCATAGAAGAGAGAGTACATAAGAAGAACATGTATCTAAGTATTTTCAAACCTGTAATGTATTGTTAGTGAGGGTGGATGGACGGTGGTGGATTCGGCGCGTTTTAGTATTTGGAGAGGATGAGCGGACAAGCAATGTTGTTTTTCCATAGGAAACTTTGTAAATGTTTGGATTTAAGATAATTTTCAACAACAAAATATATCGTTCTCCCCAAAAAGCAAAAAAATGCAAAGAAAAACTAGAGGGAAGAGATTTTTTGACGAGGAAGTGAGGTCCCTGACGAGCATGTTAAAAGAAAATGATACAGGAACTGAGTTCCGGGAAAGACTTCTAGGCTTAGGTTGAATTGAAAGATTCAGATCTCGTAAAGAAGCTTTTGTTGTCTTAAGTTCTTTGTTTCATTTTACTGAAAAAGTGAGAAAAGAATTCCTCGTTTAATATCTTTGATATCTTTCGCTTAAATAGTTTGGTAAGAAAAACATTGCTTATATTCTAATGCTTTCGATTATATCTATCCACCTGTGTGTTAAAGAAGTTTTCCTAGTAAGATTGGAACTTACAATTAGAAAACATTGTGCAAATGGCAAATAAACTCAAAAAGCTCAAATAAACTACGAAAATTGGGCAAAGATTGATTCCTTTATGAATGCTTACATCAGGCATTTCTGTTAGGAGTACATATTGGTGCAACTCTTTCGTTCTGCAGTTGAACGACCTCAAGGGTTCGTAATTTTCGATGCACAAATTCCAAAAAACCTCGTTGAAGTTCACACTAGCCTCCATTCAATTAGAAGATACAACACTATAAACAACTGTTTCACTTAACCTGTAATTTCCCTAATTCGAACGCACTCCGTCGCTTTCTTGCAATATTTCGCTCATCTCCGATGTGAGCTCAGCCACGCTATCTTGGCTTTTCACAGTGGCTCCAAGTTACTCGTATCATAGAACAGCATGGATATATAAGTGTATACTTTAATTATAAATCTGTTACTTAAAATTGATTTTTATTTTAATTAGCATAGTTGATATACATTTATTATCAACAAAAAAACTTTAACAACATTCACATTAAAAACAAAAGAAATTGCAATACATAACAAAACAAGTATTTCTGCCTCAAAGTTATAATGGAACACTGTTTAAAATTATCCGAAGCTTACTGTTGCAACTTCAGCCAACTTCATTTTATCTGTGAATCTATGCCGTTAAATTGTGTGGTACCCCTACAAGTCTCATTTGACAAGTTTAGTTTATTTCTCTGGTCGGTAACAAATACAATGGCACCGCGCGGTGAGCAGACATCGGTTAAGTAGAGAGTAACCATAATTCGTTTATCAAAGGCGGGTAAATCTGTACAAGATATTAATGTAATTGTTAATCGAGTACCAACATCTGCTTTTAACATCATCAACGGTACAAAATTACCACAAACATCAAAAATTAGTCAAAACCGAGTGGCCACAATATTTTTTCGTAGTCAGATGAACGTTGGCTATTAAAAACTGTTAAGAAAACTGCACATACCAGTGCTCCAAAATTAACATCAAAAGCAAAGAAGTATCTTGGGAAAACAGCCAATTTTGAAATAGTTAGAATTATGCTTAGAAAGCATCAGTGCCATTGACGAGTACCTAGAAAAAGCCAGTTGTGTAAGCAAGGCCAACATACACAAACGAATGGAGTTTGTCAGAAACATGGTTAGTGAAGATTTCTCATTCGGGGAAAAAGATGAAAGTAAATTTAACGTTTTCCGATCAGCTGGGCAATCATATATCTGGCGTAAAGCTAATGATGAGCTCAAGAAGGCCAACCTTCGTCCTACAATTAAGCACGGCTTATGTTCAGTAATGGTATGGGGTGCAATATACACTGCTGGACCGGGTAATTTGCATATAATCGATGGAAATATGAACAAAATTTATTGCTTGCATTTTTTAAAAGCAAATTTAAAAGAGAGCGCTCGAAAACTTGGAATAGAAGAAGACTTATAGAGTTTTTTGAAGGGATTTGTTTGAACTTGTTCGTGATTAAATAATAAAAACGCTTGTTAAATTTTTGTTTTTGATTACTTTATTATTTCATGTGTTTTTTGTTGTGTTACACATAAATGTGACGCGTTGCCCCCTATTAAGGCATCCTCGGGCTATGGACTAATTTACCAAAGTGTTTAATCATATCATATGCTATCATTAACAGGATGTTGCAAATCACATCCAATGATTCAATACTAATTTTTAACTGTACCTTTAACAAAAATTTTGCGCTTTTAATAACGGACTATTGCAAATGAAATTTCGTTGACCGTTTATTGTATTTAAACCTAAGTATAAAGCTTTATTAATTCAAAAAAAAAACTCATTAAAGATAACAATTCTTTGAGACCTGTGGCAGTATCATGTCGGGCCCCCGAGCAAGCGTTATCCAAACATTTAGCTAAATTGAGTCCGGATAGAGTCGAGTATGCGATGAAAAGCACATATAAACTATTTCTTTCAGAACTTCAGAAACTTTTCTCTAATAGTTTAACCTGTTAGATGAACACAATTGTGGTCGATATTGATTAAAATTTAGTAAGTTTTTCACCCTTATGGAGCGCAAAAAAAATAAAGTTTAAAAATAAAATAACACTGATGCTACAATAGTATTTTATTCCTAACGACACGAATGCATTTCGGTTGATATTGCCGACCATCTTCAGCGCTAAATGCGAAACTACTATTGAAACAATTTCAACAAAAGCAACTCAACTCACCTTTGTCTAAATTAAATTTTGAAGGGTTTTCAGTGAAGAACTCTTACAATTTTGTAAACTATGTTAAAAATATAGAAGACGCACGGCTTATTTCTTTCGACAGCTCTCTTCCCAGCGTCCCCGTTGATTTAGCCATTGAAGCAATTAGAGATCATCTCCGAAAATGCAACATCTCAATCGAACATATCGATGCATACATACTCGTATGCTGCGTCGAAGCATGTACGAGTATGAAATACAATTGTTTCAAATTTAGGGGAAAATATTACTCGAGCGACTTTGGATGTAGTATGGGGAACAGTTTGTCACCACTCATAGCCGAAGCCTTCATGTACAAATTCGAAAATGAACTGAAGGATGAAGGAATTTGACTAAGTGTTTGATGGCATTATGTAGCCGATATTTTCGCTGTCGTGAAGGAATCAAGTGTAAATCAAACTTTGGAATTGCTCAACAGCCGTTATTCCAGTATAAAATTTACCATCGAATCAGAAAATGAAGAAAAACCCTGGCTTTTCTCGATTTAAATATTACGCGCAACGGCAGAAAAATAAAATTTTCATCTATAGAAAGCTAACAACAACAGCCAGATATATCACCAAAGGCACGTATTGACCACATCAAAACAAAATTGCAGCGTTTAGATCGATGATACTCGTATTATTTGCTTTTATCAGTGACAGGTTATACGAACGAGTATGAGCATATCGTACACTTGGCAAACACGAATGGATATGATAAAGCGCTTATGGGCAAATTAATTGCCGAATGCATGCATCAAATAAAAACAGAGAGAGCTTCAACCCTTTTCCATCAAAACTCCATAACAAGCAGTACTCAATCGCGTGTATCCATGGCATATGCTCCAAAGATTTGCAACTCAAGAAGAAATTCAGCAAACCCAATCTTAGGATTGCGCATAATAACATCCGCAAGCTTGGCTCACTCTTTGGCTCTACAAAAGATTCATTTTTACGAAAAGAAAAAAACGGGATCTATCAAGTCAGTCGCACAGAATGTGATGTGAAGTATGTTGGACAAACTAGACGTGTAGTTAAATTTCGTCTGAAGGATCACGAAAGATACATCAAGAATAAAGATGTAAATAAAAATATTGCTACACACGCATTGGATTTGAACAACCCAGGAAGGCACTACACGGGACCTTAGCTGATGATTTCAAATTATTAAAAAGTGTAACTAATCTGCGAAAACTCGACGCATATGAATCTCTGTTCATGCATATAACGGATAACTTAGTAAATATCGACAATAGCCCAATAAATTCAAATTTATTTAATTTGGCTAGATAATCTATATTAACGGTTAGCTTGATTAACTTTTGCATCATTTAACAAAACTCATAATATGTTGAAATAACATAACAGAACTTTTAAGTAATTTTGACAGCAATCCGGCAATTAATTTTTCATTTAATCCGACTGAATCATATATGTTAAAATTAACTGTTCTTGGCTAATGTTTTTGCTTTTGTTGTAATTGTTTCAATAGTAGCTTCGCGGCTAGCGCTGAAGATGCTTGGCAATACCAACAGAAATGCATTCGTGTCGTTTAGAATAAAATTCATTTGTAACATCTCAAGTGCTATTATTTTATTTTTAAACTTGATTATTTGCGGTCCATAAGGGTGAAAAACTTATTAAATTTTAATTATATGAACTAGTAGAAAAACTTAAAAACCTTGAACTGTTTCAAAACGCAAAACTTGTGTCGTTTGATGTATGTAATTTATTTCCTTCTATTTCCGTTCAAATACTAAAAAGGATCTTATTTGAAGATATTAAAACTAAAATTAATTCTGTGGACGAGGCGAGTGAGCTAGTAAACCTGACGGACATATGCCTAAACGAAAATTATTTCTTTTTTAATGGGAAGGTTTACATCCAAAAGGAAGGTCTTGCAATGGGAAACCCAGCATCTCAATTCTTGGCTGAATATATCTTGTCATATTTTGAAAACACGAAAATGTAGAAAATATTTTATTAAATCATATCCTAGTTTAGTTTAAGTACGTAGATGAAATTTTTTGCATTTGGATGGGCTGAGAACGACAGTTGTCAGTTTTTCTGGATCGTATTCTAAATAATTTAGAAGATAATATTAAATTCACGATACAAATTGGAAATAATAAAATTTATTTCTTAGAACTCTCTTAAAAAAAAACTTAATAATAAATTAAATTTCGATATTTACAGAAAACCTACTTTTTCTGATGCGATTATTCCTTACTCTATCGATCGTCTATAGAATATAAAAATTTCAGCTTTTGACTCAATGGTACATCGATTGGTAGCAATTCCCTTATCAAACGAGTTATTTGATAAAGAATGAAAAAACATTGTAAACATAGTTCAACATAATATAGGGGTTTTCCAACAAGAGGTTTTATTTTGATATTAGAAGAAAAATGCCATTTTTTAATATAAACAAGTTAGGTAGACAGACCTATGCTCATGTCCGAAGGGTTTTGTACTCAACTTACAAAATGCCGTAACTAGCAACGAATAAAATTAAGAAACACGTCACGTTCGAGGATCATACTATTATGAACTAAGTTGAAAGAATTTTGACTTCTGAGGTATTTGTTAAAGTTATACCCATAAATATCTCGCTTGATAATTTTTTCAGATTTTTTTAGATCACGGGTGTCCATTCACGAGGAAGGAAACGCATTTTTCATGTATTCCCCCCCCCCTTTGCCCCCACTGAAGCAAAAACTCTCAGTTTAAGAACTGTTTTGAAAAGCTCTCATAGAGAACTTTCATTTGATACTCATATCGGCTACGTTTCATGAAATTTTTTTCAGGGGCCACTCCTCTGTACTGTAAGCATCGATTCATGGCCTACAAAGCCCTTTTGCTAGGAGCTCTCTCCTGCCTCTTCGACTTGTTTCAATTGTATGTACTCATCTTCATGATACCTATCATTCCTGAAATTTTCATGCAAATCCTAGCAAAGCCGTATGGCTCTATAGCCATATGTTTCCATAGTAATGCAGGGCACATAGTTCCATAGTAATACAGGAAAATTCAAATCACTATAACTTTGTTAAATACTATTCGATCTTTGTGAAACTTTCAGAAAAGATTAATCTTATAAATAGTCATCTGTTCGCTAAATTTTGTTGAATTTAAGGGTACCATTTAGATTTTATTCAAGAAAACATAAAATCGGTAAATCATACTATTACTAACAAAGTTGAGTGAATTTCGTCTTCTCATGTATTTGTTGTTGTTGTACTCATTAAGGCCTACATTCTTGATTTTTTTCAGATTTTTCGGATGTAAGGTGTCCAATCGCGAGGGGGGGGTACGCGAAAAGTTCGTACATTTCCCCTTCCCCTGCCCCCCTCGGTACTCATAAGGCAACCTGTTTTGAAAAGATCTCATTGAGACCTTTCCAATGACACCCTACTCGACTACCAATGGTGAAATTTTTTTTTAGAGGGGTCAACTCCCTATATGGGGAGACCCCCCTTAAACCCCTTTGAAATTTTTTTTTATCCTTGAACTTTCAAGAAGTCACCACTTCTGTCCTTTCCACAAAGTTTCATGGCTGCAGCCTTCATAGTTTTGGAGAAAAAGTGCTGTGACATACAGACGGACGGACGGACGGACAGACGGACACAGGTCGTGATTGCAATAGGGTTTTGTATTTTAGTACAAAACCCTAATTATCGATCATTATAAAGAAAAAGGTATACCGTTAATAGTGGAAAATAACATCAGGCAAATGACCACCACGACCACGCGTGCAGGACCATATACTATCCATGAAATTTTCCATAACCAAATCGCAAAGCGGGCCGTATGTCCTCGATAGCCTCACGAATTCCATCTTTGAGGTCTTGAATCGACACTGGGCTGTTGGCGTAGACCTTCTCTTTCACATGGCGCCAAAGGAGGAAGTCCCAAGGTCTTAAATCACAAGATCTATTCAAAATAAAACCTCTTATTGGAAAACCCTATAGATACAATAAACGCCATATTAATAACGTTTTACGTGAAAAAAAGTACAGAATCAGGCGCGAAAAATGGTATATGCTGGAAAGTACATATATCGATCCTCAAACTAAATTATGGAAACAATATTGTTAGAAATACGGATCAAAAAATTAAGTCGATTTTATTTATTAAATACGCGCTTTTCAATAATATTTCATTGAATAAACAAATTTTCAATAATAAAATAGAACCGAAAGTGGAAGTAATGATTGTTCGGCCATTTATATTGGAAAAAAACATAACTTACAGACTAGACTAGCCGAACATATTACAGGAATGTTAAAACTTATTTCCGTGTTGTATATGGTTGGCTGGACGAAAACAAGGAGACATTTCTTAATGGTAGCCGGAAGATGATCGGTGGAGTAAATAGAATCAGGTGTGCTGTTTGCAAACTAATTCAAAGGCATCATCCAGCTCGATCGAAACACCCATGAAATGAAAGGATCTTACTTGGTCATGTTCCGAAACTCTTCAATAACAATAAACGATCAAAATATTCTGCCAACGAATTGCAGACCACGGAAATTTAACCTGCGTTGCTCAATACTTACACCGGCGGCGTGCACTCTAGAACATCCATTCCTTGGACCTTATTAAGGAGTGGACCATAAAAAACACAAAGCTGAACGAGACGATAAGAGTCGAGGACCCAGCTCAATCGTTCCTATATTAAGGGATATTGGCAATATTGCTAGAAATAATAGCCGATCTCAAGATTTCAGGGCTCTGTTAAACGACTACCACGACTGAGGTAGTCGATCCGATACCTACAAACTGACCTGCTATCCCGATGAAGAAGTCGGGGTCGATACCAAATTTCCTACATCTGTCAACAATTAGAAGCGACAACGGGATGCACTACTTCCCGTTTTTCTAACGTTCAAGGATGGACGCATTCAAGGAAGCCAGAGTTAAATTAACACACCAAAATCCGAAAAACGTAACATGAACAAGCCACATGCCAGTCGATAAAACCTCCTCTCTAGCCATTAAATAGGAAATTATGATGATTCTATGTCTAGTAGTCGTTACAAACAGACGCATTTTTCATCGCTCCTGTCAACAATTTTCAAAAGTTAAATAATTTTTTAGTAGTCATTCAGAAATGAATTTTATTAATTGAAAATCATCACCGTTGAATTACTCGAACAATCATCGAATACCTGAAGTTTCACTTCTGAAGAAGTCTCAAAAAGCGGAAAGACATTCAAGGGCAATCCCCGTTTATGAACATTCCCTCGAATCTCGCTACAAAAACAACGAGATGCAGAAGCCCGATGGCTACAGCCATCAAAAAGAACGATCATGCCGTTTTTTTTCGTCGCGCCACGCTCGTAAAAAACCACTTTTCAGTTTACTTTCACTATTTATATTCAATTTTAAACACTACAGCCGTTTCGACACACCGTGTCTTCCTCACATGTTAATAGTATTAACATCACACGGTGTGTCGAAAGAGCTGTAGTGTTCAAAATTAAATATAAATAGTGAAAGTAAACTGAAAAGTGTTTTTTATTACTTAAACGATGAACTTTCACCAAATAACGGCCTCATCCATTGAACATCTTCCGAATAACTTTTAAAAAGTTGTTTAGGTTTTTCTTGTATACCATACGATTCAAGTTTTTGAAGTAACAGGTCATGATCAACCGTATCAAAAGCTTTCTTCAGGTCCACAAAAATTCTCCTTTATCAAGACTTTCATTGATGTAACGTGAGACAGAAAGTAACGCATCGAAAGTACTCTTGTTCTTTTGAAAGCCAAACTGCTTCGGATTCATGATGGAATTCTCCATGAAGAAAGATTTTAAACGATTATTGACATGTTTTTCGAATATTTTAGTAAAGGCTGTCAAAAGTGCAACAGGGCAGTAATTATTCGGGTCCAGATGATGTCCTCCTTTGAATATTGGAATTATTTTTGTCAGTTTCTCTTCGTCCGTAAATGTTCCATTTCTAATATGCTCGTTTATAAAATTTCCCAGTGGCTCAGCTACCTCCTCTTTGACTAGAATAATTCAATGTGTGGCGATGTTGTCAATACTTGGTGCTGCATTTGTTATCAAATTTTCGATAGTATTTAATACTTCTCTTTTAGTGGTTTGATGAATGTGAAGATGGACTTAGGTGGGCTATTTATGATACATGTGCAAATAATTCTACGTGCTATTGTCGCAATTGTTCTCGCAACAATTAATAACATCATGATCAATAAACGAATGTTCTCGAAAGCACAAGAAATCATCAAGCATGGTCAATAGCTGAAAGTGAAGTCACTGCGGCCATTCAGAATAGCTCGAATATTCCAGGTAGTTCTCGTCAGAACATTCGCCAATGTACGACAAATGGATTGAATGACTAGATACCCTATATAAAGCCGAGCTGAATGAATGGGGGATATAGTAAAAACGCGATAGTAAAACTGCGATAGAGTGGAGCCTGAAGTAAAGGTGATATTGATTAATAGTGAAGTGATTGAAGTCATTTTCGTGATATAGACAGTTGAAATAAAAATTTAAAGACAAGTGAATACCATTTTAATTATTTGTAAGATAGTTAAATTAATGATTGTGCATTCTCAGTAAATAAACTCTTTTAACTTAATTTCAAAGACAGTGCGTCTTCACTTTCCCTGACCGTTAAAATTATTGGCCGCGAAACATAACACGCGACAATATTGAAATAGCTAGTTGACTTTTCACCAAGCTCCCTGGTAATTTTTTCACCAATTGTTGAAAAAAAAGTGGTTTAGCGAGTTTGCTGTTCCACATGGGCGTGCTGCATTGTTAGAGTCCATGCCAAAAAATTCAGCATTTGATGATATGATCCAGGGTGATGAATTATCTTTTACTTCATTCATTATTTTCCAAATTTCGTGCGAGTTGTCCGCCGCTGTTTCCAATCTTCTGGAGTAATATAAACATTTAGCTTCTTTTATGAGATGTTTTGATTCTTTTAGCGCTTGGTTAAACAGATGTTTAAGTGCTTGATCTTCAGCGTTCTTTTTGTATTTTATATAAGCCTTCCTTTTGTTAATACTAGCCTCAATAGCTTTCTTTGTTATCCATGTATTTTGTCGACATCTGATCTTTTTCTTAATGGTAGAATCATGCTTGGACTCTGTAATCATATTTTTGAGCTCCATAAGGTTTTCAGGTTTTCGGTTTGTTAGCAACTGTTAAAATTACGATTTGAAAAGATCCTTGTCTAAATATCTGAATATTTTGTGAGTAGGTTTTTGCTTATTGAGACTTTGACCATGGACGATGATCTAACTCTGGCCAGTTTGCAAATGTGAATTTAATGTTTTCAGCAATTTTTTTCTCATTTGTTGTTATGTGATCTAGGCAGGTACTTGAAGTCGGACGAGTAATTTTGTCCTTATCGACAATGACCGCTCCGTTTGTTTCCAGGGTATCCTTGTACATTCTCGATTCTGGAGATTCTGCAATCACGTCTATGTTTGTGTCAGCAACTGTGATTAGATTTTTTTTCAGTAGAGTATATTGCATCTGTTACTGTGCAGAAGTCCTGCGCATTGAGACGATTGGGATTATAGTAAGTACCGATTTTAGCTTTTTACCTGCGCAGGTTATTTCAATTATTATTATATTAGGTCTTTGTAATACAAATTTTCACAAAGACATACTAGTTTCGCGATCTGTCTGCCCGTCTGTCCGTACGTCACAGCTAATTTCCTCAGGAACTATAAAAGCTAGAATGCTCAAACTTTGTGAAAAGGTTAGAAGTGATGGTCTCTCAAAAGTCAAGATCTTACCAAAAATTTAAAAAAATTTTTAGGAGGTTCCCCGTAATAACGAATTATTCCTGAAACATTTTTTTTAATCAAAGGGAGTCGAGTGGAGTATCAAATGAAGGGTCTTGATTAGAACTTTTAGAATATGAAATTAAAAAATCATTTTATGAATTCGAGGATCCTGGGGAAGGCAAAATGTACCAAAAATTTGTGTCCTCCCCCCCCTCGCGATTGGACACCTTTGATCCGAAAAATCTGAAAATTACCACGAATGTGGGCCTTTATGAGTACAAGAGCAACAAATACCTCAGAAATTGAAATTCTCTCAACTTTGTTAATAATAGTATGATTTGTAGATTTTACATTTTCACCCATAAAATCAAAACGGTACCTTTAAACTTCTTGAAATTTTGAAATATATAGACTTATATAAGATATTTACGTTCATAAAATTTAATTGAGATCGAATCATTATCAAGTAAGTTATAGCCATTTCAATTGTATGGAATTAGAACAACAATAACACGTGTTTATAGTTGATACATACTTCAAATTGACCTAGGAACTTTTATTTTCTTTCAATTTTCATGAAAATGTAAGGAATAGTGTTTAACTTGAATATGTTCAATCGGCCGAGCATTCAGAAAAATCATTTAAGGTAGATCAAAATGGCGGCTGCACTGTGCTTACGAAAGAAACTCTGCGTCTTTTGCATAAATTTGAACGATTTCATATCCAAGTATTAGATGAATAATTCAAGTTATCGATTCACGCTATTAGAAAACTTGTTTCTAGCCCTAGGATGTTTACAAAGACCTTCTGGTAGGAGCACTCTACTGCTTACTCAACTTGTTAATTGATAGTTAAATTCTTTTGATAAATTAAAATGTGCCTTAGGCAGAATGATAATAAATTTCTGATATAATTTCGGAAATATTAGTAATAAATAGTTTGCTTTGCAATAATTTGAAAGTACATAAATATTTGTATTCGAAATAGTTTGTCTGGTCTATAAACGAAAGAAATAAAATGATAAGATGAATTGTTAAAATTCAAAACTCGGTCTTTCCATTTGGTTTTGTGAACCTGACTGGGTATGGGACTCGCCACGTTGGCTGGCACCTCCACTGTAATGAGCTAGCCATCAGGTGAGCTCACCCATTTTTAAGACGTTTCAGGTGCTCTCCGCTCGCATGCTCATTAATGGTGTAGCATTATGTGGTTCCATCACATAAGACTATAATTTCTTCAGACCCTGGGTACACATATGTGCACCTGTCTTTACTGCCGCTTATATCTTACCAGAGCCATGCATTGCGAAAAAGAAACAATAAGTGAACATCTTCGATCTTTTTTAATTTATGAAAATTGCAGAAGATGGCTACGACTTCCCACAAGAATATCGTTAGGATAGCATTCGAATTGAATGTACAGTCTTTTTTGAGCGTGGGTGACAAGTGGACGTTTATTTTAAGCGAAAAAGGCAGGAAAGCGTTAAAGCTCTAATATTTATGGTGTTTTGAAGACGGATCGGATAAAAGTTTACAAAACCGGTAGAAAAGTTTATTTTTACTATATCACGTGCTTTTTGTAAGATAAACACTTGTGAACCTCAGAATTGAACTACAGTTTTTTTTTAATATGACAGATTTTCTAATTTCCAGGAGAAATCATGTCGCGTTTCTTAAGGGATGAAGAGATAGTGGAGCTCTTGAATTGTAGTGATGATGATCTCTCCGGTAACGATGATAGAGATTTAGTGACGATCGAGGATGCTGCAGAAACCGCCATCTTGTAATGCAACAACCTAAAGGTAGCAATTCAAGAATGTTCTGGGTGTCAAAGCAAATGACTCCTCGTGGTCTGGATATTTCTAATGACAAACTGCAATGTGAAGGAGCTTCAGAGATTATTTGTCTAGTATACTCCTTTTTTGAGTATTTGGACCTCGAGTTTTGGAAGTTGGTGCTAGATCAAACAAATTTATATTCGGCGCAGCGAAGAGACCTTCGATCGGTGAAAACAAGTCAAGTAGAAATGATCAACTTCACTGGTGTACAAATCACGATGGGCATGCTAAATTACCCCCAAGCGAGATTGTGTCAGAATTCAAACATCCGCCGCGGTTCTTGGAAGACAAGTACGCTTCAAAACGTAGGTATCCAACATGTTCGTCCCGTTGCTGAACAACTTGCATCAAGTGCAACATATACTTATGCATTTCAAAAAATAATATTGAAAATTTTCACGCAGATAATCTTGAGGTGCACATTTGTGTTTCTTCGTATTTTGGAAGAAGAACTATACAATTTATACAAACTTACTGCTTCGTTTTTCATTTGAACCATTTTTTAAAGGAGGAAAACTCAAAACACCAAAACTTTTGCTCACATCGGTTCTGGGTCTGAAGAGGATAACATAAATTTTCCACGTCGATGTTTTTCATTCGAGGGAAAAGTTCATGCGAACTATGTTTGCATGAGCTTTTCATTCAAATGGAAAACATCTGGCCATATCTACGATGGATCTTGATCCGGATGGGGGTGCGAGGGGGATACCGCTTACACCTGGATGCTCCACTCTTATTTGGGGCCATAAGTATCGTCGGTAACGACGAAGCTCTCCCAAGTCCCTCCTGTTTTCGCCAGGCCCCGTTTGCTATATGCTTTAGCAATTTCAATCCTTAGTAGTTTACCTCGGCCTCGAGTCCAGTCGATACGTATTTGTACTGCAAATTCGTGAGTGCAATTTTTTTTGCAGTGGTTCCTTGTGCTGGGGAAAAGAACCCGCCCAACGATATCACAATGCTAGCCTGCCAGCGCATTCACGGGTCCTCAGACAAGGTCAATCTCGGCGAACATCACCATCCTCTCTCGCCGAGGCAGCAGACCATTGCTGCAGTCCTTCACGGACATATTTATCTACCCATTTTCACTACAGACTTTGAATTTGAAGAACGGAAGTCGCTTTTTTGGCGGGGAATCCAACCATTGAGCCGCAATAAAACTCACTAAAAACACGTTCGAAATAAACAAGATTTCTTTTCACTCTAAAATGGACATTTACTTAATACATTTTTGTGTCTCTTGGAGGGGGCTCAATATCCTAGGAACGCAAATAAAACGTCTTACCTAAAAATTTACAACAAAATTTTATATGCATGCTAGAAATAGTTCCGCTACCATCATAAAATGGGCTAAATCCGTATTAATCTTCATGCAACATATTTAGGCTTATTGTCTTAAATCTCTTAACTAATAATATCAAACCCGACAGCACACTCCTAAGCAAAAATTTTTATTACTGAACAACACATTTCCCGCTAGACATTACTCGTGCTAGGGATTAGCATACAATTTGATAGATATTAAAAAGGATAATAAATATCTTTTGAACGTGATTTCCCGTCATTTAGACTTGAGGAAAATGACACAACAATGCGCGGCAGATCTGAAGAAAGAAAGAAAGAGTGGCGGCTTCGTCATTGCTAAATCATGATGCGAAAAACTTGTTTACTTTGATAGGAAAGTGTGTCGTGCCATGGTTGCGCGAGTGGGGCAGATGTGAAGTGGTGGCAAAAAAACCAAATTAAATAATCTCTGGCAGAAATAAAAAGTCCTAGAAAAGAGACAAACACGACTATCAGACGTGCTTTTCTGCACTATCAGCGCGATTATGTTCAAGTTTTATTTCTATTTTTAAATCGAGTTTCACCTAAATTGCCCCAAATACTCTACAACTCAGTGATAACGGCGAAATGCCGCATGTTATCTATCATTCGCAATAATTCGCGCGATACTATTGCAAACAGCGTCATCATCGCGAGTACTCGTATCTTCGGTTTCAAGGAAAACACAATCTCGCGCGAAAAACGTGACAATAAATAGTGAGCGTAGTACGCCGCGTCGCGTACTGAGATTGTTGAAATGATTTGAACGCGGCGTTTAATTCCATTTTGGAATTTTAAGTGCTCTAAGCGCCAATAAAGTAGCGCGGCCTGCGCAAACTATTTATGATATTCGCGTCATAGTCTTATCGTTTGTCATATCTTTACCCAAAGACGATACGCTGGTACTCGTATCTGAAGCATGAATGTACCTTAATCGGCGTTTGTAAAGAAATGTTAATCGATTTTTCGCATCTTTGTAGCGTGTAGGTACTAATAAAATGATTATGCTGGAGGAAAATGGAATAAACAACATTGGCGCCATAGTTGGATAGTGAAACAGTTAACGGTGGCGATCGGAGGTGCAGATATTGAGCGCTGATTGATAGGACGCCGATGAATAGAGTTGATATGACGAAACTACAGCATTACAATCAATGCGCATTCTACGCTAACCGATTAGCAGATTTGGAATGTTATGACTGAAACTATTTGATGGGGTAAACATTGCGCGCTGCGGTATTTGCAGATTTCACGCGCTAGATTAGATAAATTGACAGTTAAATGCGGAGGGATAAACACATGACGTGGCTCAATTGAAAAGTGATCCGATTATGTACATTTTCAAAGGCGTAATCGAATTGGACACCAAATATTTCATTCTCGCATCCCAAATTAAACCGCTAAAAATAAACCGCGGAAAATAGTTTGGTCGGAGGACAACTATTTGAAACAGCCACCCAATGGGCTAATTTAAGAGCCGAACTAAATTTAAACTGCAAACTGCAAAAACAACAATTAAATATCCATTCGACAACATCTCACATTAGCGACACACGTTCCCAAAAATATCCACCAGGAATGTGTTGTGTCTACGAATTTGAACCACGCAAAAGGGCAGTAGAATGAGTTTAAGCATCGCGACAAAGAACACAACAATTTCGTTGACGTCGTCTTTGTTGTTGCGCGTTCTAGTTCATTTTTTGCTTCCTTTTCCCTGAATTGCTAACTGCCGAAGTTCGTGGCGAACTTGTTGTGCACTGAAAACTTACATGGGTCGATTCTATTCTCACTCCTGCCTTCTGCCTTCTTCAGATAAAGTGCAACAAATCTGTCTTCACCCTTTCTGCTGAGCAAGCAGAGCGCTGTTTCGGTGATTAAACCCGTTCGTGTGATGAAGGATGATTCTGAAAGTGGTGTCCAATTAAAAATAGAACAGGTCGTTTTAGGCTAGAAATAAACATGCCCTAACGCAAAGTGGAAACACGAGTCGGGGGCCAGCAAAGTCGAGACGACAACAAAATGGTTTTAATTATGTCAATAATGTGATGTGGAGGAAAATAACTTGAAATTAAGAGTTAAGTTGGTATCACATGGGAATATGATTCGATTTTCATGAAAATTTGATGACCCTTTAACGTGCAAAAGCCGGAGTTTTAACCTTCGGCATACAACGTGGGGTTATTTTAACCCCAAGACTTTTGAAATGCGTCAAATCTTATGTAAAACACAACCAAGTGTATTGAATTTTACATTAGCTGGCGGTTGAATGTTGGTGCATCAATTGACAGTGCTAAATAAGTGCTGCTAGCAATGTTGCGGTGCAGGCACTCGCAACAATGAGGTTGTGGGTATTTTTGACTCCACGTTGTACGGTACGTGGCAAAAAAGTGTCATTAGAGTTGGATACTGAGGCAATTAAATTGCTTAGATTCTTGACCCTCGGTACATCTATTATCCTTTTTATATTGCTTTGTATTTTTCAAGAAGGTTTTTATGTATAAAGCAATGTGATATCCTTTTTTTATTGCTTTATGAGGTTGTTTGTATCTCAAAGGTCCTGCGGGGATCTGTGCTAAAGGCTACACTAATTACTTTATAGTACCCAGGACTATAACAGATAAAGTATTTTGTAGTTTTTAATGTTTCTGAAGAAATGTTTAGGGGATAAGAAAAAGCCTACAATATAAAAAGTTATGGATCCTGTGAAATCATTCAGTAAGTCTTTGAGCTTGAGCAAAGCATTTCAAAGTATTATTTGAAAAACTTAGTTTTTGTTGAAATTCAAAATAATTTTAGTGAAAGGTATGTATGATTTATGTGTTTACCCGTTAGTTGCACTATTATCGTCATTTTTTTGACATTACAGGTAGATTGTATTGAAAATGGCCACGAATTTATCGGATGATCAAATTTTAGCGGCTTTGTTGGAGGAAACTGATTCTTTGTCAGATGAAGAACTGTTTCAAACCGGAAGTGATCGCGAACCAGACCACATTATCGAGGCATCTGACGTATGCAGTGATACGGACGTGGAAGATGATGAAACATTTGCAGAACCATCTTTGCATAACGTGCCATCAACGTCTCGACCATTTTTTCTTGGCAAAGATGGGAAGAAAAAATGGTTTGAGTCGCAACAAAGGACCAATGTACGCACAAGAAGGGAAAATATAATTACGCATTTGCCTGGATGTAGAAGCATTACTCGAGATAAGAAAACCCAAGTGGAATGTTTCGAGATTTTTTTTACAGAAGAAATTGTGGATATGGTTTTGAAATATACAAACCAGAAGATTTCTTTTAGATTTGCTAACAATCCTTCCACTTCGTCATACAAGGAAACTGACAAGGAAGAATTGAAAGCCGTTTTTGGACTTTTGTTTTTGGCAGGCTTATTTAGGTCCGGCAGACAAAGTTTAATCGATTTGTGGAGTAACGATGGCACTGGAATCGAAATATTTAGACAAACGATGTCTAGACAAAGATTTTCATTCTTGGTCAACACTAACTCGAACGGCAAGAGTTGCTATAGATCGCTTGACACCAATTCGAGATATTTTTGGCAAGTTCGTTAAAACCTGTCAGGATGCCTATACACCGTCTGAATATTTGACGTTAGATGAAGAACTAATAAGTTTTCGAGGAAAGTGCTCTTTTCGTCAATATATTCCTTCCAAACCGGCAAAATATGGATTAAAAATTTATGCTCTTGCAGATGCCAAAACGTTTTATACGTTGAATTTGGAAATTTACTGTGGGAAACAGCCTGACAATAGCCCATATGCGGTTAGTAATAAGCCGTTTGATGTAGTAGATCGTTTGGTGAGATGTGTATCAGGGTCTGGAAGGAACATCACCATGGACAACTTCTTCATGAGCTACGAAGTTGCTAAAAACTTGCTCCAGAGCCACAAATTGACTGCTGTTGGTACACTAAGATCAAACAAAGCGTGCCTTCCACCTCAATTCAAAGCTAAACGTGAAGAAAAATCTTCTCTTTTTGGATTTCAAAAAGATATTACCATTATTTCTTACGTACCAAAGCCACGAAAGTGCGTAAATATGATGTCTTCCTTACATCATGATAACGAGGTGGATCCAGAAAGCGGTGACCAAAGAAAACCAGCTATTATAACCTTTTATAATTCGACAAAAAGTGGCGTTGATGTCGTCGATAAATTGGCTCGAACGTATGATGTTTCCCGTAACAGTAAACGCTGGCCTCTAACGGTGTTTTTCTCAATGTTAAACCATGCTGGTATAAACTCCATCGTATATCAAATAAACAACGGAATTGAGCAGAATAAGACCAACCTTAGAAGGGAATTTATCAAGCGCTTGGGACTTTCATTGCTTGAAGACCATATCAGGAAAAGGAAAGACAATCCCCATATGCCACGTGATATAAGAAGACGCGTGCATGAAATTTTGAATGAAGAAGTCCACCAAAGCAACCAAGAACATCACAACGATGTTCATTCTGTCCAAGGAGCAAAGACAGGAAGACTGTCAATGGCTGCTTCAGCTGTAATGCTCCTATATGTAAAGAACATGCGAAACTGTTGTGCGAAAATTGTATTGATTTAAGGAGCGAGTTGTCTTAGTTTTATTGACGTAAAGATCTGGTTGTACTTTTTTCAATAAAGCCAAATATGTGTAATTTTATTTAAAGAAATGAAAATAATATATTCTTACATAAAAAAAATATATTTGATTTTTCCGACACAAGAACATCAAGTTGATTTTTTGCAAGAGTTTTGAAAGTTTTGTATTTTTTTTCAATTAATGTTGATTAAAAGCATATTTTTGAGTATTTTTATTAGTTTATGAACACTGAGAACAAAAATACCATGGTTGAGCACGTTCTATTCAATACATGCAGAGAACAGAAACAATATTTTATGGGGTAAATCTAACCCCACGTTGTATGGGTGAGGAGTTTTTTTCACGTTGTATGCCGAAGGTTAATTATCGATCTTGGTACACGATGAAATGTCGTTTCGGTTATCGTGCCATTGGATTTCACAAAGTCGTACACATTGTTCTGCAAAACCCACCATCCAACCAAAATCTTATGAATAGAAAGTCGATTCTCTACATGATTATCCTAAGATATATTGAAAAAAAATTGTACTCAAAACAAGTGCACTGTAAGTTGATTGCCGGCGACAATTTTTTTCACGTCTATTGCGTAATAACGAATCAGAACCAGTATCAATATTTATTCCATTGAAAAATTTTATAAATAAAAGTTTACATTTCTTATTGGAATAGTACATCAACCATCAATGCCAGTAATGATGGCTGGTACATATTAAAAGTACTAATTAAAATACCATTTAGCAGTCTGCACACTATGCTTGCTCACAATGGTTGCAGCGTTGTCAATAGTGGTCCAAAGTTAACTGTAAATAAAACAAAAAAAATTCAGAGAATTATGTTAATAATTTTTATTACAATATAATAGAAGGATGTACGACAATTATGTGTGAAACAAAATACCGCCCAAATGCTCGCCACGGCTACGGTGGCATACTTTTATCCGATGGTCCATATTTTCAATGACACTTGAGGTTCAATTTCGTTAATGTGCAGAATTATCACATCCTTTAGCTCTTGGATTGTTCTTGGCTTATTAACGTACACTCTTTGTGGATGCATCGGCTTTTCAACAATCACTCGCGGCAATTCTGCTTGTTAACGAATCCACTGAGGTGAAAGTGTGCCTCGTCGCTGAAGATGATTTTCTTTGTAAAGTCACCATTGCCTTCTGTCTGTTCAACCAACCATTCGGCGTATTGCCGACGCTTGAAATGGTCAGTAGGCTTCAGCTCTTGAGTCAATTGAAGTTTGTAAGCGTGTAAATCCAAATCTTTATTCAAAATTTGCATCAGTGATGTTCGTGAGATTTTCAATTGTTGGGCACGACGACGAGTCGAGGTTGACGGCTCTTCTGCCACACTATCGCGAACAACAGCAATGTTTTCCGCAGAACGAACTGGGCGAGCATACACAGGTGATTTCACATTCCCTACCGGGCCGGTTTGCTGAAATTTGCGCACAATCCTTCCGATTTTGAACACATTTGGCTGACCAAAAAAATCACGAAATGCATTTTGATTTGGACGCCCATTTCCGTAAAAGGCTACAATAATCTTAACGCGCTACTCAATTGTGTACCTCACCATGGTTGAACTTGTCAAACACTGAAACAAAGAAATATCACATTAAGTTGGGCGAAAAACTTGAAAGGTGTGACTCACAATAACCATCGTGCATTATGGTTGGACGTTCTCGACGCCTTGATTGCCGCTCTTTTTGAAAAATGTTCTGAATACTTTAAAAATGAATAAACTTGTACAGGAAGTATGTTTAACTGTTTATATAGTAGAAAAGCTGATTCAAATTTATTTTTAGTTAGAACTATCCTCACGTAATGGTTTTGAATGGTTTTATTGACTTCCATATTGGAGTCTTGAATGGATTAATGGGGTTGGTACAAGGAGCGAAGTAATTCTGAATTGCAAATTTTTCTTAGAAAATAAAATAATCTTATTTTTAGGGTTTTGTGTTTACAAAGCCCTACAAAAATCACGACCTGTTTGTCCGTCCGTCCGTGTGTATAGAAACATCAAATTTTTTATGTAGGTGTATAGTGATGTCCTCTTCAAAGTTCAACTGCAAAAATTTTTTGTAAGGTATTTAAAGGGAGTCTCCCTATATAGCGGAGTGGCCCTGAAAAAAAATTCATCAAAGATAGGCGATATGGGTATCAAATGAAAGGTATTGATAAACAAATTGCATTTTTTTGTTTCGAGGGGCGCACAGGAAGGGGAAATGTACTAAACATTGGTGACTCCCCCCTCACGATTGGACACTTGTAATCCGAAAAATCTGAAAAAATTATGAAGCTAGGTGAAGTGAAGACCTCAGAAGTCAAAATTCGATCAACTTTATGAATAGTAGTATGGTCTTCGGATTTTACACTTTCCCCATTACAATCGTATGGGTACCCTTAAACTCAATGAAATGATGATATTTGAGTAGTCTTACAAAATATCCTAGTGTTCTGTAAGTTTGAAGAAAATTCAGGGAAGTTATAGTCATTTGAAATTTCTCCAATTGTTTCTGGTATTTTATGGACTTTCCATCGAATCAGACACTGCAGTTTTAATTTGATCTTGCTAAAATTTTCAGATAAGATCGATAACGTACATATTTTTGGGAACCCGTGATTTAAGTGATTTTTGTTTGTATGAAACAAAATGGCGGCCGTTGAAAATGGAGAAACAATTGATTTTCTTATAAACGTGCACATCTCTTTGACATGTTTCGTAACTTTATACGTTGCTGGTGCCTGCATTTCGTAAGTTGAGTGCAAAACCCTTCTGGCATGAGCATAGGTCTGTCTACACAACTTGGTTCTCTAATGATTTTTGGAGATTTTCGATTTGTGGCTTCCATGTCATCCTATTATCAGTTAATATAACGAGATATTTTACTCGGCTTACTTGCTCTATTTCTGTGCAGTTACAAGAATTTATATTTGGACATTGATATTTATTATATATGATTTTATTTCCATTATTATTATTACCTTGAAGATCAAAATTAATGACTTTACTCTTTGATGCATTCAGTACTACCATTCTTCCTACAACATTTATTTTGGTTGGTGAAGATCGTTGTTAATTTGCAAAATATTTAATTGCCAGCTAGGATTTGCTTATAAGAAGTGCATGTCGTCAGCTAAAGCATTAGAGGCTCCATGCAACGTACTTTTTAACAAATCATTTATAAAAACCAAAAAGAGTGTTGCTGACATACGAGTAACACTTCCCTGTGGAACACCTTTACTGATTTTTAAAGCATTACTTGTGACACCCTCTACAAGTACTTGTTGCCCACGATCGACCAAATACGTTTCAAACCAGTTCAATGCAATCCCGCGCACCCCTGCTTTCTCTAGCTCTAACAACAATTTGTGATCTACCATATCAAAAGCTTTTTGAAAGTCAATAAATAATCCTGAAGTTTTTTTCACTGTTGTTTACATTTTTATATACGATTGGGTACCGATCGGGTTGAGTTTTTACGTTCAACCGGCGATAATCGCCGCATAGGCGCCACGTGCCATTCTTCTTTTGTGCTAAGTGGAGTGGAGTAGCCCATGGCCTACTGGAAGTTCGACAAACCCCTTTTCTGATTAAGTAGCCGAATTCAGACTTTGCTATTTTTAGCTTTTCGGGAGTCAGCCTACGTGGGCGATCGGCTACGGTTGGTCCAGTTGTGACTTTGCGGTGCTGAACTTTATGAGTTGTGACTTTGCGCATTTTGCATGAGTTCGTGGTTTCCAGGAACCCTCTTAATAAGGCGTAGAATACCGAGTTTTTGTTCACGGTGAACACCGTTGCGCAGCTAGATTGGCTTATTTGTCTTCTTGTTGATCGCCCAGATGGATCGAGGAGTTTTTTTGTTTTTAAGGTCTACAAATATCCCAAAATGCCTGAAAAAATCAGCGCCTAGTATTAGTCGCGACACAGCGGCTACGTGAAATTTCCAAGTCAGTGGTGTATATAGTCCTAGTAACAGCGTTATGTTCTTCGTTCCGTATGTGCTTATTGCACTGCCGTTTGCTGCGAATAATTTGTAGTTTGACGCCTTTTTTCGATCTGGCGCGTGGAATTCCGGAAGGACTCATAACTTCAGCACCGGTGTCGACTAAAAATTTTGATCCACTATTTCTATCGCGCACTAGCAAGCGGCTTATTACTGCGTCGCTGATGACCACCTGATTCATCCGTGACGGCATTCGTTTCCCTCCGTCTCTCGAAAGGAGCAAAGTGGTCGACATTGTCAGGCTGCCGTGCCAAAATGACGATGGAAATAACATGTTGTTTCGGATTTTCGCGGAGATTTATTCCATCTTGCAGTTGCGCTTGACTGATTTGCTTGCGTGTGCTTAGATTCGGGATGGCAACTACATGCAGTAATGTCTGCATTTCCAATTCCGCAATTACCCTGTCGAACCGTGCCGCATCGATATTTACTTTGTGTAAGTGAAATTGGGCTTCGATGCGCGCGAACCAAAGGTCTGGTTTGCTATACCAAATGGGTGGCAATTTGAATGTAACTGCACTAACTTGCGCGGCGTTTTCCACTGCCATGGACGTGCTGGGGGTTTGCACTTCACTTCCATTTACGTTGAGTAATGCCTCCGGTATCGTCGGGTCACCAATTTAGGAAATAATGCAAGTACGAATAGATTAGAGTTTACTATCGTTTATTTCCTATTGACTGTACAAGAGTAACGAAAGATTCGCTTCGCGTTTGTCGTATTCGTTTCTCGTTGTCTTACTCGTTGAAGCACTAATGATCGATTGAATATGCTGCATCGCATTGTACGTTGACGGCCTGGCTGCCGTACAATGTGTTTCGATGTGTCTGGTTGGCGTCGTTCTTCCAACAACGCCTAAAATGTTCGTCGCCACAGTCCCTACAGGATCCCCCTCCAACAATGTGGATATTTGATTACAGCTGAAATTTTGACATTTGCTAATTTGTCGTGAATCGAATTTTCTTCCGTGGGCCAGCATAGGCTTTAATGATAGGTTGCGCCGAACTTGATATGTCCTCGTCGTTTTATGTTGTGTATGCCGATTTCAGAAACGATGAAAACAATGTCGCTAATTCTGTCGATTACATGGTGAGGTCCCGAGTAAGAGAGTTGTAGAGACTTTTTTTCGGTTTGTCGTCGCGTAAAAATACGTGTGTGCAAGTATGCAAGCCCTTAAAAATGAACATACTGTCTTTGCGGTGGTGTGCGACTGAAGAAGTTTTAAGCTGCTGGATGTCTTCCCCGAACTTTTCAAAGAAACTTCAATCGGAGGGTTACGCCATGTACCCTCTCTGCTGGGGAACATCCAAGATCCAACTTGATGGCAGTTCTTAGTCCCAATAATATGGTTGGTAAGACGTCGGTGCATCGCCAGAGCCTTTAAGGCTCTGTGCTATCTCTCCACCATTCCATTTGCAGCAGGATGATACGGTGACGTGCGAGTGCGCTTGCATCCAATGTATTGCTACAAGCTCAAAACCGCGCGGAATCAAACTGAGATCCCTGATCGGTTGTAACTGTTACAGGTGAAGCAAAACGTGAAATCCAGTGCGTGTAGAAAGCAGTTGCTACTGTATCCGCTATGATGTCGCTAATGGGTACTGGCTCCGGCCACCGGGTGAATCGATCGATCATCGTGAGTATGTACCTTTGCTGCTTGGACGGCAGCATGTACCTTTGCTGCTTGGACGGCAGCATGTACCTTTGCTCCTTGGACGGCGGTAGCGGTCCCACAATGTCAATATAGACATGTTCAAAACGTCTGCTTATTTGCGTGAATTTATGTGGTAAACTTATCGTATAACGATTGATTTTGGATCGCTGGCACTGTATGTACTGGAACAACATTGGTGATATCTTTATCGATTCCGGCCAAGTGTGCTTCGCGCGAATCTATTTGCTAATAGCTCTTCCCCCCTCGATGTGCTGGCTGGTGAAACAGGTTGAATATCTTCTGTCTCAGTGACTTAGGCATGTACGGTTGGATTGTTTCTGTCGATGTATCGCAGTAAAGGGGTTCCTTTGATGGGCCTGCTTGTAGTTGCCTTATTAATAATGATGAGTTTAAACTTAGTAGCAGTTTTAGCTCCGTATCCTCCTCTTGTTTGCTGGCAAGCTCGCCAAGATCTATTGCTGTTGGCATCGTGATCGCCTCAATTCTCAGCAGTGCGTCTGCAACTGTGTTCTTGGTCCCGCTAACGTGTTCAAATTTGGTTTAGAACTGCAAAATGAATTTCAGTTGTCTGCATTGTCGAGAAGATGCTTTGTCCGCCTTGTGATAAAACGCAAACGTGATCTCTCCGTATGAATAATTGTCGGCCTTACAGGATGTTTCTGAAGTGCTTTACCGCCATGTAAACTGCCAGCAATTCGCGGTCATATGTACTATATTTCTGTTAGGCAGGGCTAAATTTACGTGAAACTAAAGCAAGAGGCTGCCAATTGCCATCGATGAATTGTTCCAGTACCGCTCCCGCTGCGATGTCTGAAGCGTCCGTTGCAAGTTCCAATGGGGCTTCGGAAATGGGATGTGGAAGTTTCGTCGCCTTTGCAATCATTTTCTTACTTGCTTCAAACGCTTGAATTGCTTCGTTAGTCCAATTTACCTTTCGTTTATCATTTTTTCGGCTTTCCTTAAGATAGTTGTTTAGTGGCTCCAGCGTGGATGCTGCGTTTTTGAAGAATCTCCTGTAATGATTCAGGATTCCTAGGTATTTGCGGAGTTCGATGATTATTGCTGGAAGCTTGTAGTTCCATATGGCATTGACTTTTTGCGTTAATGGTTCAATCCCAGTCGAGGTGATCCAGTGTCCCAAGTATTCTATTTCGGATTGTACGAATATACATTTGTCTGGATTGAGGCTTAGCTTGTTGGCTTCTAAACGTTGAAATACTTGTTTGAGATGGTTTTCATGCTTGTCGATTGTAGACGATGCCATGAGGATTCCATCCAAATAAATGAAAGTGAAATCAATTCCCCGGTGTACAGAATCCAGCAGCCGTTGAAACGTTTGCGTGGCGTTTCGAAGTTTAAATGCCATCACGGGAAATTCGAAGAGTTCGAATGATGTTGTGACTGCTGTTTTTGCTATGTCCTCGGGTGCTACAAGTACTTGATGGTAGGCTTTTGCAAGATCAAGTGTTGATAATATTGACTTGCCCGCTAAGCGCTGAGTCATGTCGTTTATGTGGGGCACCGGGTAGCTGTCTGTAATAGTTACGGCGTTGAGACGTTCCATGTTTTTCTTTTGTTTGAGGAGTAGGGGGCTTGCCGAAGGACTACTCGACGGTCTGCAAATACCTTTCTCGATCATGGATCCAAAGTTTGTCTTTGCAATTTTGTACATGTCCGGTGTTAGTCGCCTGGAGCGTTCTTTGATGGGGAGGCCTTGGTCTGGATGTGGTGGAATACCTCATGTTTCATGTCACTTTGCACATGAACTGACGTTTTAAATTCCGGAAAGTCGCTCAAAATCTGGCGGAATTTGTTGGTTGGATCTATGGTAAAAATACGAGAATAAATGCCATTGAAATTTAACGCGTCTACGTGCAGTTTGGTTTTTATATCGACAATTTTTCCATGCGAAATATCCACAAGTAACCCGAACTGCTTTAGAAAATTCGTGCCTAAGATCGGTCTTGCTATTTTTGTAATATAAAATCCCCACTTAAACTGTCTACTAAGTCCAAGGTCGAGCGTTAACACTTTCTTTCGAAACGTTTCTATTTTAGTTCCATTCGCGACAAATAGTTGAAATTCTGATAATACTTTTTCATTCTCGCGTGGTTTGATGGATACTTCGGCGCCAGTGTCAATAAAGATAGAATAATTGAGCTTTCGATCGCGTACTATTAAGCGGTTTGTATTTATATCGTCGCTGCGAATCGTTTTGTCACTTTTACGAAGTTGCATGGGGTCTACACTTCCTGGCCTTGCTTCCAAATCGTTGATGATAAAACAAAGTCCATCTGCTGATTTTGCACGTGTTCGTGACTTTAATCATGCACGCGTCGTGTGTCGTGATGCTCTTGATTCGAGACTTTCAACTTTCAATGTCAGTTTTAAGACATGTTCTGCCAGGTTCGCAGTTAGTTGCTGTTCCTAGGCTTTTCTGACATACGCTATGTATTTCCTAGCAAAATCACGTTCGCGCAAAGTTCTGCCCGCCATTTCTTTTAAGTTTCCTACTGCCCATTACTGTACTGCTGCCAAGATTTCACGTGTACAGACAGGGAGTTTTTGCATCCAGAAAATCTTTAGGGTATCTTCTCCCAATTGTTCGCCTACGAGCACTTTCATTTTTCACCAGAGCTGTGAGAGTTTGAAGTCTCCTAATTAGACTTCCGAAAAAAGCATAGCTTAATTGACTTTCGGGAGAATCGGAAAATCGTGCGATTAACGTAGATTTGATTGTGAGGTATTTTTCGGTTAATGGTGGTTTCTCCATCAAATTGGCGATTTCTTCCATCACTGGTAAATCGAGCGCGGCTATAATGGCGTGAAATTTCTCGTTGTCCGATGTCACTATTGACCACGGATTGGGATTCGACACTTAGGAACCACAACTCGGTTGCCGTTTCCAAAATGCCGTTCATTTAATATTAATGATAGCTTCCACTGCGACGGTTGTTCCCATTCTCGCGGGGCTTGCAATAAATCCGGCAGATTTTTCCGATGGGGCATTTTTCACCATGCCGGTTGCATGCTTTTCCGCCATTTCTTCTTTCATGTGAAGCGCGTGCATAAATAGTTTGTATTGCGCACAACGCGTAATAAATAAACGCAAGATTAACAGAAACGTGTATTGAACTTCGCACAAAACGTAACATTAAAATTATTTAAATTGAATGAAATACGGATCGCGTTTGTGAAGATATCATGTCGCTTGGACATTCGGATCGAGAAGGGGCAATTTATCTTCTTGTCTGCTTAATCTCCGCTACAGCTTACTAGGTACGCTCGCGTCGCTGTGTGGCCCCTACATGTTGTTATTCAAAGGCAATAATTTTTGTAATAACGTTTATTTGCAGTACATAACAACACACAATAATAATATACACAAGAAAATCTTTGTTTCGCAGTTTTGACGCTTCCATGCTTCGCGTGTGTCTCCGTTCTCTCAACTGCTATCTTAACTCGAATGCCTGGCGGTGAACACAATAACTACCTGTCATATGGGAAACGCTACACTGCTCCCTCTTGAGTGACATTCCCACTGTCACGATGGTGCTTTGCAGGCGGATATCTTCTGGCAGCCGTATTAGTTCGTGCTATGATCGGGTCCCATGTAATTGTTTTTCCTTTTTTCGGGTGTAGAAACTATTCGCTTCGTTATGGAGTCTGACGGAGCTTCGGTTTGCTGAGTAGTGGTGACGGTGATAAAGGCTGACTTCATTCGTTCGGTGGAGACGTTGATTTGTCTACCTTCGATGTCTATTGTAAACAGTACATCTGAAATTCGTTTGATCACTTTGTGTGGTCCTGAAAACGGTTGACATGGCGATTTCTTTACGGCGTCAACTCTTAAGAAGACGTGTGTACATGAATTTAATTGATGATGTACGAAGGTCGTTCGATCATTGCGGTGGTTAATTGGAACAGGTCGCAGTTCACGCATCTGTTGTTTTAACATGGATCCAAAAGCGTGCGGATCGAACAGATTGTCATCGCTCACAAAGAATTCTCCAGGAAGTGTTAAAGTTGTTCCGTAAACGAGCTCCGCGCAACTTGCGCCTAGATCTTCTTTGTATGAGTTTCGGAGTCCTAGGAGAATGGTCGCCAGAATGCGAGGCCAGTTGGAATTCTGCTCATGGCACATTATGGCGGCTTTCAATGTGCGATGCCATCGCTCTACCAATCCATTAGATGGTGGGGGATACGGCGATGTTCGCGTACGCTTACATCCCAAAAGTTTGGAAAGAGAAGAGAAAAGCGCGGACTCAAATTGAGTTCCTTGGTCAGTTGTGATTATGTGCGGCATTCCAAATCTCGATACCCAGTTGGTGTAAAATGCACATGCGACAGTTTCAGCTGTTTGGTCGCAAACAGGAACTGCTTCTGGCCAGCGTGTAAATCGGCCAACCATCGTTATGCAGTAGCGATAACCGTTGGCTGTTATCAGTGGTCCGATGATATCAAGGTGCACTTGCTGGAGTTGTTTGTCCGGTATGCCTTCCAATCTTTGATCTTTGACATGGTATACAAGTGCGTGTGTAGGCTTGAATATCTTTCTCCATGCCAGGCCAGACAAACTTTCTTTGTACAGCTCGAATCATCGTGCGGGCTCCAGGGTGCGAGCATCTGTGAAAGGTGTTCATAACACGATTACGTAGAGTTGATGGTACATATGGCCGAATATTATTCGTCGACATATCGCAATATAAACTTCCATATTCCTCTATAGGTAGTGGATGCAGCTTAAGTGATGAATTGTTTCCAGAGAGAAATGATTAAAGTGCAGTGTCGTTACGTTGTTCATCTATCAGCTTGTGGGTGGTCAATGAAGATGGCAGGTTGATTGTTTCGATTCTTGATAGCGTATCTGCTACAATATTTTTCTCTCCATTAACGTGGACGATTCGGGTACAAAATTCCGATATAAAACATAAGTGCCCGATTTGTCTCGGCGAAGATTTTTCTGTTTTTTGACTGCACGCATATATCAACGGTTTGTGGTCCGTTTTGATAACAAACTGGGTACCTTCGGGCCAGTGTCGAAAGTGTTTTAAACTACTGTAAATAAGTAACAGCTATCGGTCGTAAACGCTATACTTTGATTCAGCGTGATTCAGTTTTCGTTGAAAGTAAGCTAATGGTAGCCAATTGCCATTTGCTTTTTGCTCTAATACTGATCCGATTGCAACATCAGATGCGTCGGTGACAAGTTGTAATGGCATCGATGGAAAAAAATGTACTAGCAATGTCTCCTTTGCAAGGCTTTCCTTACGACCGTTAAAGACTTTTATGGTTTCGAGTGACCATTGAATAATGCATTTGTCGCCTTTTTAGGGTTTTGTACTAAAATACAAAACCCTATTGCAATCACGACCTGTGTCCGTCTGTCCGTCCGTCCGTCCGTCCGTCTGTATGTCACAGCACTTTTTCTCCGAAACTATAGAGGCTACAGCCATGAAACTTGGTGGAAAGGTCAGAAATGGTAACCTCTTGAAAGTTCAAGGGTGAAAAAATTTTTCAAAGGGGTTTAAGGGGGGTCTCCCCATATAGGGAGTTAACCCCTCAAAAAAAAAATTCACCATTGGTAGTCGAGTAGGGTGTCATTGGAAAGGTCTCAATGAGATCTTTTCAAAACAGGTCTTAAAATTGCCTTATGAGTACCGAGGGGGGCAGGGGACGGGGAAATGTACGAACTTTTCGCGTACCCCCCCCCCCCCCCTCGCGATTGGACACCTTCCATCCGAAAAATCCGAAAAAAATTATGAATGTAGGCCTTAATGAGTACAACAACAACAAATACATGAGAAGTCGAAATTCACTCAACTTTGTTAGTAATATTGTGATTTATCGATTTTATGTTTTCTCGAATAAAATCTGAATGGTACCCTTAAATTCAATAAAATTTAGCAAGATGACTATTTATAAGATTGATATTTTTTGAAAGTTTCATAAAGATCGAATAGTATTTAACGAAGTTATAGCGATTTGAATTTTCCTGTATTACTATGGAACAATGTGCCCTGTATTACTATGGAAACATATGGCTATGGAGCCATATGCGCTTTTTACCGACTTAGACACTACAGCTTTGCTAGGATTTGCATGAAAATTTCAGGAATGATAGATATCATGAGGATGACTACATACAATTGAAACAAGTCGAAGAGGCAGGAGAGAGCTCCTAGCAAAAGGGCTTTGCAGCCATTCCAGGATTCGAAAAAATAGGCCATGAATCGATGCTTACAGTACAAAGGAGTGGCCCCTGAAAAAAATTTCATGAACGGTAGCCGATATGAGTATCAAATGAAAGATCTCTATGAGAGCTTTTCAAAACAGTTCTTAAACTGACAGTTTTTGCTTCAGTGGGGGCACAGAGAGGGGGGGAAATACATGAAAAATGTGTTTTCTCCCTCGCGAATGGACACCCGTGATCTAAAAAACTCTGAAAAAATTATCAAGCGAAATATTTATGGGTATAATTTTAACAAATACCTTAGAATTAAAAAATTCTTTCAACTTAGTTAATAATAGTATGATCCTCGAACATGACATGTTTCTTAATTTTATTCGTTGCTGGTTACGGCATTTTGTAAGTTGAGTACAAAACCCTTCTGACATGAGCATAGGTCTGTCTACCCAACTTGTTTTTTTTACATTGCGGAGATATTGGTGGAGCGATGTTTGTAGGTTGGCAGCATTACGGACGAATCTCCTGTAAAAGTTTAATATGCCCAGGAAACGCCGTAGTTGTTTGACTGTTGTTGGTAATTGAAAATCACGTTTGGCTTCAACTCGCGAATCAGGTGGCGAAATGCCATGTTTATTTATTTTGTGTCGCAGGTACTCAATTTATTCGACGCCAAAGATACATTTTACAACGTTGATTATCACTCCGTAAGTTTTTACTCGTTCAAATACGATACGAAGATGGTCCATATGTTTTTCGATTGAGTTAGATGATAAAGAATGTCATCTAGATAACAGATACAAAAGTCCAATCCGTGCAACACTTCGTCAACAAACCGTTGAAAGGTTTGGGCGGCATTCCGGAGGCCGAAGATCATTACCGTATATTCAAATAGTCCAAACGGTGTTGTCACTGCCGTCTTTGGGACATCTTCATTCGCAACTGGGATCTGATAGTATGCTCGAAGCAAGTCTATTTTAGAAAATATACATTTGCCTGTGAGATCTGATGTAATGTCCTGAATGTGTCGCATGGGATAGCGATCGGGTATGGTAATCGCGTTTAGTTTACGATAATCTCCGCATGGGTGTCAGGAACCTTCCTTCTTGGGCAAAAGATGCAAAGGGCTAGCCCATGGGCTGTTCGATGGGCGGTAGTAGTTCTTATCCATCATGTACATGAACTCTGTTTTAGCTATTTTCAGCTTGTCTGGTGGTAGTCGTCTCAGGCGTTCTGCTATCGGGGGGCCAGTAGTGATGATATGGTGTCGTACAGAGTGCTGTGTAGTGTTCGCTAGAGCAGGATTTGTTACTTCTGGGAATGATTTCAGTAATGCGTGGAACTGCGATTCTTCGATCAATGTAGAGATAGATCCTGCGGGTAGAGTTGATACGGTTCCTGTTGTTGTAAGTTTCGTTTTCGAGTCTACAAGACGTCTGTTTGTAATATCTACAGAGAGGCCGTCAGCACCTATAATTGGCTGTGCAACGTCTGCTATTATAAATGGCCACGTAAATTGTCGACGTAAATTGCGAATTGTGTAAGCAACTTTTCACCATAAGTGTCGATCGGAGATTTATTGGCCGCGTAAAGCTTAAATTCTGTTTTTGTGTTGTTTTTAAGGGATGGAAGTCGAGGTATGACTGACACGTCTGCACCTGTGCCGCTTAGAAACTTAGGTTGTGTTAGTTTGTCAGTGACAAAAAAGACGGTTTGTTGCGGAGCGACTGCGAGCCGTCTCAACACCCAGGGCTCGTAGGTGTTTTCCGACATCGATGGGGGCTGTAAGTTACATGGTTTGTTACAATGACGAGCGGCTATTCCGTATGTTCGATGATAGAAGCAGATTTTTCTTTCGTTTCGTTTCGTTTTCGTTTCGTAATTGTTGGATGAATGCTCTTAATTCTGCTACTCTGCGCGGCGGGTGAGATCGTTTCGTAATTGTTGGATTGATGTTTTTAATTCTGCCATTTCTGCGCGGCGGGTGAGATACGTTGTTTCTGATTGTAGCCAAAGTGATTTCAAAAATGAATCACTTACCTTGGTTTTTGCAGCAAAACTCATGCACCGTAGCGATTGTGACGGCTTGCTATCACCTAATTCCATGAGTTCGAACTTGAGCCTCTTCGGACGGCGCGTCAACATTGATCAATCTTGTTTTCAGCGCTTCATATTTGCCCGTTTCCGACGGTTTCTCCACGATGTCCGCAATAGCGTCCAAGCAGGTACAATCAAGTTCGCTGACGATCTTGTCAAACATGGCGGCGTCTGAGCTTATTCTGCAACCTCGCAATTGCGCCTCAACGCGGACGAACCACACCGTTGGTCGAGTTGTCCAAAATGGTGGTACGCGAACATTTGCGATGTCGTTGTTGCTAACTGGTGGCCCCTGTATGATTCTGGTGTCGGTTGGCTTCAACTTCTACTACAGCTGTTGTGAGTTCGTCGTTGGTTAAAGAAAGTTTCTGAAACGACGTAGGAAGAAGTTGCTTTGCAGATTTGACGGCAGCCTCCCACAATCCACCGAATTGTGGTGAACTGGGAGGAATGAAATCGAAATCAATTCCTTTGCTGGAACAGAATCGCATAATCGATTCCGTTGCTGTGCCTGAGTATAAGACCTCGTTCAATTCGCGAAGCTTATTCTAGGCAACCACAAAATTTGTTGCATTATCACAATAGATGGTCCTGCAGTTGCCTCTTCGTCGTATAAAGTGCTTTAATGCCCCTATGAATGCATCTGTAGTAAGATCACCCACTGATTCCAGCTGTACCGCTTTAGTGGCAAAGCACACGAAGAAAGCCAAATACTTTTTCTGGGGTGGTTTGCCTCGTATTTTAAAGTGAACCCAAAATGGGCCGCAGAAGTCTACGCCCGAGGTGATGAATGGTCGAGCAGGTTGTACGCGGCTCGCTGGCAAATTTCCCATGATTTAGGAGCTTAATTGTGGTTTAGCCTTTCAACAGATGACGCAATTAAGAACGATGCTTCGGGCGATAGTTTTACCTTTGATGGGCAAAAATCGTTGCCGTGTTATGGCATGCAGTGCTAAAGGTGCTACGTGGTTATTCTCGTTGAGGATTTGTGTCATAATAAGTTTAGTAATGTAGTGACCATACGGCAGGATTGCAGGATGCTTTGCCTCATAGCTGAGGTGAGATTCTTCAAGGCGCCCTCCAACACGTATCATTCCATAATCATCTAGTCGTGGCGTTAGTGAAGCTATGTGGCTTTGCCGATCGACTTAGCCTTCCTTCTTCAGCTGCCGCAGATCTTCCTTAAACGCCTGTTCTTGGCAGTGTTTTAAGATGGTATTCAGTGTGAGCTGAATGGAAGATGGAGGTTTATTGATTTTGCGCACCGAGTTACTGAAATGGAGAACATATGCCACTATTCGTTGCAGGTGATGAAACGAATTTTTATGGTCAATTGAGTCGATAGCATCTGAAAATTTCTTCGTTGTGATGAGAACTGCTGGTCTAGTTTTGCGCTCAAGATGGGTTTCGAATTTTATTGGTTGCTTAGGCCACGCATCTTGACGGCCATGTAGAAAAACAGGGCCACAAATCCAGGTGGAAGTCTGTTTTAGTTGAGCAGGAGATAATCCTCGGCTAATCACGTCCGCGATATTCTGCTTTGAAGGTACGTAAAGCGAAGTTTAATCGTGGATGGTAGCTACTCGGTTGGCTACATAAGTGCACCAATATGATGATTCTGACTTTAACCATGCAAGGGCTACTGCTGAATCACACCAGAGGCAGCATGGGACATCTTGCCAGTTTAGGTCGCTTCGAATCCGACTGGTGAGTTTGGCAGCTACGGCGGCAGCTTGCAGTTCTATCCTTGCTATTATTGGCTTCTTCGATGTTACAACCTATCACTTTGCGCAAAGCAATCTTACCACGAAAGAGTCGCCGGTTTGCTGGGATTAAACATAGATGGCCACTCCGTATGCCTGAAGAAATGCGTCGCACAATACGTGCATTTGCAAATCCTGAGGAGAGCGGCTGGCGAAAATATGTCGCCGAAGTCGAATGGTTTTCAGTAATTTCATCCCCTCACGGAGAGTGCACCAACGCATGTGAAATTCTATCGGTGGTACCGCGTCCAAATCTAGATGTAAGTCCCACAGAGACTGTAAGAACAACATGCCGCGGATGGTTACTGGGGTTTATATTCTAAGCGGGTCGAATCTATGTGCAATCTAGGAGGAGACCGTTTGCTTGTTTATAGCTTTTTTGCTGACCTCAATAGTGTTGATGTTGAATTCATCGGAAGCAGGGAGCTAAGTTAGACCGAGTGTTTTGACATGGCAACTATTCTGATCTTGCAGCTGGAACTGTAATGCCCGATCTGCCGCTGGAATATCGCGGTCAGCTGGGTTTTCATTGCTTCTGTCTCTCCTAAGCTGTCTGCACCGGTCATGATATCGTCTACGTAGATGTTCCGCCGAAGAACCTTTGCCCCTAGTGGGCTGGAACCTTGCGCTTCTTCCGCTAGACTTGCAAAAATTTGATTGCTAGGTAGGGTGCTGCAGTCATAGCAAAACTTGTTGGCTGGAGACGTGTTTTGAAAAGATCTCATCATGACCTTTCATTTGATATCCATATTGCATAAAGCGATGAACACTTTTTTTTCGGGGGCAACTCCCCTATTTGGGGAGACCCCCCTTAAAGACCTTATAAATTTCTTTTCGTGATGAAACTTTGAAGAAGGCGTCACTTCACACCTACTTACAAAATCCTATGTTTCTAGCTTATGTGGTTTGCGAGAAAAAGTGGTGTGACACAGGGTATTGTTAAATAATTTTACAACACCCTAAAAACAATTGATAGCAATAAATACCTATCATAGCGAGAAAAGCTTTAAATATATTTAAGAAGACATAATCATCAGAAACAGCATCACCAGGCAAGTTAATTATGTCTCATAAAGATATCCTTCTTAAAATCAATCTAAGAGTGAAGGCAGTTCAGGCCTCGAAGCTTCAGAGCGGCAACAAAAAATCGCCCGTACAACAATCCTCGAAATACGTCGATAATTATGATTTTAACTTCCATACTAGCTAACTGTTAAGAAGAAACAATACATCATTGGACATACAAAATTTCGCATAAGCGCGCAGATTTTGATCTGGAGGTCCCTCCGCGGCTTGACCGCCTCACATACTATAGCTCGCACGGTAAGTTGAGTCGTGATTTTCGGCTGATGCTGCTTTAGTTCCGTCGTAATTAACCCTAACATTTTATTTTGGTTTTATTGCAACGTTCAACCAGTTTTTTCTTACATCAGAGAAGCTTCGACGTCTTGAGCTTTGTTTGTGAGACGCAGAATGGCCAAAGGAAAAATTTATACATACAAGTAAGATATGAAGATCACCAACGGCTATTTGGGAGCTTCGTGTAAATTTCTAACGTTCACTTTTGACCGTTTCGGATTATTATCTGGAAGTGCTTTTTTTATTTTGGTACGTTTTTTGGAGTCTAGAACGTTTGATTGTTGATCAGCGCTTAAAATAACAGCAACTAAAAATAAAAGAAAAAAACCAATGGGTAAAGTTCTATGGGAAATGTAAATACTACGCAGAGTTGGCCGTTGTGCCGGTCATGGGTTTGAATTAAACCAAAATTAATGCAGACAGCGCAAACTTGACCGTCCAAAAGAGAAAAAAAAACTGAAATTGTTTGAATAGTACAAAAGTAGAAAATCCACTTGTATCCGCAAGCTTTCATCTAAGACCGCTTGTGAGAATGAAAGACGCTCGCTGGTAACCGAAATCTTACGAATCTTTCGTAATTAGTCAGCTCAACCTACCAAGAGAACGCGTCAATCAATCACAGGTTTTTGTTTTAAATCGACCTGGCTCGATTCATGTTCGAATGCGTTAATTAGGATTAGTGATGAAACCGCGGCTGCGTCTTTAGCTGACATAAATAGCTAACGCAATATCAAAACATTTCAACTTGAATGCAAAATTGTTTTTCTGTTTGGCAGCAACAAAGAAGAAAAAATTAGAAAAGAAAATTAAGAAACGAATAGAAAAATTTAAGCAAGATTTGTACAGAAAATTATGTGACGCATGTCTCGACGAAACGCTCATACTCGTGATCTTTTGAAAGGTGCTAAAACCGGCTTGGAATGTTTACACTTTCAGCACGAAAATAATGAAAAGCTTGGCATTAGTTAGCCCATACCAATACTAATAGCGTCAAAGAAATTCACAAATTGCCGCCGGCCATTGTTACCATTTTCGAAAATTTTTGAATACGAGTAGTTGCCGACCAGTCTTACAGCACGAAGTGCGGAAGAGCTCATCATTAACTTAAACTCAGCGGGTTACTAACCAAAATATCTTAATCAACAAGAAGGTTGTCACGGGTGAGTGAATTGGAGCGGCAAAATTTCGAAAGTATATTTTTGGGCATTGCACAATAGAGGACAAGGGTTCTAGGCTACAATAGACCAATAGAGAATACAATCCGGAATTTTTTTTTAAGCAATGAGTTATTGACAATCGGATAAAAACTATTGAAACGCATTGTTAAATTTTCTGTTTCATCTGAATTATGTCGAGGCAAATTTGCGTCAACGTTTAAATAACTTTTCACAGAGGTCCATTGTTGCTTGATTAACAGACTGGAAAACTGAACATCTAAATGACGCATTTACATTTAAACGGTTTTTGATTTATGGTACATTTGCACTTCAGTTGCTACGCAAATTGGACAAACTAGTTTGAATGATTCATTTCGTTTGAATCATTAAATTAGGCAGATGTTATAATCTCTTACGTCAACTAAACAGCATTGTTTTTTTTTTATCCGAGAAACTGCATTTTCATAATATACAATCTTTAACTAATCCTAAAGAAAAATATTAATGTGATCAAAAAACTGTTACGAAAATAGAAGAAAACTGACTTCACAACGCCCTATAAAGGATGAAGTAAAACTTCAGGAATCGGTGCTAAATCAAATTTTGTTCGTTTTAATTACTACTGATTGATGATTGGTGGTCACAACATATTCAAAATACAGAAACTGATTTGGCATCGATACCACTAATTATATTTCATCTTCGGTTCATTGACTACGTCCTCCAATTTTAACCTCCGAGCAGCGATGAACTGGCCTCGTCAATCCAGTCAGACCAGCGTTTCCTCGGTTTCCCCACTGGTCTCGGCCCTTCAGCTCTCCCACCGAATATCATTTTGGGTATCCGTTGTTGTTCATACGATTCACATGGCCCAATGCTGCTCCCGCAACAATCGTTGAGATCTCCGGCTCGTCAAAAATTTCACATAGCCTATGGCTGTATCGAATTTGCCATTGGTCCTCGTCTAGTTTCGCTCCAAATTGTTCGCCTCACAACTCGAGGCTTAAAGGCGTTGGGTTAGGGTCCATGTTTCACAGCCATAGGATAACACAAGTCTTATCACAGATTTGTATACTTGGGTCTTTGTTTTCCTGTGTGTGCAGCTGGTCTTCAAGATTGTCAAAACTAAAAAAAATATTTTATTTGCACGTATCCTTTTGCGTATTTCGCCCCTTTCATTATCAGTTCTCGTTATTTTGGCGCCCAAATATATGTACAAACTGTATTCGCCAGGTGTGATATTTAGTGTAATTGAGGCATTTTTCCTCGACTGCGTCATGAGCATTGTTTTACTCTCATTGATTTGTAGCCCTACTGGTTTTACTTCGCTGTCGAATTTCAGGAAGAGTTCTTTTACAGTTGTTAATGACCGTGACAAAATGTTGATGTCGCCCGCATAGGCTAAGACTTTGCTCAACCCGTATAGTAATGTACCTCGTGTATCGACAGGTAGCTTTCTTATTACGTATTCCAGAGCCAAATTGAATATTAATGGGGCTAGCGCATCTCCTTGCTTTATTCTGATAATTGTGTCAAAGGAAGTGGTGGGTTGGTTATTGATGCAGACTTGGAAGGTCGTCAACTTCATTGTCATTATGATAAGACGGACTAAATTGGCTGGGATGTCAAACCAAAGCATTATTCGGTACAGTGCGTTACAATCAATACTTTGGTATGCTTTTTTAAAGTCAAGAACATTAGGTGTACGTCTATTTCGAGCTCCCAGCATTTCTCAAGTATCTGCTTGACAGTGAATATTTGCTCCTCCCCAATAATACTGCTAACGTATGATCTGATTCGTTGTCATTTGTTTCATCGTGGAGGGTATATCCTCCAACCGTTCCCCGATCAGATAACTCATTGCCAACCTTAGCGTTGAAATCACCCACAAATATTTTTTGTCGTTTGTAGGCAATGGTTCGACGAGTCTTTCCAGGTGATGTGGAACGTTTCCTTCGTTTCTTCGTCTTTTCCTTCGGTCGGGACGTGAAAATTAATCAGCTAGATTTTGAAGAATTTCGCTTTTATACGGATTGCACACAACCATTCGTTTATTGCCTTATAATCAATAACGTGCGATTTGAACTCCCCATCCACAATGAAGGCCACTCCGAAGTCTCGTTTTCCAGTAGGCTTCCCACTTTTGAATATTGTGTGCCATCTCATGTCTTGAATGTCTTTTCCAGTCCTGTTCGTTTCCTGGCCTCCCAGTATTTTTAATTTATATTGCCTGGCCTGTTGTAACAGGTCCTTAGCAGCGCCAGGGTAATTGAGTGATCTGACACTCCAGGATCCAATACTATAGTCCTGTTTTTGTTTGCGAGGTCGTAACCGTGAATTCAATCCATTCCGAGGCCCATCTGCAGGTTTCGAAGTATTTTCCGGTTTTCCAAGGACGGGGAGCTAGCCCGTCGCCCAACCTCCATTCCGGTGGCATGTTTATTACTTCGATTCCGTTATCAGGCGCGGAGGATTCGCCTTCACCCACTTATGTCCCCGCAAAGGGGGTGTAAATAGGATTTAGCAGTAGACCTGTAGATGTATTTACAGTTATTAGCATTTCTCGGCATTTAATGTCGCATTATTGAGGTACCAGTAAACCCAAGAAGTTGGAGGTTAATTGCATGTTACCTTGGCTTACGAGAATTAAGTACGACGATTTGCGGCGCGGGATATGAAGATTCATGCGCCAGATCTTCACAATTTACGGTACGGAATATATTTGACAGCTCATCGCTCCTCGGATTTCGAAATTGGAGGATGCGGTCAATGGACCGAGACAGTTGGAGGCGCTATTTGCAGGAAACGAAGGTCCAAGAGGAGCTGCAGTGCTACGAAGAAGAAGAATATATTTTACCGCATTCCTTGATTTGTTCCACAATACCACGCGGGCAGAAAACTCCATCCCGTTCACTTCTGACGACTGGTTCAATTCCTTGTGATTTCTGTAAATATATACAATCCTGTATCGTGTCACCCAGTGCACTGGTTAATGATAGAACAAATAGGAATAATTTATCACAAAGTACCTGAATAAAACAAATTCGACTGGTTCCGATATGTCACAAAATCAAGATGGAGGAAAGAATGACATCACTCGTCAATGGTTCAACGAATCTTTATCCAATCTGATTTTAACATTTCTGCAAGGGTGCACATACATTTAAAACGAGGCAATGGTTTTTCGTGACAGTAGATCACATAGGCATTTATTGTTGCAATATAGATCATATTGTAGAAAAAACACATGGGCCATCGCTCGGATTTTCGTATTGTATTCATTCCATAGCAAAGTTGATCGAATACATCAACGCCTCTCTTTGTCTGATTATATGTAACAATGTGCTCAGGCTTATTTTTGTCTCCAATGGCTGGTTCAGTATGAAGTGTTGACAGCACACAGACAATTTTGTTCTTTTTCGGCTTATATGACACTGCAGAAATGTCGTCTTCTGTGAATAAAAAAAGAAGTCCCTGATTGGCGTTGTTTGAAGTCAAGATCCTTAAAGTCATCTAGCAGTTCCTGTTTGTATTTTTTAACTGTTCCAGCAGCAGTAAGCTTATGTTGCTTTTTGAGTTTTAGAAACAAAAGTATACTGGAAAACCAATTGTCCATTGTTATGTTCCTACTGGAATCAGAAACAGTTGAAATGAATTTTTCCACGTAGTAATCTGCAGAAGGTACACCTTTGGGAACACTTTCTTTCCCTGTGTAGGGAATCGCATCGATCATATACTTTGATCCGTTATCACACATCATAATAAGCTTCATGCCATACTTATTTGGCTTGCTGGGTATATACATTTTAAAAGGGCAGCGTCCCCGAAAACCCACCAACTGCTCATCAATTGTAAGATAGCACGAAAGCTTATAATAATTCCGACAATTTTCAAGTAAAACCTCCCATATTTTTCGAATTGGTGCTAAATTATGAGAACTGTCTCTTGTGACTATGTCATCGAACCTCAAACAATTCATCAGAAATTCAAATAATTTTTTTGAGTGTGTTGCACAAAATGTATTGGTTGAGTACTTCTCATTAAACAAGTAATTTGTAGACAGGTGATTGCTTTTCAGTACGTCGCTCGAAATAAGCAATCCTAAGACGGCTTTTAGTTCTTCCAGACTAGTGTTTTTCAAAGCAGTATTTTCGATCTTATATTTTTCTCTTTTAAGTTAAACTTCTCAGTTAGTACAGGTTAGTATTTCTAGTATTATATCGTTTGAGAAAAAGAGCAAAAAGCAATCTAAAGGATTGTCTGTACACCCTGGCCAAAAAAAGCCGCATTAGTAACATTTCACAACTAGAGCAAAATTTCATGAAAAAAGGAAAGCTACCTGTACGGCTTTATTTTTTCTTTATATTATTTGATCCCTATAGCCTCTACCTGTACAAAAATCCTTAAGAAAAAAATTAGGGTTGACGGGCAGGTAGATTTCCGCTAAAAAGGTGGAAAAACCAAAGATCTAATTTTTTGACCTTTGTTAAAAAAGAGTAATAAAATGAAAAAGGTTTGTTTTTTTTTGGTTTTTGTTATTTTTATTATGTTCAGATATTCTTAGAATTCAAAATTTTCTGTATACTCTTCTTCTTTTCTTTTAATTTTTTTTTTGTTTCAGTATTTCGTTGATCCTCCTTTGGCCTTCAAAACAACTTCCACTCTTCTGGGCGTTGAATCATAGAGATTTTGGATCTGGTTCTTGATTTCTTCATTGTACCACACTTCATTTAAAATAATTTTTAACTCCTCGATGGATTTCGGAGACTTCTCTTGAATTTTTCGCTGCATAATTCCCCACAAATTTTCAATGATATTAAGGTCTTGGCTGTTTCCTGGCCAGGATATCGATACTATCCCCAGATTTTCTTTTAATTGTATTACCTGTGAATACACAATGACCATTAGAATGCATTTGTAAACCTAAGGGTTTACTTACAGAGTGAACTCGGTGGCAAGGTGCACTATCGTCTTAAAAAAGTGGGTTTTCAACATGGCAGCTCAGCTCCTCGATCGTTAGAACTACGCCTTCTTTGATGACATTTTTATATTTTTCTGCATTCACGGAACCCTCTAGCAACATAATTTGTCCAACTCCATAATATGTTATGCATCCCCAGACCATAACATAAGGTGAATGCTTGACTGTTCGAAGAATGCACTCATCGGAATATCGTGCCTTCGATCTCCTTTGAACTGCGGCTTTTCCATCGGGCCCAATGAAATTGAACTTCAATTCATCAGAAAATATGACATTTTGCCAATCAGAAATCGTCTATTTCTTATGCTCCTTGGCCCATTCTAAACGTTTTTTCTTCATAGCCGCTGTTAAGAGCGGCTTTTTGGCAGGTCGGCGAGCTCGAAGACCCATATTCGTTAGGCGTCTGGAGACAGATCTTCTGCTGATTTGCATTTCCAGCTTTGCCTGAAAGTCTCTCCTCAGTTCCCTAGCAGTCTGGAATCGGTTTCGAAGGTACATTCGTTCCAACGATCGATTTTCCCGCGGTGTAGTGATTCTTGGTCTCCCACTTCTGGTTTTCCCTCTGTACTCTTCCGGTTTCTTGAATTTTTTTTTTAAACGTCGCACTGCGCTTTCGTTGCACCCAATTATTTGAGAAATTCTGCTTTTCGAATAGTTTGCTCCTCTCAGTGGAATAATACGGTGTTTTTGTTCTTGGTTTAACACCATATTTAAAACTTCTAAAAAAACTACTTCCGATGGACGTTCTCTGATTTCTGAAATGTTAATGGACAACTTTTGGCAGTTTCGTCTTTTTAGAGTAGAAAAATGTATGCATAAACAGGTAAAAAGAAAATTTTTTTATCAGTCGAAACACTTTCCTAACATTTTTTACCTGCAAAGTGGAAAATTTGCGAATTTTCGAGGTGCGGCTTTTTTGGCAACGGGTGTATTTTTTGTTAGATGTGTAAGGCCTGGGCGAATATGCTGATATCTTACCTTGTTTTGTAGTGCTTTGTGTTTGCCAGTGGAATCCATTTTTTGAGGTAAGTTTGTTCTTCTTGAATTGTCAACATCAAGTCACCACTGTTTTCTTCAATAGTGTCAATATTTTCTTTTCTTTGGTGTTTTTGTTTTTTGGTCTGATTTTTCTAGGTGTCTTCATTTCCGTTGCAGCCATTTCTATATCGGAAAAAGCTTCTTCGATGTTGGTGTTCTGAACATCTTCAGGAAGTATTCATCATCCAAGCCACTACTAAAAACTTACTCAGAATCACTCAGTGATACATCTTCTGTATCAGAAGGATTGTTTTCTAAAAACTCCAGAATCTCCTCTTAAGTAAGGGTTTTACGTTCCGTTTCTGAAACAGTAAAGTAGCAACAATGTAAATATCTTCGATTGGTTGCGGAGTTCTTTTCACTCATTGTTGATAAAGTTTCGTCGAAAAAAACGAATGTAAATGTACTTTTTTTGATAAACATACGTCAAACTGATGAATATAAATATATTTATTGCGGTAAACATTCGTCGATGTGAGTTTTACGTTGCACTTATACTTGAATGTTTCTTTTGCGCAGCGTCGTTGTTCACGGCATTGAGTAATTAAATAATACTGGAGTGGACAGCCACGTGACCATGTGGTCGCAACAACCCCTGCGACCACTTTTCCTACTGCTACGCTCTTGTTTACAACCTAGGAGAGAGCCAAATGGCACAAGCCCTCACGGCTGATGCTCAATCAAAAAAAATGTTCATACAATCCTAAAAATTTGTTTTCTATTTAAAAAACCTTCAACATCATGAGGAAAACATGCAGAACATTAACATATCAACTACTTATCTGTGAAAGGAAACACCTACAGATCCTTTTCGACCATAATTTTTACACGAAGGCATTACACATTTTACTTTGAAATTGTAAAGTAACTTAACAGTGTCACACGTTAAAGTTATTCGGATCACAAAGCACAACAGAATGTTTAAACACTTGGAATGAATTCAGATCGCGAACACTTTTCGCAGTTTTAAAAGCCGTAACAGACGACCGGATTTGGTCCGGCCGGACCTACTGAGGTTCGGTCCGCTCTTTTGCAACAGACGATCGGACCAGCCAGTCGTTCTTCAGTTTTGGTGCGCGAAGATGGCATAGGAAGTGGCATCGATTATGTCCAAAAAACATAAAATCACTTTTGCGGCAGCAGTAATTGTTGCTACATCGCTACTGCTACGAATTAAAAAGAGGAAAAGGAAAGAATGGGCGAAACTTTACTTGATGAATGTTGCCCATTCAGTCATATGAGACTAATAAAAGAGCTCGATGAAGAGGATTTTTGCATTTATCTGCGAATAAGCCAGGAGTGTTTCGTAGAACTGTAGCCACACATCACGAAAAAAAGATACTGTGATGAGACGTGCAGTGAGTGCTGAAGAAAGATTGGTTGCAACGCTAAAATATCTTGCGACAGGCAGAGAATTGAGGGAATAGAAATTCAGTACCAGCATATCATCACAGATCCTATCAAAGATTATTCCTGAAACCGGTCCAATCGGGTCGTTCTGTTGGGTCCGGTCCGGTCGTTCTGTCTACACAAGCAGATTTGGTCCGGAGCGAACCGAGTCGGATTTGGTCCGGTGGAAAGCCCATCGAACTCGATCGGACTCAATTTCGGTCCGCGGACTGCTCTCCAGACGACCGGATTTGGTACGGAGCGGACCAAATCCGGTGGTCCGCCCGGACCAAATCCGGCCGTGTATTAGCACTATAATATCGGATAAAGTTCGCGACGAAATTTGCAATTTGCCATTTTGGCGTTCAATTTGGATCAGTCAACTTGACAGACAGTTTCAATCCAGTGAGCTTCTGCAACAAGATAGTGAGCGGCAAGAGGGAGAGGGAGAGGAAATAACAGACAGATTCTTTGGAAGAGAGCAGAAACCGGTCGCATGTTCTTCTATCCATTTTATATGAGCTTAGGCCATCCAGTTCTTATTCATCTGAGGTTCACGGTTAGGCTACTTGGGATGCACTGCTAGAAAGAGAAGTACGAACGCATGCTGGTTTGAAGCACGGAGAGGAAACAGCGGACATGTTCGTCGAATCGCCGAATGATTACCAATCTAGGGTTAACTTGGCTGGATAGGAGAACGTGGCCTATTTCGATCGAGTGATATCATGGCTGCACCCACCACTTCGCCATGAAATCTCCTCGGCAATATCCGCTCTAAGTTTCCGCACCACAGTAGTAATGGGTCGCTCACAGCACCTCATATGTCCCATACATCGTGGGGAGAATGTCCCAATACCTCACATAAAAGCATGTACCACCTCAGCTGTACAAATAAAATTTGCTCGATATGGACTCCATGACCAACTTGTATGCCTCGCAGAATGATGAAGGAAGAGGCGTAGATGGAGGAAAATGAAATTCGAAGCTAAATGAATTTAAAAAGAGTAGAATGAGGTTATTGGAGAGGAGTTTATGTTAGAGAAAAGTTTCATCCTCATGTCATTTAGCATCAATGTTACGCTTATGTTCATTGAGGAGGAAAGCGGCGTAAATGGAGGAGAACGAAGTATGCTAGATAAAGTGAGGAAGAGTAAATGAGGCAATTTCAAAGCAATTTAGTGTAGAGAAAACTTCAATCTTCATGTCATGTAACGCTTATGTGAATGATTGAATGAAGAGGTAAGAGAATTCGGTTCTGATGAATATTATGATGGAGAGTAGAAAATATTCATGAAGAGTAGAATGAGTATGAGGAGTTTCATAGTGTTTTTCTCGCGAAAAGATAATTAGCTTATGAGTTTTTTCCGTGAATCTTAAAATCAGTAAAAGTGCCATCGTAAAGAAGTGCTAAATTACTCGCATCAAATTAAAAGTAAAGGTGAGTGTGGTTTTTCGGCCCATTGATTTTAATTCTGGACTGGTTTCTGCGTTTATTTTATTTAGTTTTATTGAATCATTTCAACAAAAAATGAAGAATTTAATATGACAAGAATCGCAATCGTAGCACCATAAAATGATAAAAGTATAAGGGCTAATTTAAGAAAGAACATTGCTGGTTTAAAATTTTCAAAATCATGATTTAAAGTTCTGTTAAGATGTTTTCTCATTTGACTATTCTTCCATTAATCTTCAAAATATTGCTATTTTGTTAAATGTATTTTAAATTGATTCAAGTTGCTGAAATAACGTAGAAACACTCACATCAACTTAGTTACTACTTGTTTATATATTGCCGGGAAAAAATTAATCAAGAATGCATTCGCGGACTACATATAAGGGAATAAATGTTTAAAAGCAAATTACTAAGGATGATTCGCTATCTTCAAGTTTTTATTTTTGAGAAAAGCATATATAAAACCCGAAGATATCTCCTCTATTTTATTAATGGTAAATATATACATTTTTCAATCCTTTATCAAGTTTGTGTTATCATTTATATAAATATAAAGAGAAAACTAGGCTAAATGTTCCTAGATGATAAATACAAAATTTGTTTAACTTTATCATGTAAATGGTAGTAATTTGAGTTTTTGAAAGCTAGATGATTGCTTGGAGCTTAACTGAAATTCATGTCATAGTCCAATGCCGCATTTTTATTTTTCTCTATAGAACGGCTGATAGAAGAAAATCAAGTGCTTGGCAATATTTTGCTGATTTGGGCAATAGTAAGGCAAAGTGCAATTTATGTAAAAAGATATTCTCATACAGAGGTGGTGGTCCATTTAATTTAATGCGCCATATAAAATCACTACACCCAGCAGTTTTTGATGCTATACATCAACCGAATTATGTAAATCAAACTAAAAATGTGGAACGCTTAGATTCTCAAAACAATTCAGAATCTGATGGGGCTTCCTCTAACATCACTCCATCAACATCATCGAATGCAAGTTTTGCTATAAAAATTATAAATAATAGTCTGACTCAGTATTTAACTAAGCCAATATCTGCCAAAAAATCTGAGGTGTTAAATAAATATCTAGTGGAAATGATAGCGAAAAATTATCTGCCGTTCAATTTAGTTGAGAGCAAGGAATTCAAAAAATTCATTTATGAACTGAATCCAAACTATAGAATTCCTTCACGCAAAACGCTCTCAAATGTTCTGATTACGAACTACTATCATGCAACTAAAGAGAAAGTTCAAAATATTTTACAGGAATCAGAGTGCGTTGCTCTAACAACAGATAGCTGGACTTCCAAGCCCAATGATAATTATATTTCCCTAACTGCTCATTTTATTGACCAAAATACTCAACTGCGATCGTGTATGTTAGAGTGCCATCAATACTCTGAAAGGCATACTGCTGAGAATTTGAGTTCGGAATTGAAAAGGATGTGCAACGAGTGGCAGCTTTCCCACAAAGTTATTGGTGCAACTACTGATAATGCCAGTAACATAAAGGCAGCAATCAGGTTAAATAACTGGCAGCACATCCCATGCTTCGCGCATACTCTGAACTTGATTGTTCAGTCTGCATTAACAGAAATTAAAGCAACCCAGTCGAAAATAAAAGCTATTGTAGAAATTTTTCGGAGTCCACTAGCAGCTGAAAGACTTACGCAGATGCAGAAAAAATTAGGAGACGCTGAGCTCAAATTAAAACAAGATATCATCACGAGATGGAACACCACGTGCGAAATGTTTGAAAGAATTTAGGCCATAAAGAACAGTGTTATATCTACAGTAGCCATACATCATCGAGGCGTCGACAACATCAATAACGAAGATGTCAATGTTTTAACTGCAGCGACTGATTTATTGTCATTTTATAAGGACGTTACTGAAGAAATGAGCTCAGAGAAAAACATTACAATCTCAGAAATGATTCTTAGTTGTAATGCACTCAAGAAAAAAAGTCAAGAGTTTCTTACAAAAGAAGAACTTCCTCAGTCATTAAAAAACTTGGCAGAAAGTATTTTAGCATCCCTGGAAAAACGATTTGCAAATATTGAAGACAACAACTTATTTGCGGAGAGCACACTTTTAATCCTCGCTTCAAAATGTATGGCTTCTGAAATAAATCTAGATATAATAGAGCCTGTTCTAGCTTGAAAGCTTCAGTGGGGAATGTGCAATTGCCATCATATCAAGAAATCCCGGAAAATGAAGAAACTGAAATCCCAATGAAAAAAGGGCACAGTATTTGGGCTGAATTCGATAATAGAGTGAGTGACGTCATAAGTAATGTAAATCCTTCTGCTGCAGGCATAATAGAAGTTGATAAATATCTTCAAGAGCCCCCGTTACAGCGCAGCTTAGACCCACTGAAATGGTGGCAGGAGAAAAAGCAGGCATATCCCAGACTTTATATTATAATGAAACAACGAATGTGCCTACCTGCGACTTCAGTCCCATCAGAACGAGTATTTTCGAAATCGGGCCAAGTTTTAACGGAAAAAAGAAATCGTCTTACCGGAAAAAAAGTATCGCAATTTATCTTTTTAAATTATAACATGTAAGCCTTCTAACTCTAGTATTTCTTTTTTTTGGAAAAAAATGCAAATAAAAATGAATGTGTTTCTTCAAACAATCAACTTTCGTCATCAAATATTGTTCCTTACATTACAATCATTCCGATGATATTCAACTCCTATGTCTGCAATTGTTCCTGCACGCGCAATCGTAAATTCATTTTTTACCTATCTCATAGGATAACTCTAAATGTAATTGGAACATTGATTTCCTGTTTTTGCATATTTTCTTTACACGCGCGAATCACTTACCGAAATTCGCGGATCATTTTTGCTGACCACATAGCGCGTGCAGTAAAAGTTCATAAGAAATATATGACAAATAATTTGCTTTGTAAAGCAAAAATATTGTACTTAAAAATCATGAAAATTGTCATTTTAATATTATTAAAATTGTTATCAGAAGAAGCAGTTGTTCTTATTAGAAAGGTAACATTTTTTGGCGACCCCGGACTAAACTTTTGATCATTTAGATATGGAGAAGCTGCTGTTGGACCAATCAGCTGCGGGAAAAATTCTTGAACGGATGCTGGTGAATTTCTACAACGATTCGAAATCAAGGAAGACTGTGCGATACTTCGAGAATCGAATCAACAAATTAAACACGGAGTGGGAGAAATTCGTCAAGCGAGATGCAGAATTGCAAAGTTTTCGTTCAAGGCAAGCAGATCATCAATATTTTGAGAAAGATTTCTTTGGCCAAGTCCGAGACGTGTATGAGGAACTCAAAGGTGAGCTGGAGGATGGTCTTGAGGAAGCAAAGGTAGTCAACAGTTCCGCTGTTGGCCTTGATTCAACCACATCTTCGCCCCCCGGAGGAGATGCACAAGAGGTCCGTGAAAGGCTCATCATTCAGGAGTCTTTAATATTATCACTGGAAAGGGTGATGGCTACTGTCTCAAAGGATTCGGAGGATCTTTCTGCCCGCTCTCACGAATTCTACCAACAGCATCTCTCGGGTATGCGTGGTTATTGGACATCAATAGCAAGCAATCATCACGGATTGGTTGCTGAAAACACACCCTATGACGCCTCGCGATTCAGCGTGCTGGAAGACAACTACAATGCAACGGTTGTTAAGCTTATGGAGTTGGACATGCAGAACATACAGCCATCAGGTACGGAGGCAAGGCAAGGGTCAGCAGCAATTAGGTTGCCCAAGGTTGTTATACCAACTTTCGATGGCGATTATATCAAGTGGCCTTCACACGACTAGTAGACAGTCAGAATCTTCCAAGTGTGCAGAAAATGTTCTATTTGAAGGCCAATCAACGGATGATAGTAGCTGCGTCTCTCAACAGCATGTTAAATGTTCCTGTGGCTGCTCGAGACTCTGGTGCCTCTCTCAAACGACTTCATGACACAGTGAATGAGACACTGCTGGGTATCAGGAATCTTGGAATTGATACAAGCAGTTGGGATCCATTAATTGTCCACATGTATCTTCAGAAGGTGGACAAAGAAACCCATCGGCTATTCGAGCAGTCACTTTCCGATCCTCGGAAAGTGCAACCACTTTCTACGTTACTGGCTTTCATCGAAGCAAGATTCCAGATGTTGGAGGGTCTAGGGGATTCTGCAATGAAACTTAAAAGGTGACAAAAGGCCCGCCGCTCTTTTAACCGCAAAGGAGAAACAACTGTGCCAACTCTGCAAAAAGGAATGCAAGAATCTACGGCAATGCCAGAAATTTTTGCAAATTACCATAAAAGACAGGTTCAGCACGGTCAAAAGACTACAGTGTTGCATCAACTGTCTTCAGAAAGGGCATACACGTAAGGATTGCAGCTCTGGATCATGTATGAAATGTAACAAGCGACATCATACATTGATTCACTTTGAAACTGACCCAGTGACACCTACCATAGCAAACGAAATCAGCATGAGTCATTCAGCCTCAAGCCAACAAAAAGTGCAACACTATGTATTCCTTGGCACTGCATCCATTAAAATTAAGGACAAGTACGGGCAATTCGTTATTTGCAGAGCAATTCTAGACTCAGGATCGCAGCTGAATTTTATCTCTGAGCGCCTTTTTAAACAACTTGGATTTCGACGAATTGATAAACCTATTGATATCTGTGGAATAGGAAATTCAAAACTGCGCAGTAAAGGGAGAATGAGTCTTACTAGTTAGCAACTTCTCTACTGCACTTGAATTTGTAATATTGCCAGAAATAGCTTCATACCAACCGGACCAGATTTGCAGTACGAATTCATGGCCCATCCCAGCAAACATACATCTAGCCGATCCCGACTTTAATACTTCCAAAAGGATTGACATTTTAATAAGTGCCGAGATTTACGCCGACTTGATGTCTTCAGAGAAGATAAAACTTTCCGCTGATCTCCCTACGCTACAGAATTCCGTTCTCGGTTGGATCGTTTTAGGAAAATTGAAAACAACACAGCTCCCACTCTCAACTGTTTGCAATATTGCCTCCAGCTCCATTGAAGAACAATTGAAACGCTCCTGGGAGTTGGAAGAAGTCGAAACCAAAACGTCGGCCATGTCAGACGCAGAGAGGAAATGTGAAGAGCACTTTCTGAAGACTATTCGAAAAGGCTCAGAGGGAAAATTTGAAGTCAAACTTCTATTTTTTGACTCATCTGATTCTCTTGGGGAATCGAAACCAGTCGCAATAAGACGATTATTAAGCCAAGAGCGCCGTTTGGAACGTCATCCCGAGCTTAAGCGTCAATATCAAGACTTCATGGACGAGTTGATTGCACTAAAGCACATGGAACAAATTGATCCAGCAAGGATTCCAAAGGTACATTACTTTCTGCCCCACCATTGTGTGCTGAAACCTACTAGCACAACGACAAAATAACGTGTCGTTTTCGACGGCTCGTGTAAAACGTCAAGCAATGTATCCCTTAACAATTTGCTTCTAGTGGGACCAGTGGTTCAAAATGAATTAATTGACATACTCATTCGCTTCAGGATTCACCGATATGTTTTTTCGGCAGACATAGAAAAAATGTATCGGCAAATTTTAGTCGCTGATGAAGACAGAAACTTCCAGTTGGTATTATGGAGAGATTATCCCACCGAAGCAATCAAATATTGCAGATTACGAACAGTAACCTACGGTACCGCTTGATCACCGTATTTAGCTACCAAAACGCTACAGTATTTGGCTGAAACAAAGAAAAGAGATTATCCACTGGGAGCTAGTGTTGCTTTAAAGGATTTCTACGTTGATGACATTTAATCTGGATCTAACAATTTAAAGGAAGCCGTGCGCATTCAATCCGAGCTGAGGACCATGCTTCTCGAAGGCGGATTTTCGTTGCGCAAATGGTGTGCTAACCATCCTTAACTACTACAGCATATCCCAAAAGCAGATTTGGAAACTATGACCACGTCAAATACAAAAGATGACTACTACACTAGATCACTTGGTGTAATTTCGCATCCCCATACCGACACTTATGGCATCCAGGTAGATCTCCCAGCAGTGGATAAAGTCACAAAACGTAGCGTCCTTAGTGATCTTATGCGCATCTATGACCCTTTAGGTCTCGTTAACCCTATCGTTTCAAAGGGAAAAATCTTCATCCAAGAGTTGTGGCAGCTCAATCTTGATTGGGATACTCCAATTCCGGAGTCGTTTTCAACAAGGTGGTGTAATTTCCCTGAAGAGCTGCAAGTATTTAATTCACTCATCATTCCACGACGTGCAATGTCAGGCGATACCTCCAATATCGAACTAGATGCGTTTTCAAATGTAAGTGAAAGTGCATTTGGAACAGCAGTTTATATACGCTCAACTGACTCAAATGGAGAGTATGTAACGAATCTTCTGTGTGTTCGGTCAAGAGTAGCTCCACTGAAACAAACAACAATTCCTAGATTAGAACTTTGTGCTGCTCGTCTGATGGTAAAACTTGTGGTCAAAGTGCAGAAGGCTTTGTGTGCACCAGTCAAAAACGTATTTTATTGGACCAACTCAACCATAGTGCTGTCATGGATAAGAGGATCAATGTTAAAACGGTTCGTGGCTAATCGAGTGGCGTTCATCCAGGAAAATACCAAACTAAGTATATGGAGGAACGTTCTGACGAAGGAAAACCCTGCAGACATTCTCTCTAGAGGTGCCACCCCCGGTGATTTTGTCAACTGTAGCATTTGGTTTAGAGGACTAACATTTTTGAAGCTCTCAAACAACGAATGGCCAAAGCCCCCAGTCAAATACTTGGAAACAGACGATGAGCGAAAACCCATGGCTTTGATTTCAATACAACCACATTCACCAATTATTAGCGGCATCAACCATCGAAACTCATTCAGATTTCTTCAGCGTACAGCTGCCTACATTCATCGCTTCAAGCACAATCTGAAATCAAAAGATGACACTTTAATTGGACCACTAACTACAGCGGAGCTTCACAACGCTTTACACTATATTGTCTATGAAATCCAACATATCGCCTTTATGGATGAAATAAAACATTTGGCAAAACATCCAATGTTGCCAACCGGACATTCTCTCAGTTCGCTCAAGCCTTTTGTGGACAGCAAAGGATTACTTCGAGTAGGAGGACGAATCGAGCTATCTGACTCAATATATGAAGCAAAACATCAACTCTTACTGCCACATTTAAACGAGATTGTGTATCTATTGATTCAACATGTTCATGAAACGAATCTTCATGCCGGTCCTCAAGCGCTGCTTCGAATACTTCGGCAAGAACTTGGCCATTACGTGGAAGAACTTTGGCACTTTGGTTCATAAATGTATGCGGTGTTGCAGAGCAAGGCCAAGATTGTACTCCCAAATTATGGGGAACATCCCACGAGAAAGAGTTCATGCAACTCGTCCACTTTCCAACGTTGGTGTTGATTTCTGTGGCCCAATTCAAATTCACTACTGTATTAGATGAAAAAGGCCCACAAAGACATACGTTGCCGTTTTTGTTTGTTTCTGTACAAAAGCTGTTCATCTGGAACTTGTGTCGGATCTCACAAAGGACGCATTCATTGGTGCTCTAAAACGATTCCTTGCTCGGAGAGGCCGTCCGACGAAGATATATTGTGACAATGCCACAAACTTTGTAGGAGCCAAAAACGAACTTGGGGAGGTACAAGAATTATTTCTAAATAAACAAAATCAAAATGAGCTTCAACAGTACTGCTAAGAAGAACGAATAGAATGGCTTTTCATCCCTCCCAGATCACCTCATTTCGGAGGACTCTGGGAAGCCGCTGTAAAATCTTCAAAGTACCATATCAAAAGAGTGATTGCTGGAGCTTCACTTACATATGAAGAACTGCACACAGTAATAACAGAGATCGAAGCGGTTCTGAATTCTAGGCCACTTACTCCTCTCTCTAATAATCCAAATGATCTGCGAGCGCTAACACCGGGTCATTTTTTGATTGGGGAACCAACATTAAGCTACTACAAAGATAGAAGCTAGTCCAAGCCTGCCAATCGGAATTTCGGAAACGTTGGTCTAAAGAATACCTACAAGAGTTACAGACCAGAAGCAAGTGGAAGACGTCGACAACAAAAATTTCTTTGGGGACATTAGGCCTCTTAAAAGAAGACAACGTACCCCCTCTCAAATGGGCCATTGGCAGGATCATCAACCTTTATGAAGGATCAGATGAACTTACTAGAGTAGTTGATGTCAAAACCGTAAGAGGAGTACTCAAAAGAGCAGTTCATAACTTATGTCCTTTGCCAGTTGACACAACTGAAGAAGACCTGACGAAAAAATTCCCTGAAAGCTCAATTGAAAATAGGATCGACTACACAGTCACAATACCATCAGATTTGAAGGAGGACGTTGAGAAGCCGCAAAGACAGGATCGATTGTACATCAAAAGAGTTATCAGATTTAAAGGATTCAAGCACATCAAATGTAACCAATAATCATTTAAAATCGTCTGAAATCTCATTAACTGTTACTGCTAGCCAGAACGATGGATGTATGTCGCTGGTAAAATTCACTAAAACGGTCAAAAAACGAAGCAAACATCGAATTTTCCCCATAAATTCTAACTGGTTGACAAGCCCAGTCCTTCATTTTCGCTGCAGTGACCTGAAGAAGTTCCACGAGAGTAAAAACTCCCAACCGTCTCAAAATACCACAGTACAAACGAAGCACGTTCAATCCAAAAGGACACGATCGCCACCAACGATACGAACGCCAAAGATCGCGAAACTCGCCCTAGTGCTATTAATATTATGCGTACGAAGCATCAAAACAACAACTCAGCCAATCAACGAGAGACTATCGTGATCAGACCATTTACCAAGGAGGCGCCGGTATATTTTGAGAATATCGGTCAGGTCTCAATGGTAACGGACAATTGGAACATCATAGCATATTACAATATGACCGAATATTGGAAGGATATGCAAAACCTGCGAAACAACAACAAACGCCTGAAGGAACTCTGCGAGCAGACTGAAACCGATACTCAAGGACGATGTAAGCTCCTCTTAGGACAATTTCGATCCCAGCTAAGCACCATACAGGCAAATAATAACTTGCTGCTTGAGAGAAGCTCTGAAATCCGGAAGAAGCGATCGCCTTTTGATTTTATTGGAACCATGAGTAACAAGTTATTCGGAATATTGGACCAGGGCTACGCAGAAGAAATGGCAACAACTATTGACAAAATTAATTTAAATGAGAACCACATTATAGAGCTGATTAAAAATCAAACATCCGTCGTAGATTCCACCCTAAATCTCCTAGACCAAGACAGAACCTTTATAAAGGAACAGACGAAATCCATCGAAACTTATCTAGAACACTTCCGCTCAAATATTAATAAAACCAGCCATATTCTGGAGAACCAAGGTCTCATACAAGCTTTCAACACGTTATCCATCCACTTCACTCTGCTGCTTATGGCATATCAACGCATCCAAACAGCATTAATTGGTGTCACTATAGACAGTCACAACGGAAAAATGAACCCTCTCATCCTGCGGCCAGACCAGCTACAAAACGAACTAAGATTCATCCGAGAAAATATACCGGCCTCCTTAATCGTACCGAATCAATCTGGGTATATTTCACTGCTAAAACTATACTCAATTATGACTGTTCAGTCAATAATCATGAAGAATAAGGCTATCTTCAAAATAAACATACCCTTGCTAAACGTAGAGGTGTTCCAGCTATTCAAAGTTATTCCTATTACTTTTAAACTAAAGGAACAGTTTGCTTGCATTGTTACGAATACTACATTTTTAGCTGTGTCACTACACAAGGATCAATACAGCGTCATGTCCGAAGCCGAAATTAGTTCATGCCTATTAACAAGTGAAGATAAATACCTGCGCAATAAAAAACATCAAAAATTCAACCAAGACACTGGACCAGCTCAATGCGAACTTAAATTATTAAACCAAGTGCATACACTACCCCAAGTTTGCAAACTCAAGATCACTCCCAGCTCCTCAAATACGTGGATTCAACTACACAACAAGAATACATGGATCTACAATCTGCAAGAAGAAACGTCTATAAACATAGTTTGTGGTAACAACAGTTATCACACTATTCTAACTGGATCTGGTTCCCTGAGGTTTAAGGCCAGCTGCAACATAAAACAAGGCTCGTTGACGATCATGGCCCACCATCAATTTACTAATCGGATCGACTTTTCTTACCTACCATCAGTTGCCTTAAACTCCACCATTATTTTGGAGCACTTAGAACCTCAAGAAAACTTCCACAGTATGAAGATAGCAAACAATTCCGATGATATTGTTCAGCTTAAAACCATTCTCCTGCAAATCAAACAACAAAGCTCTCTTCCTCATCACGTTGACTCCACAATCTACCATGTCTCAGCTGGATATTTGGCATTGGTCATCATCTTCGGCTTGACAGTCATTTACTTCACCACAATATGCTACAAAACACGAATATCACCAGGACCAGAAGCACTAGTAAAGAAACCACAACCCTTCCCAAGGACCATCGACTTTCGACTTCAAACACGCCGGAATACACTGTCTTGAAATCTCAGCGCTTTCAACGGCCGGGAGTATGTTCAAACAATCAACTTTCGTCATCAAATATTGTTCCTTACATTACAATCATTCCGATGATATTCAACTCCTATGTCTGCAATTGTTCCTGCACGCGCAATCGTAAATTCATTTTTTACTACTTTTTAATTGGAACATTGATTTCCTGTTTTTGCATATTTTCTTTACACACGCGAATCACTTACCGAAATTCGCGGATCATTTTTGCTGACCACATAGCGCGTGCAGTAAAAGTTCATGAGAAATATATGACAAATAATTTGCTTTGTGAAGCAAAAATATTGTACTTAAAAATCATGAAAATTGTCATTTTAATATTATTAAAGTTGTTATCAGAAGAAGCAGTTGTTCTTATTAGAAAGGTAACAGTGTTGTTAAGTAAATTTTATATAGAGCATCATAACCCTTTTGTATTTCTCAAAATCTGAAATTCTATTCTATTTGCTTACATTAAACATTTTCAAATGCAAATGGAATGCATATATGTTTCAAAAAATTATGTAAATGTTACATTTGACCTAATACTGACATACTCGTACACATCGCTCAATATAATGTTTTTTTTGCAATTTCTTACTCTTTGATGTAACGCTAATATTTTTAATTTAATTTGATTTGTTACGATTGTTGAATTATATCTATTTGTTTTATTTATCAGTGAATTAAATTTGATTATTAAATTTCTGCCTTTCATTTGAAGCTAAATGCACATCCATGGAATCATTTCGATTATGAAGAGTGATAACTAATGAATGTGTAGAGGTAAATTCGTAACACGCTAAATTTTTCCCTCACGTCTGGTACCTCTTTTGAGGTATGACAATGTACCACCTCACTTACCGAAATGATTACCTCACTCAAACTCGTCGAAAAATGTCACAGTGCCCAACACTTCACCACAGGCCGCTGGATAACATATTTTTGTAGCATTTGTAGGCAATGAGTCAAGTAGTCCTTCCAGGTGATTGTAGAACGTTTGCTTCGTTTCTTCATCCTTTTATTCTGTCGGGGATGTACGTTTATCAGCCAAATTTTAAAGAATATTGCTTGAAAAAATAAACCAGCCGTGTTCATCATAACTCAATTAGATTTCAATTGATTAATATCTTTTGCACATACTACATATTCCTAATACTCGTAAATAGATCAATTAAAAATTGATTGGTTCTCATTTTCATTTCATCGTTATAACGACTTTCGATGATTATTCTATCTCGCCGCGGTAGTGGCAGCGACGGAGAAGTCATTGCTTGTCTGTCAGCATGTCACTCTTTCTTAAATAGTCAATTTACCGCTTGAAGAGGTCACGCACGATGACATTAGGTGAACAATACGAAGAATGAATCAAGAGCTAACAGCACATAAATATCGTGGGAATTGAATGGAAAACAAGTTTTTTTCGCATTTCAACCGTTTAACGTCGATATGACGCACATGAACTAACAGCAGCTCGTAATGGGGACGTGAATTGACTACAACAATGCAATTATGAGGACAATCACACTTTGAACATTTCGCAGGATTTGGTATTACATCCAACAGAAAAAAATACATTGGTTGCGCAATTTGGACACGAGAATACTCGTATTCGACTAAATATGAAAAAAAAACTATTTTCACACTTACTTATTTTAAGTTGCGAAATTTCGCTTTGCGTGTTTCGTGTAAACTCATTAGTGAAAATGTAACGCACGAATTATGCGCGGACTGGTTTTGGTCGGACAAATTAGGCAACACATTTTCTGAATGAATTGCCAAATTTAACAAGCAAAAGATAGGAGAGGAAACCCAACAGTGTCCATTGTGGCACGGAGTTGCCCATCGCCAAAATAAAGCAATTATTAGCACCTTGTTGGCGAGTTGAATTTGCAATTATGAGCAAATTAAATCTGTAATTGCGAAACCGTTCATAGCTTTCGGCGCAAATAAAATACATTAAAAATTTTCCCCTCGATTTTCACGCAAAATTTTACGATTTTTTAGGCATTTACGGGGGCACTAGGCATTGAATTTGATATTTATTGGACCGATAGAATCGCGGATGCTATCAAAGTCATTAAATCGAGTGCCCACCTGTTGAACCACTTAACGCAACATATGCAAATATTTTTCATCGAATTCAACTCATTTAGCAATGGCAACTGCCTTGCAGTGATTTCTAATGTTTCACACCAAAAACCCACTGCTGATGAATCCTTGAAACCATTCTGACCCCGACGACCGAACCGAACAAACCCCAACAATTACATATTTCCGCCACACATTCCAACTCGCATGTGTATCTAAAGCTCGGAATTATATCTGAATCTGCAAAACCTCAGTTTCAATTACTTTTGCCATTGGTTCACTGTTTTATGGTTCTTATGAAAATGCTTCCTAACTTTAGTGTCGGCTTTGTCTCGTGTCCCATACCATCTGAAACGCTTTGTTCACTTGTCTCTTCATCCGAAATTTATTTGACATTAATTTTTGATTATTAATTGGCGAATTAGGCAAAATCAAATGATTTGGCTTTTGTTGACGAATCACAAACAAATCGATTGATATGCTCTCTAATTTCGCACAATCTGAATAGGAAGGAATTAGAATCGGAATGGACTCCGATCGGGATTAATTTGTTGTATCTTTAGGTTTGGATGCTATTGTTATTGGTGATAGCTTTGGGGGCTACCAGTGGTCGTCGGGCGTTATTAGCAGATGGCTTTTGGTTAGTGGCATGTGCTCAGAGCCAATTTGCTGATGGACAGACTATTTGAAACTATTATTGTGGTAATTATCCATGTTATTTGGACATATTTGGGTTTTATGACGTAGCCGAACTGGATGAATACCAATGGAAAAAGATAAAAATTTGAATTTAAATAGTTTAGTTTAAATGAATCACAGAGAATAGGCAATTTCAAAACTAAAGAAATCAAGAGTTATAGCCCTAAACAAAAGATTCCTATCGAAAGACATCTTAATAAACTTTTATTTGTGGTTCACGTGTCAAAAGTTGAACGTTTAGCTTGGGGCTTTCTAGAATGTTCGTTATAAATAGTTCCGAATTTTGAGACATCAATTCATTTTGAAATATTATATTGTCCACCACTGCATCGCGTAATTAAGTCATTCAAAACGACCGTGACGTAGTCGAAATGGCAGAAACTCTTTGTTCTATTTCAACTTTTTATGCCAAAGTTTCCTAATTTATTTACCTTATATGTTGTGTCATATGCATTAATTGAAAACCTGACCAAAAACATTCAGTATTGACATATTTAACCATTTATGCGTCAACTCTATCAAAACCGTTGAGATTAGAAGCGTTAAAGGCTACATTTGACGTCAATACTTATAAATGAAGATTTTTGACAATATTGCTGAGAATTTCGTTCGTGTAGCTTGGTTATGTGTCGCAGTTTTTTAATAGCAACAATGATACGCCTATTGATAAAGAACTTGTTAGTTTCAGACAGATTTCAAGAAATTTGCTGTTTAAATCATAAATCAGATGGCTTTGTTGGCTTTATTTTATCATATTGTATTGAAGTAAAAGCTTTAATCAATTCAAAAAGGCAATGTAATCATTTTCAAAATTAATAATTTTTCTGCACAGAAACTTGTTGACTAAATAAAAAGTGATTCTGCTTCTCTATTTTCGGTTAAATCTTCATTTGATTAAATAAATTCAAATTGCGTTTATTCGTCGAATTAAATCTACCCTATTGAGATGAAGTGAGAAAGTTCAAAACCAGCAGTTGGGCTTGAACTTGGAACGAAATGTATGACATTTCGCATTCTAGGAATGAGTTGAAACGTGTAATTTCTTGCCCAGTTTCGAACGGTTTAAAAGCAATTTCGGTACCTTTAGCAACGAAAAAATATCAAATATCGGATACTTACGTTTGGTATTTCCCCTTTTTCAGGCTCAGGCAAAAATAAAATAAACATTCTTTTTCTTCTTCTTAGCACTACAGCTACTCTCGGGCCTTCGCTTCCTGTAAATAGCGCCTCCAACTGTCTCGGTCCATTGTGTAGTGATATATACGAAAATGTCCGTAAAACACTGCAGCGATGGTCTGCTGCCTCAGCGGAAAGAGATGGTGGGTCCGCCAAGATCGGCCTTGTCTGGAGACGCTTGAATGTGCTGGCAGGCTAGTGTTGTTCCTGCGTGAAAGAAAATGAATCTAAATGAATGATTGCCTGGATAACAATGTTTATTTTTCCCAGATCTGTACCCATTTATTGTAAGATTTTGCTGACATATAAAATTGCTCGTAAGAAATTTTCGCCAGTTCAATCAAGCTCATCATTCTTGAACTGAACTTTGAATTGATTTTCTGTCAGCAGAAAAATGTTTAAATGGCAAGAATTGTACATGTGCGAATTATTGGAATTTCAGTCGTGGTCATTAAACTTGCAATATTGCAAACTTTTTATTTTTTTATACAGTGTTACATTTTCGATGAATTTTATATTAATTTTATGAACTTTAACTTATATCTAACATATTGAAGAGAACCGCCAAGATCTTATAGACGGTGCTAATCGTACCCGGTAGAAGAGGTAGAAGGTTGTGATATATTAGAGACCTTCCAGATGCTTCTTCGTATCTATTGATAAATGAAGGTAACTATCACCGCAGTAAGAATTAATCCTGATAAGCTGATGGACACTGTCGATAATGTTTGGTAGTGTATAATTGTTCCCCATTGCATGTTTTCAAGTTCTGTTACTAGGTTTTCCTGCGCAGTTATAATGCTCGAAAAGGACTCTCCTGTCCCAATAACGGCTGATACATTCAACAATCTGATGTCGGTACTGGGCGTGATGATAGGTATTTCTGGCACGGTTGGCGAGATGAAGGTCCGAAAGGAGCGTGTTATCTGGCTCTGGTCAGCTACGAGGATAAAACCTTCGACTTGTAGTTGGCAATCTTGGGGTAGCTTTATCAATCCTGTTCCGTTAATGAGGATTTCGGTTCGTTGCCCACTGCAAAGGTTTTGAGCATGAACAGCTTGCGGGGTGACGAATAACCATGTGTTGATCAACATGAGTTGTAGGAAGATCAGTGAATTTGTACTGAAACAAGGTTGTGGACACGTGGGATGGTTTTGTAAATTGCAAAGCTCTCTTATCACAAAATTTGGTTTGGCTTTTAGGTCTACTAGAATTGTGCTGGATAATAGATAAACTCCCGTGGTCAGTTCTGGTGCTCGTGCAAGATTGCTGCTGCTTGTTTCAAAGTAGACTTGATCGTTGTAATTGATTCCGATCAAAGACATATAAATAAATGGACGAGCAACGAGAATCTGTGTACTCGTCCATGTGAGAAGTAAATTTGCCACATAAATAAGTTATAAATAACTTACGCTCTCGAAACATTATGATTCCCTCTGCTTCTCCTTCCTCTTTGTTTCCAGACAGGTTTTTCTTTCCTCTCAGCTAATGCTACAGTGGAGTCCCTTTCAACTTCATTTTCGAAAATGCAGGAGAAACTTAACTTAAAACTTCTTTAGCATCTCTTGTTTCAATTGTGCAGGCGGAGTTATCGTCGACCTGCCGGATGAACCAGCAACTGGAACAGGGTGTTAATTTCCTTCCACCTGAAAATGAGCATGTTTTACAACAACAGAAACCTGAGCATGCTTTACAACAACAGCAATTGCCCCTGAGTCTGCCGCAGAGTGAGGATCAGCTACAGCAGTTTCCGGATCAACCGTTTACACCTCAAAATCATCTGCTGTCCCCTCAGTTACTTTCGCCCGGTGTGTATGATGAGCTGGTATCCGCACGCCGTCACAGCATTATCAAAAATTCTACCGTGTCACCTCTTGAGCAGCAGTGGCCTCTTACGCGAAGTGTGCTTGCGCAACAACAGCAAGCTTGTAATCAGGAGTCAATTCCGGCTACAACTAATAAAGCTACGGTCCTGCAACATAATAGTCGCATGCAGCAGTCTATCTTGCCTATACAACAGCAACATAAAATTCAGCCTCAATCCGAACTGAGCCTAACACAATTAACGGATCTTCAGCAAAATATCGTTGTGTCTTCAGCACCACAAAACTCTACAGAGAGTGTGTTAGTTGATGACGGAGTATTACGAGCAGTCTCCCCACCTCTCCAGTTGTTCATATCAAGGCTCGCTTACAACACAACCAAGGATACACTTACCAACTACGTAACATCGAAGCTTGGCTACACGCCCAGTATTTTCAGGTGCGTAAAGTTAAAAAAAGACAACCTCCATGACCAGGTTATAAGTTCTTTCAAGCTGACAGTTCCGGCTGAACTTTCTAGCCTACTCAGTTCCGACTTTTGGCCAAAGAGCACACTTATTAAAACATTCGATACAATGCAGCCCAAGCGGCGATTTGGTCCCGATACAGGTTCCAAACCGCCTCAACAACCTTCAAGGATCATCTAACTCTGAAAGTAGTTCTTCATTTCCTAATCGTTCATCTATTTCTTTTTACTATCAGAATGTTCGTGGCTTGAGAACCAAACTTGAGGACTTACTACTCGTGTCCCAATTAACTAACGATTCAGTTATCTGTTTAACTGAAACGTGGTTAAATGAGAATATTTCAAATGCAGAAATTTTACCTGATTATCAGTTTACCGTTGCGACCGTGACCTTAACGTCACTGATAAATCTGATGGTGGGGGAGCCTTGGTTGCAGTCTGCAAATCCCTCAATAGTTCACTTTGTGATGACTTCAAATTTGCTCGTGCTGTAGAGTGTGTAATTGTGAAACTCCCTCTTCCTAATAACTCCTCATTATTAATTTCCTCTGTGTATATTCCTTGTAATTCTCCCTTAACGGTGTACGAAGCCTTCTTCGATGAACTCTCTGCCTATCTTCTTGCTCCTCATCCACATTCCAAAATTATAATTTGTGGGGACTTCAATCTACCGGCAGTGGAATGGGACCACTTAACAACACCTGGTATTTCCTCAACAAATAATCCTTCTTTGTTACTTTCTTCCTTTCTTTCCCTTTGTTCTTTTTCACAGTTTAATCATATCCGTAACCCTAATGGTCGTCTTCTGGACCTTGTCATGTCAAATTTTCAAACTAGGTGTCTATAGCTCCCGTTTCACATCCTTATGTTCAACCTGATCTCCATCATCCACCTTTGTCTCTAGCACTATCCGTTGATACCCTTAAACCCAAGAGAACTGCCTCAGTTTGTCGTTACAATTTCTTTAAAGCAAACTATGAGGCAATTAAAACCAATCTGGACTCGGTCAACTGGTGTACCTTCTTCACTCGTCTTGACTGCGATAGTTCCTTGAACAAATTCTACCATTACCTGAATAATCTGATTGCTCTTTACACTCCGCTCCAAGCTCCTCGCAATGCGAAAATGAAGCCTTGGCTTACCCGAAGTGTTCTTCGTGCCTTAAGAGCCAAAATAAGGGGTATAGGCACTATAAATTGACCGAAAGTGATGATGCTAGGCACAATTTCTGCAGATTGCGCTCTTTGGCTAAAACAGAGATCAAAACGACCATGAAAAACTACTTTAGCAGCTTAGAGAGTTCCCTCCTGACAAATAACCCTAAACCCTTTTGGTCATACATCCGATCCCTTAAATGTTCCTCTTCCACCCCGCATACTGTCAAATGGAATAACACTGAAGCCTCCTCCCCTCAGGATATTTCTAACCTATTTGCCGAATACTTTCCTCTACTTTTTCCTCTTCTGACATACTACACTCCCCCATAAATTCAATTCAAACTTATGCAGCATCAAGTACATCCTATTCCACTGATCCTTCTGAAATTGAATCCCTTATTAACTTGCTCGATCCGAATGTTAGCCCTGGTCCCGATGGATTGCCTAATATATTTGTAAAGTCACTTTGTTCCTCTTTGTGTTTTCCTCTTTCCCTTACATTCAATCTCAGTCTTAGTACTGGCACCTTTCCAACGTACTGGAAAGATGCAAATGTTGTTCCTATCTTTAAAAACGGCGACCCATCATCTGCCTCAAACTATCGTCCCATATCACTCCTCTCCTGTTTCTCTAAGCTGCTGGAACGACTTGTGCACAACAGGCTTCTTGAGTCCCTGAGTTCATCTGTCACACCACAGCAACATGGATTCTTAAAGGGTAGTTCAACTTCTACGAACTTGGCTGAGTTCGAAGATTATATTGCAAGAGCTTTAGATAAACAGCTTCAAGTAGATGCAATATTCACGGACTTCTCTAAAGCTTTTGACTCCGTGAACCATGTTCTGCTCTGTCAAAAGTTAGCTTTGCTTGGCATATCCGGTTCCCTTCATTCTTGGATTTCATCATTTTTATCCTCCCGTTCAAGTCGTGTCAATCTCTATGGCACAATTTCCTTTCCATTCAATCCTACATCTGGTGTCCCTCAAGGGTCAATCCTTAGACCTCTTCTTTTCGTACTGTTTATCAATGATCTTCCTTCTGTAATTTCCTCTTCTTGTCTCCTGTATGCTGATGATTTCAAGGTATTCCGGACAATTGGATCCCTTGAAGATTGTCAGCAACTCCAAATTGATCTTTTTAACCTGTATAACTGGTGTAATGTAAACTCCCTTCGTATTAATGTTTCCAAATGTTTTAAAATGACTTTTACTTTGAAAATTGTCCCTTTAATTTTTAATTACACCCTATGTGATGTTGTTCTCTCCTCTGCAGACTCATGTAAAGATCTTGGTGTAATATTTGACCCCAAGCTTAAATTTGATGTCCACATTTTTAGCTTAATTTCCAAGGCATCAAAAGTTTCGGGTTTTCTTATGCGGCATTTGCATAAGTTTGCAGATATTGCTACCGCTGCTCGCTTGTTCACGTGTCTTGTCCGCCGGCTCCTTGAGTACTGCTCAGCAGTGTGGCCTCCTAGACATTTATATCTTATGAACTCACTAGAAGCTGTTCAGCGTAAGCTTACCCGTATTGTGTTTTTCAAATTCAACGTAGCTTATGAGTCTTATGAGCGTCGTCTATCCATACTTCGTCTCCCTTCTCTGTCGTCCCGTAGAACCTTCGTAGATCAATGTTTCCTTTTTAAGTTGTACCACCAACAAATTGCCTCCACCCTCAGCGCAGACTTGCAATACATACTGTATGCACGACCTAGTCGGTCTAATCACATTCTCGAGGTTCCGTACGCCCGAACAGATTTATATTTTCACTCAATTATGCCACAAATCATCAGAATGCATAACAGCCTCGAGCTTGGCTCTCTATCCACGCCCTACTTTGTTTTTAAAATTAAATTAAAGATGTTACTTTTTGCGAATAGTGATTAATGTTCCTTAGCACTAAATTTTGTAAACTTTGATCTTGACTCTATCTTCATTTCTTACATGTTTTAGATTAACTTTTTTCTGCTTGATTTGTTGTATTGATTTGTCTTACTCTAAATTATATTTAACTATATTTAATTGTCTAAGTCTATTTTGTAATTGGATTTCTGTCTGTTAAATGGATTTGAATAAATAAATAAATAAATAAACAAACACTTCCCCTACTGACACCCGCGCACACCGACAAAATTTCATTTCACGTGCACACGATCGCGCCTTCGTTATCATTCGTAAAACAGTTTGAGTACAACACAACAAACGACCCTCACAGAAAACTCGAACGTCAACGCAAAAGAAAAAGAAAGAGGCGCGAAACACGCGGGAAAACTCATGTGTCAAAGCGAATGGAAATTTCGTAAATTTTTAATAAATACAGTGATTTCGTACACGCGATCTTCAAAATTAAAAACTTTTTAAACGTGAACGTGTTTTGGAGTGAATTAAGTGCAGAAACAAAAGCATATCACTTTAAATCTCAACTTCACACAACTTTAGCGAAGGTTGCTAATTGCTTCGGCTCTCACGACCGGTTGCGGATCCAGTACCTATGATTCCGATGATAGAGTTGGCTATGTTAAATGTTGCAAATAGGGTACGGTTTTGTTGAAGAGGAATTGCTGTAGCCTTAACTTGGTCAAATCTGCGGTTGTTGATGATTGACAAGTAGCCGTGAATCTTGAGGTAGGTTGTGTTGGAGTCAGTCACCAATTTAGAGGCTGCAGAGAGTAATATCGTAAGATGAGCTGGTAGGAATGATTGTGTGTTTTGAACGGTAGATTGAAGATTGGCCAACTGAATACATATTCCTACCTTGGTATTTGCGGCCTTCAAAATGTTGCTGTATTTGGCAGAGACGTCTTCGATATAGTTGACCGCGCGTTGATATGTAGCTAAGAATTGAATGCTTATTTGATTTGCATCCACTTTCGAAAACCATTTTTTCGAATCGTTGATCTGCTCTAGTCCCTTTCTCAGTTGATCGGAGAATCTTTGCAGTTGTCTGTTGATTTTGCTGGAGGTTGTGTATAGCGTTATCGTGGCTTGCAGTATGATTTTGCCTTGATGGTTGATCAGGTTCTTGAACGTTTCCTGGTTTGATGACGGTGTTTGTACGTCTGTGATAATTGCGTCGTTGACTCCAAAGACTCCGAATATTCTTCGTTTTACTCGGCCATGCGCAAACCGTAGGACTTCGATTTTGTCCAAACGTCTTATAGTGGCCTCTGCTTCAGGAAGCGTAGGTAGGACTCCAAGTACGAGTAGCGTGGAAAGCAGAACTGTTGAGAGGCTCGGTAATATCTTTGCTGGCTTTCTTTTCCGTTTTTGTATGTCAATATCTCCTAGATTGCTGCGATGCATGCATTTGTTGTCAAATCGGACACCAGCTCTAAGTGAACGGCTTTTGTCGCCATACAGACAAAAATGGCAATGTATGCTTTTGTAGTTTTGGAACCTCTTCCTCCACTCCATTTAATGGTTATTGGACCTGCATAATCAATTCCGGTTTGAAAAAGGGTTTAGTCAGTTGAACTCTTGCGGCTGGCAGATTTCCCATAAATTGGGTCCTCGGTCTGGCTGTCATTTTAAAGCATATAATGCGTTCCCGAAGCACTTTCTTGACCTGTGTTTGTCCTGATATAATCCAGTATTTTAACCTTAATGTATTCAAAGTGAAATGACAGCCTCCGTGCAAGGTTTATTGATGAGCTTGTCGAATCAACAACTTTGATAAATGGCCCTTGGATATAATAGCAGGATGTTTTGCCATTTCTGTAGTGCGTGAAAAACGAATGCGACCGCCCACCCTTAGGATACCTGCACTGTCCATCCAAGGTGCTAATATTTTTATAGGGCTGCTTCTTCGATATGTACGTCCTTAGTTCTTGCTATCTCCTCAATTTCGGTCTTGAATGCGCGGGCTTGAGGCATTTTTATACATAAATTAGCTGCTTCTTGAATTTCGCTTAATGAAAACCGTTTCACATTGGGATTTTCGTATTGAACGCGAACCGTTGGCACAGTGCTATAACTCAGTTCAGTTTGTTGAACGACGAAAATCTCGTAAGAATTGATGGTTCTTCTAATATATTGGCAATTAAGAATGTTATCCTTCTTTCTTCTTCCCCTTGCGTTGTTGGCTGTAGTAGTCATGGCATTCGAATAAGATGTGCACTGAGCCAGGTTGGTCCTTTCCACCATAGGGTTGAGTTGAGAAGTTCGTTTGGAAGTAATCCTTGTGATGCAATATCAGCTGGGTTATGATTGCTGGCCACGTAATGCCAGTTTTCAATTGAGCAGTGTTCTTGGATAATATTGTCACGGTTTGCGACGTAAACTTCCCATTTGATGGGAGGACTTTGTATCCAATGAAAAACGGTGGTCGAGTCGCACCAGGAAAATCTAGGTACGTTTGTCCAATTATATGCTTTTGTTACTTCAGTCATAAGTTCAGCTAATAATACTGCTCCATTCAGCTCAAGTCTTGACACATTCCAGAGATTGACTGGAGAAACCTTTGATTTGGCAGTGATCAATGTCACCTTTGTTGCTGATGAAGTTATGAGTCGGAGGTATATTACCGCTGCGTATGCTGTAAACGAAGCATCACAGAAACCATGAATTTCAATTTTATGAGATGGGCTGAAGTCAATCCACCGTTTTACCCTCAGTGTCTCGAGGACAGGAAGCTCTTGTCTTACTTTTGTCCAAAATTTTTGTTGTCGCCTCATCCAAATGTTCATCCCAACCCTTGTTGTCTAGCCAGCCAATAGGGTCAAAGAGCCAGGCAATTTCAGCTAATATAGACCGCTTTGAAGAGCTTTGTGCTCGATTGGTCTTGCAATAGTAAACGAAAACTCGTGTGTTGCTGGGTGCCACTGAAAACCTAACGTTTTGATATTTCCCGTAGCCGCTATATTCAAAGGAAGCTGTGTTTCTCGATATTTCCCGTAGCCGCTATATTCAAAGGAAGCTGTGTTTCTCGATCTTCTGTTGGTATCCGTTCTAACAATGTCGGGTGATTCGCGACCATTTCCTCAAGTTAAATCCTCCTCTTTTCAGGAGATTTCGGAGTTCTGCCTGTAGTTGCAGAAAATCACCTAAGTTGTCTGCTTCAGTCAGTACGTCCTCAACGTAGAAATCTCGAAGTAGTACTTTTGAGGCTTCTGGATACGAGTTGATTTCATGTGCAGCGAGCTGATGTAACGTTCGTATCGTAAGATGTTTCCCGTAGCCGCTATATTCAAAGGAAGCTATGTTTCTCGATCTTCTGTTGGTATCCGTTCTAACAATGTCGGGTGATTCGCGACCATTTCCTCAAATTAAATCCTCCTCTTTTCAGGAGATTTCGGAGTTCTGCCTGTAGTTGCAGAAGATCACCTAAGTTGTCTGCTTCAGTCAGTACGTCATCAACGTAGAAATCTCGAAGTAGTACTTTTGAGGCTTCTGGATATGAGTTGATTTCATGTACACATGCTGTTCCGTATATAACGGTGCTAAACTGAATGTAAAATGGACTCCTTATCGTTGAAACGCCATAAAATCCTTTGATAGTGCTGGTCACGTTCGTGTATTGCAATCTGTCTGTACATCTTCTCGATGTCGGCTCCAACTACGTATCTATGCTGCCTCCATCGCATGGGAAGATTTAAGAGATTTCCATGATTTGGGTGACCAGTGTGTAACAAATCGTCAAGGATTTCGCTCTCAGTCCTTGATGAGACGCGTTGAATACAACTCTTAGCTTAGTAGTACTACTGTTTTCCATGATCACGGCATGGTGTGGTAAGCAGTATGCTGTTGTCATCTTCACTCGATTTGCTGGAACTCTTTTCATATGACCCAAGCTAATATATTATTTCATAAGACTTCATAAGACTTTTTGGATAACGTTTTAACTGGTGTGCTGAACCACGTTTTGCACATAATAGTTCTCGTTCTCTCTCTCTCTTCTTGTGTCAACCGATTTTTAAGAGGAATTTCTTCAGTCTACCAAAATTGCCGTAAGACTTCCTCTAAGCCTTGTCAGGACACAAATGCGCAAAGTGATATTGGTTGTTTACATGGCGCTGATCCAAACAAAACCCATCCGATTTTTGCCTTTGTACGCATGGTTGACCGGGGAGAAATCCTGGTAACAAAAGCCTGTCGTAGAGATCAGCTCCAATCAAAATATCGATTGTAGAAGGCTCATTGAACTTGGATCTGCTAAGTCACGGATCGTCAGCTCGTTGGGAATGATCAGTGGGATCTGAGTCCATGGAAGAGGAGCAGTTATTGTAGTGAGAATGAGTGGGGTGAATTTTAGTTCTTCTGGGTGACCGTCCGTAGATTGGACCAAGGCACACAGCTTCGTCTGCCCGTTCGACGCCACGTTCTCTATAGACCCTATGCCACTGATTTTGAACTTGGAGTGGCTGCACTTTGCCCGCAGAAGACTGACAGCTGCTTCGCTAACGAAAGATCTCTGCGCTCCAGAATCTAGTAGAGCACGAAACGTCAAACATTTTCCATCTCGACGACCGATTGTCATTTGCCCGGTTGCGAGTAGCACGTAGTTTTGGTTGGTATATGCACCATGTCCTTGAATAGTAGTTGATGTTCCTGGCAGCTGTGAGGTCTCCACGGGCGATAAGTGAAGCAACGTGTTATGCTTCTTCCCACATACTTTGCAACCATGAGTGGACAAGCATTTGTTGGCTCGATGTTGTCCGAAACAGTTGAAGCAAAGATTACTCTTCTTCACCGCATTACGGCGGGCTTGAATAGAAGCTTCTTTAAACATGCTGCATTCAAAAAGCTTGTGGGCCGCTTTACACATTACACAGGAGGTCTTCGCTTTTACTTGCGTTGTATTTGCTTTGATCGGCCTTGGTTTAGGCTTTCCAGGAAACAGAACTTCTAACATTGAAAACCGTTGCTTTAGAAACTCTAAAAAATTGATTCAGAGAAGGAGTGCTACTCGAGTTCGAAATATGCCTCTGCCACTCTTTTTTTGAATCTTCGTCAAGTTGTTGGTTCAGCATGTAGATTGTGGTGAGTGATAATGAATCAGCTTTCAGCGTTTTGATGCTCGCTAGAAGTCATCATCTCCTGTGCAATAACACGATGATTGTCATATCTTTCGACAAGCAACCTTCGTGATGCTTAAATGGTTTACCAATTGCTTTGGTTCACCTCGGAGAGAGTTTCTCAGATACTGCAATTTTTGCACGTTTGTTAGCTGTGCGTTGTTGTGAACCAGTGTCTGAAACCGGTCCCGGAATGCAAACCAATCTGCATAGCTACCGGTAAAAGACGGTATTCGCACTCTCTCTAACTTGATTGCTTCTGATGAACTTGATCGTTCTACTGAATACTCGTTAAGTTTCGATTGAAACAGGGTAACATAGTCCATTACTATATTTTCAAGACTCTAGTACTCTCTAGTGTATTCTTCCAATTCAGAGCCTTTCAACCGGTCACAGGCTGCTTCGTGTCCACAAAAATCTTCAGATACCAATTTGTTAAAAACCTCCTGAGACTACTCCCTACGATTCTACGTTGTTGGGTGGTCTTAACTACGTGAGCTTAGACCTTCGTATCTGAAACTCCTCCACCGTATCTCCAGGCAAGTTTCTATAATGATCTACTTGCTAGTGTATCCGACTCGATGGACCAAATGTTCCTGCGTGAAAGAAAATGAAACTAAATGAATGATTGCTTGGATAACAATGTTTATTTTTCCCAGATCTGTACACATTTATTGTAAGATTTTGCTGACATACAAAATTGCTCGTAAGTAATTTTTGCCAGTTCAATCAAGTTCATCATTCTTGAACTGAACTTTGAATTGATTTTCTGTTAGCAGAAAAATGTTGAAATGGTAATAATTGTACATGTGCGAATTATTGGAAGTTCAGTAGCGGTCTTTAAACTTGCAATATTGCAAAATTTTTATTTTCAATGCAGTGATACATTTTCAATGAATTTTATATTAATTTTATGAACTTTAACTTATATCTGACAAGTGTTGCGGTGTCATAGGGTGGGTTCTTTTCCCCTAGCACAAGACCCACTACAAAAACATTTTTCGAAGCCAGGAATTTGGAAATGTTCTTTTGACTCTCGACCGCAGTCGTAAAGGAGGTAACCGCTAAGGACTATGAACACGCTGGTTCAGAGGACAAATAGGGCCTTGCGATACCGGACGGATTTGAGGAGACTTCGTCGTTACCGACGATACTTATAGTCCCCAAAGAAGAGTGGGGCATCCAGGTGGGAGCGGTGCCCCCTGGCGCCCTCCCAACGGGATCAAGATCCAAACGTAGACGTGGCCATGTATTTCCCATTTGAGTGAAAAACTAATACAAACGTACTTTGCATGACTCTTTCCATCAAATGAGGAATACAAACGTAGCCAATTTAGGTTACAGCGTTATGCGATGGAATCACATAACTCTAGACCATAAAACGGCACACGAGCGGAAGGCCACTCTACCCGGCAAGAGCCCCTGTCAAGCGAAAGAAGGGAAGAGCGTGACGTGTCTTTGTTTTTTGCAGCTTGAGCATTTGCGGTTTCTGGAATCCATCCTGCAATCGTGCACCACCAGGTGGTTGTGACGGCCAAATCGAAGGCAGGCTCCGTCGAGGCCCAAAGCAGATAAGTCGATCCTGAATTTTTGTGGTGGTTTTTTCTTCTGGAACTGGTGATTTTAGCGGTGAACGTTTTTCGATTTCTTGTCGATTTTCTTGATGTCCATAGAAGTTGATGGCTTGATCGTCGAGCGTGTTGAGAATTTCTCAGAAACATCCCTCGAGTCGAGTTTCGATGCCTCCAGCGCTATTGCTTTGTCGACTATCGAGCTGAAGTCGGCTGCTTCAGATTGTAGAATTTTCTCCTTGATTGAATTGTTGCGAAGGCCCCGGCTAATTGGGCTCGTAGAAAAATTTCTGCAACTGACGCTTTGCATGAGCAAAAGAATTCACAATCTCCAATGTCTGCTCTTGATAGAGTGACAAAATCTACTTTTGATTGGTTTTCCCCTTGATGCTTTGAGAGAAATTGATGTTGAGAGAATTTTTTTTCTGAGACAAGTGGATTTCAAGATGTTTCGCTAAATTTTTTTATCTAGTTCTCCTGTAAGAGTTGATGCAACTGATGCCGCGATCATGTTGAAACTGTTTGCACCAATTGGTTTTTATCAATTCCCTACATTTTGATGTAATTTTCAATTCTCTCTTTTGCATCAAAATTTTCAAAACTGGGTATCCAAACTGCATTTTCCGACCTCGCAGGAGTTTCTTTCTTTCTTTCAGTTCTGGGTTGCTAACGTGTCCTGCTATTGGTTGATAATCGGCTTTATCAGTTCCTATTGGGTTTTCATGAATTAGCTAAATCGTATTTGATCCATGTTGAACTTTGTTGATTTTTTGGTCGCGTTGTTTATGGTTTCTACTTAGTGTTGACAATTCCGCTTCGTTGATTCAAGTTTCCACGTAAGTCGAAAGAAAAATCGATATATTCTTCGATTTCGATGTGTCAATTGGAGCAGGAGGTAGATTTTGAGGTTCTGTTCGGGGTTTCCACATTCACAATTATAATTGGGGCAACGTACACGATTTCAATTGTTTCGATACGCGATTCCAAAGCTTCACTCCCTTTAACTATTCTATTTATTATATACTAAGTTTATATCCAATCAATCTGCTAACATACCCCAAACCCAATAAATTACTAAACACTAACAAAACTAAGTCAAGCTTCAATGCAAAGTCGAAAATATAAATAGTCTACTAAAGGCCCCAGTAAAATATTAGTAAGTCCTAGAGGCTTAAAGGAGTGTGTGCTCATGCCAATTTTGCCTAACTTTTGTTTAGGTGAGGAAAAAGAAAAATGTACAAGAGTGTACTATACGTAAGGCTGAAAAGGATTGTAACTGTCAGCAAAGCAAAGGATGGGCCAACAAAATATTAATGTATTCTAATGAATTTGGCAATATGATTATTTTCAAAATATAACATTTATCATTTATTAAATAAGTAATACTCTTGACCAATCGTAAGAAACCTCCTGCTAAAACATTACTCAAAGAATCAACTTCAATATTTGTAATTGATTGCATCTTCATGACATATTTTTAGTCAAAGAAAAAAATTCTCCAACTAGACTTTCTTGATAAGGTTAATTTGATACGTATCAGTGAAAATCGATTTTGATTGAAAATAAAACACATAAAATTAAGAAGGAATTTTATTTTTATATTTTTGGGTGGTACATTTCATTTTGTTGATTAATTATTTTTACAGGAGTAATGGCTGTTACCTTTGAATGGCATCATAATTTGTTTTTTGATCATTTGTGCCACCTTAGACTTGACAGGAATTAATTTATTTTCCCGAAACCATTGAAAGCATCTTATGCTAAGTGAGTTAATTTTGGCATCACTCCTACTATTCCATATCCACAAATTGAGAATTCCACGTGGAAAATATTCCACGATGTTTCGAAAAAAATTTCAAATTGTCACATCTAACAACAAATCTTTCAGTTTTCTTAATCGTTAAACGTGATAGAATCAAAGGAATTCCGAAAAACGATTAACAGCATTGCAGGCAAGGCGTTGAAAGCCGCCAAGATGACATTAATGAGTCTATTGACAGATTTCCCGCTCCCTCACTGTCGGAACTGCAGATAAAGCAATCGTTGCAAGGGAGATAAATGTCTCCTTAGAAGTTCCGGTCAATAATTTAAAGGGAATGTCGCATTAGAAATGCATTCCCTTCAAACTCACAGAAGGAATTCAGATGAGAGACTGCTCGCGGGTAAAATACAGATATAAAAAATTTATTATTACTGTGGCGGCAATCATGAATCATCTATTTCTTGTTGCCCTTAACATGCAGTCAGATTAAGCGCATGATGCCTTCATTATTTTCAGCGGAGTTGACAATTACGAGTACTCTATGAGTAGAAGATTGACGGTTCCATGTGGGTCCGAGCCACTCGAGGGGTCTCATCTAGGGATGATGTGCGTCGGGTGAAATATAAATTTGAATGCTATGACAGACTAGCTCAGACTTTCTTTTTAAGTGAGTCACCTCTCTAAGAATACATGCCGTACCACATCACACACATGTTCTATTATTATCAAAGTGATTCAGCAGAGAAACGCCACAACAAATTGGAGGAATTAAAAATAAGGAAGGGAATGTGAAATTTTAATGTTTGACAGAGCTTCTTGCTCGACTCAACGCCTGTACGCAGGCCTCACCCCTTGATCAGGGAAGCGAAGCTGGCAAGGAGCACGAGTGTAATTTCTCTGATGATGCTGATAGTAATGATGATATGGATGTTTACAATTCTGATGCTTTTGACGTGGTTGTCATCTGGCGCAAGAGGACAAATATGTAAAGTTTATTTCGGGTGTTGAAATAATTAGAAAAAGACAGTGGGCGGAAACAACCGTAGTATTGATATTTTTTCCACTTTAATTTTTTAGCGGTGTGGTGGTTGCTGTCTGTATGATTTTATTCAGTAATTTTTCGTTTGGATAACAGGTGTCCGATCGCGAGAGGAGTACACAAATTGTTCATACCTTTCCAAACCAGCAACGACAATTAGACGCTTCAAAATCATCACAACTTAGATACAGATATCTTTAAGACTAAGCTTATTGTCAGTGAAAAATTGACTAATGGATACCTGATGTCTAGGAGTACACCATTTCTTTTTGTCTCAACTTTACGATGACATGATTTTGACGTCTCATAGACCACTCATCTTATTCACAAATTGGAAAAGTAAATTCTAACATTTACCGCAGTTTCTCCTGGCTCATAGTTACTATCCATTGCCCAGAGTGCTCGACTTCACTGAACTCCAGAGGACCAGTATCCCAAAGTATGTGTTAGAAATTGTTCACAGTGATGTGTGTGGACCTGTTAACCCTACTATATGGGATGGGAAGCAGTACTTGGTGACTATCATGGCCAATTACACGTTTTGCACAACTGTCTATTCAATTAAATATTAATCGGTAGTTTTTGGAATGTTTCAGCGTTACGAAGTAATGGGCTGAGTCACAGTTTCACAATTCGACCATCGCATTTTCAGGCCACGATGCAAAAATGGCGGAGAATACAGTTCAAATCGAACATGAGCAAAGTTTTTGAAGCGAAGTTGCTTACTGTGCAGCATACATTTTGAATCGCCGCCTAACTCGTACAATCTAGGGAAAAGTTACTCTGTTTTAACGTTAGACAGATAAGAAGCCAAATCTGTCACTGCTTCGAGTGCTTGGATCGGTAACAGACGCTCATGTACCGGATAAGCTACGCAAGAAGCTAGATCCGAAATCGACTAAAATTAAAATGGTCGATTGTGGCATCAATAAATATCTTTTGTGAGATGCTAAATCTACGCGAAGTCGTATTTGATGAACCAGTTGTAGACCAGGGTCCACCATTTATGAATCTGATCCGATTGACACGCACGATGTTCGCAAAGCTGAGGATCCGGCGGAGTGACTGACATCAAAAGGGAAAGATCAATTATGGTTACCGAGCGAGATGATGACCGATCCATGGAAAGCAGTTCATGGTCGCGTCCGGAACGGTAACGCCAACCGCCTATGCGTTTTGGTGACCGTATCGACACTACCGGACTAAGACTCCCTGGTGATGAGGATCATGACCAATCATTGGATGATCATATATTGGTATTGGTATTGAATGCTATGCATTTGTTGATAATACTCATGCGACGTATATGGAAATTAAGAACCATGATGATACGTCACATTGGATGAATGTTTTTCAAAGCGAGATGGAAGCGCAGTCTCACAACAGTACTTGAACTCTCGTAAAGTCCCCACCAAATCGATCTGCAGTTAACTGTAAGTGGGTGTTCTCCCATAAATGAGATGAAGCTGGCCACTTGTCAACACATAAAACTCGTTTAGTAGCGCGTGGTTTTCTGAGAAACTTGACCTAGACTTCTATGGAAGGTATTCACCAGTGGTTAAAATTGTCACACTTCATTTACTGTTGACAATTGCAGTTGACAAGTCAGATATTGTACGATTGTAAGACTACGGAAGCTGCGATGGGCTGGCCATGTGAATCGTATGGATGAACGACGGATAAACTGAGGTGTGGAGAGCAATGGAGAAACCGAGAAATCGTTGGTCTGACTCAGTCGAGGACGTGGCCAATGGACCGAGACAAATGGAGGCGCTTGTTGCAAGAAGCGAAGGCTCGAGAGGGGCTGTAGAAAAAGGAGAATTGCAGTGGAACATGATTTGGAGATTCATCAAATAGACGTCAAAACCGTATTCTTGAATGGAAATCTGAAGGAAGAGATCTTCACAGAGCAGCCAGATGGTTTAGTGAATGGAGATTTTGTATGCAAGATAAATATTCTGCTGTAACGTTTGAAACAAGCCTTACGTGTAGGGAATGAGTTGTTACCCTCCGCGAGAGAGTTTCTCTGGCAAGGGACTTCTGACCGGGCATGCCGTCGGAGACGGTCGTAGGAGGCGCCACTCGCTTATACCCTGGTCCCAAACAGCCGCCAAGCGAGAAACGCGACCGCCGAACACCCCTCACACAACTAGAAATAAGTTCTACTATTTTCGTCTAACAATCAGTCAAAGCCAGGGCGAGTGCAAAGTACACTCTTTCGCCGGTATCAGTTTACCTAACGTAACTCGCACTGGGATTCCGAGCTAAAATTTAAAACACACCCGAGTTAAAATCTAAAACACACCCAAGCCAGATGCATAATCCACTTCAGAATAAACATTTTTTTCCAATAAAATCCACGATTTCAAAATGAAAAACACCATTCAAAAGTTAAGCTATGTATTTTAGTCAACCACCAAGAGCTCGATATAGTTACAAAATCTTGCCTTACGTTTTCTTTGTGAAAATAAAATATGAATTCTAGTCCTCTACCAAAAGCTCGATATAAATACAAATCTTTAACTTACGAGTACGTCTACTGTTCCTGTTTGTGGGCGTCGCAAAGTTCTCCTTCCAGCGCGCTACTTGTTGAAGTTCAACCGCTAAACTTCCCTGTCTCTGATGTTGATACTTCGCTGTCGCTGTTGTAAAGTACGTTCCCCTGCCGTTGATGTAATTTTCTTCCTTCGTTGAACTCCAGGGTAAATTTTTTTGTTGCTCGTCGCACTCGATCCTCAATTGTCGATCTTTGTCCACCAAAAAGAGACCCGTTCTTTGTTCCCGGGTTTTTCATCGGCTCGGTTTCAACCAGCGAGCCGCTAATTTTACTTTGGGGCGATTCAACGTTCAATTGCGGTGCGGACTTGCATCAGCGATCTCTCAACTGGTGTTCATCGAGCAATTGAAATCCAAATTTCCCTTCAACTAGTACATTCGCCCATCAGGTGTAAATGCCAAAGTGACTGACACTCTGTCAGTATTGTTTTTTGTTTTGATTCGGGCGATTATTCGCAAGTTCCCTTCGTTTCGCGATTCAGATTTGATTTTTGCTGCCAAACCATCTTAGGAATATTCAAAAATTTATTTTTATCTCTTCAAAACATATCCATCGTAATCTGAAATGCAATATTTTTTTTCCTTTTGTATTAGGAATTTTGATTGAATAATTTCACAGAATGAAGCAAATAAGCTGCGAACTTGTTATTCTGCCGGTGTGGTAAAATATTTATAACAATATAACCGTCGCAGAAAGGATGAAAAAGAGCAGGCCCTTATGACGGATTTCAATAAGTTGGTTCGTATTCTCCTCATCGTTGAATTCTGGTAAGAATAATCAGGTATATGAAGAACAAATGCTTTGGATTAAAGAATTTGTTTTATGCTTACTTTCATTTCTCTTCATACTTTCAATGCAAAGATTGTTTCTTGTTTATTTTTATGTTCACTAATTTAATTATTTTCCGTCTTTGTTGATCTGGTTGTCTCGGCTGTTGTTGGATATTTCATTGAATTTATATATTTCTGTGTCTCCAAAAAGGAGCTGTCATTTTTATAATCTTCCGTTTTTTTCCCTGTTGAATAAATTTCGTGCCGCTGACAGCATATCTTTTGCTTATGAGTATTTTTCTGTTTCTGGAGGCTGAGGCAGGTCAGCTTTTGGTATTTCCGGACAATTGTCTAGATTAAATTAGGATGCCACCGAACGATGTCCGCGTGGCTTAGTGGTTAGAGCACTAAGCTCGTAAGCCGAAGGTCTCTGGTTCAAGTTTCGTTGGCGTCAACGAGATTTAGCTCGAGTGGTTCTTCGGACAGACTATAAGCCTATTCAGTTATGATATGTGCTGGTTTAAATCAGAACGTATCGCAGCTGGGTGGACGGATACACGGCCAAAGCGTGATAATGATCATATCACCTTGTGGAGTGCCGATACTTTCGATCATGGCAATGAGATACTCTATCTCTAAGCGAAGTCCCGAAAGGGGCTGTAGGGCTACGAAGGAACGATGTCGCCTTTCAAAAAGTTTACTTGTACATTAAGTGATGCTAAGAACTTAGCATGAACATCTGGTAACTCTTTTTAATTATTGAATATAAAAGTTTTGTTGACGTCTAATCAAAACCTGACTTATAGAAATTGTCTCCCTTTGCTCATTCGTGCGTTCCATTTTTACGTTAGTATAAAAAGATGGTAAAATAACAAGCTGATAATAATCCTGCTTTGAAGTTGAACCGGAATTTCGCATTATGGTTTGAGTGAATAGATATGCTTTCGGATACAAATGTTTAATTTAGGCCAAGTGCGATTCACTAAAATTTTTATCGTAAAACTTTTTATACGAACTCTTTCAGCTTTTGAAAGTAATTATTTCTTTTCTGTTGAAAAACATAGCACGTACAAGATCTACGCAATTGAAAATTTCAAAGAGATAACGGTAACTGCACGGCCACGGCGGACTGTTTTGTTTTGTTTGTATCAAGGCAGAATATTTTTGGTAAGCTTTAAGGTGTCATTCCTAAGCGACGACTGTGGCGACTCAAGCCGCACTGCTCGAGCCGCGCGACTATGACTCACACTGCTTCGCATGTAAGTACACGAAGCGCATTCCTGTGACGCGGCTGGAGCCGCGCGAAGGAAGCGGCTGTAGTGAGGCGACTAAAGCCGTACGGCTAGACTGCTCACATGAGCAGTCTAGTCGTAACAGCCGCGACGACAGAATCTCTGTTTTTACTATTTTGTTGTTTATTTTGATATTAAATAATGGAAGACTCTAAACTTATTGAGCTAGTGCGTGAACACACTTGTATTTTTAACCCAAAACACCATATGCATAAAGATACAAACGGCAGAGATAATGTATGGATTGAAAATGCTGTGAAAATGAAATTACCAGGTAAAGTATTATATTGCTTTATTAATTCACAGTAACTTTTACATTTAGTTTTCTTAATGAACAAAAAAGGTACATCCCTTCAATACGTTTTTCTTCTGTTCTTCGTTTTTCAATAAATTTAAAGTACATTTATTTTTCCTTATGTACAAAAAAGGAAAATCCCTTTAGTACGTTTTTCTTTTGTTCTTCGATTTTGCGTCCGTCTTGTTGATTTGTGTCATTTGCCAATGTACGGATCCATTTTTGTTGTTGAAGTAGTTACAAAAATGGTCTCGTATTTCAAAACCTTCAAGATTTCCAAAGCCGCCTCCGGCACTCAAATGAATCAAATTTTGTATTGGTAATGGTTCTGTGTTCGAGACTTCAAAGCAACATCTGCCAGTTTCTTCAAGGTACGCATCGCGTAGCATATTGTGAAGGCAGCAGGCAGTAATTATTAACTTGTCCGTAACATCTGGACTGACTGCTATTGGGGTATAAAAAACACGAAAAACTTGAGACAGTAAGGCAAAAGAATTTTCTGACACTCTCCTTGCACGAGACAGTCTGTAGTTGAAAACAGCTTTTCTTTTATTAGCACGAGCTTCTGGTTTTGTGAAAGGTTTCATTAAATGCTTTGAAAGTTTGAAGGCTTCATCACCTACTACTACATAAGGAAGCTAATCGTTATGAATTTTAAAAGAATATAAAGCAAATTCCAAACAATGACAATAAAAAAACTTAATGGCCCAAATGGCTCTCTAAATTTATACTTTATCATTAACACATTTCATCAAAAAAACTATAGCAAATTCAATTAATTACGATTATTACATATTTTTAGAATTCAATTGGAAAAAGGAGAAAAAACCAACCAACACTATCCTAACATTATTTATATTTTAAACACAATAGTGAAACTTTGATCCTAGGCCTAATATGTTGTAACTTAATTCTTATAAAATTCAATCAAAAACTTTATCTTATACTAAAAAAATTCTATAACAATGTTCCTAACCTAAGCGTTTAATCTTATCTCTAACGTTATATAGTAAACATAACATATACCTAACCTATACCTAATTTTTAGCACAAGTAAACAACAACACTAAATGTAGCAATAATGAGCTGAAACTCAAAAAACTAAATAACGAAAAAACCAAAAAACTGGAAATAAACACGAACAATATAGACATTGTCATTCAGCCACCAATACCTGGATTGCGCCGTCTCAATTCGATCAGCCTCAACGAATCTAGCAAATGAGTATCTCCATTGGAATTGTTGGTCTCGTGAACTCAAATTCGGAGGATATTTTATCTTCTTATCGGTGGCCCGTCGATATATGTGATATTTATCGTTTGATAAATTTTTCTATTCGATATATAGTGCTTCTAACCCGTCTCACGCTTTCTGTACAAACCAGTACATGCACGAAGACATTTCCTTTCGAAAACTCTTAATCTTTCCATAGTACCGGCACTCTGGTTGTACCAGATCTGACATCCGTATGTCAAAACTGGTCTAACCAGGGTCTTGTAACAAATAACTTTGACTTTTTGCGCAATGTATCTGGAACGAAAGAGTCGCCTAAGGGTTCGGCCACATTGCGATTTTACAGTCGTAACCAGCGATTTTTAGACGCAAATACGAACACACTGCGACAAGATCTCCGAAGGAACTTCAGGCATGCGCAGAACTAATATGCTCATTTGAAAGTATGTCTTTGCCAGGAACACATGCGCTAACTCATTTGTGCGCTATGCAAGAAACTTCCATGCACGTCAGCGTCAAATGTCCAAATGATGTGCGCCTGCGCGAGTATCATAAAAACTACCTACTAAACTGGTTTTAGGATAAATCGCAAATTCCTGCGACTGCCGACCTGGCAAAAATTGTTGAAAATCGCAGTGTGCGGGCTTCCATTTAACCATGCGTAACTTGCGACAGAAGTACGGCTAAATAGTCGTAGTCTGATGCATCCCTAAGGGCCATGACTACTTTTCGTGCTTTAATTTTGACATGTTCAGTACAGTACAGATACTGATCGAGGTGAACACCGAGGTATCGAACACAGGATTTATGTGGAATCCGTTCTGAACTACCCTCACCAGCCATAATGTGGAAATCTTTCCAATTACGTTTCAGGTCTTGACTGGCCCCCTGCAGCGTTGTCCGAAACAAAATTGTTTCACACTTCTGCGCATTTATTTTACATTCGCCAATTGTCGGTGTAGAGCTGCACATCATTAAACATTTTTTGAAGATTGCTCTGAACTATTGTAGCTTTTCGGTCTGCCGTATAGATGATCAGATCATCAGCAAACGCTACCAATGATCGCGTTGGCAAGACATTCAAATCAAAGCTGTTCAATAGCTTGCGAATGAATATTGAGAAAAGCAGGGGCGAAGTACATAACTGTTCCCTTTCGTAGACCATTCAAGACCTTGAACTCGCGCATTGTTGTCAGATTTCCATCAGTTACAACAAATGATTTCCCGTATAACATATTGCACATCATGGCGACAAGGTGTCTGGGGAACCTGTCCTGAAGAAGTTTGAAAACTAGTTCATCTAACCGCACCGTATCGAAGGCTTTCTCCATATCAATGAGACATGCTCCAACACATTCTTTGTTGTTTAGTTTCCAACAGATGTCTGAGGTTACTTTCGTTATTGCATGTATGGTCGAATGCCTGGCACGAAAACCAAATTGGCAATTCGCCATCAATTCATATTTCTCAATGTGGGCATTTAATGCTCTGTTGAGTATCACTTCAAACACCTTGCTGATGTTAGGCGATAGCTTTTGGGGCATGAAGATTATTTTCCTTTCTTCAAGATCGGAAATACCTTAGCCCTTTTCCACTCATTTGGGAAATATGAATTGTTCAACATGTTGTTGAACAATATGCAATAATTCCTAATAGCAACCTCAGGCAAATGTCGGAGAACTATATTTGGTATACCGTCAGTACCACATGACTTTTTGTTGTTTATTCTGCGAAATATGAAACACAAGTCTTCATAGCTGACAAAATAATCAATAAGATTCAAGCTCGGTATGAGGTCAGATGTTAATGTTTCATTGCAAGGAAGAATTGATTGGCCGTTCAGACTTGATTTGAAGTCGGAAACTTTTGCTTCAACGACCTCTGAAAATATTTCATTCCTTCTCTCTGGGCTTGGCAGATGAACCAATTCTAAATGTGTTCCAATCAGGGCAAGTTTCTGCAATCCCTAACATATAATCCTGTTTCCATTTCTAACCGGAATCGTAGCATCAATTTCGATACCTGCCCTATCGAGAAGATTTATCTCATCACTAGCGACTTCAAGACTCGATACCTTCACTCGAGACTTCTTGCGGAATATGCTATTCACTTTCGCGAACACGCCATCAGGGTCTTGTGGGCTAATACCCCTGAGTTTTTTCGCCCATTGATTGCTGACCTCACTCCTGAAGTGTGAACGAATTAAATTCCGGACATTCTTCAGGTGTTATTTCAACAAAGCCAACGAGGGATGGTTGTAGTCCAAAAATCGTCGATAAATATTGTTGACACGTGTGAGAAGAAGGCTTTTCAATCTTTTCAACCTTGCGATGGTTGGTGTTTCATATCCTTCCATATTGTTTCGATGTTTAATCTTGGGAACTAGTTTCTCAATCGTTTCCAACATCAGCTTCTCTAACTTCGACAAATAGAGGTCTATTTCATCGTCAGTTAGATATCTGTTATTAGGAACCATTGAGCAAGCGTTGCCATCATCAGAAGGAGGACAGTGCTTCTGATACTCCCGATTAAACTTCTAGTGAAACTTTCCCCAGTCTGTTTTTTTGAAATTCAACCGATGGTTTTCATGTTGAACTGGAATGAGGAAGAAATCATCCCTTTGATGATTGATTTCCATTGCGATTGCGTTATGGTCGCTATCGTAAGGAAGCACCTGCAGTTTCCGTTGAGGACTATTAAAGCTGAATTCAAGTCTTGCGTCAGCAATGCAGAGGTCCAAATATGAATTTGTCCTAGGGTATGTTGGGAACTCCGACCCATATAGATTGCACCTGTATTGAATTTGGTTCTCTGTTATCCATGATTTCAGGAATACACTTCTTAGATTATTGGTGGCGTTCAGCCATGATGTATGCTTGGCGTTCAGGTCACCGGCAAAAATATAATAACTATGTAGCCTGGTCAATTCGAGTATTTCAAACAAGGAATTGAGTTCCTTCTTGAACTTGAGAACATTTTGACCAGTTGCATAGGCAGAGATAACGAAGAGGTTATCTCCACCTGGCAGTGAAATTTTGATGACGGACACTTCCAGAAATTCAAAGTTTTTGAATTCGACTTATTCAATACTTTGGAAACAATAGGGTCTTCTAACCAATATCCCGGTGCCACCTCCGCCATCACCTATTAGCCTTTCGTTTCTTACGAATGCAAAATCTTTGAATTCCATAGAATGCCATGAATTGTGGTGGGTTTCAGTGAGAAGCAAGATGTCAGGCTTTTGCTTAACAACAAATTCAAGGAGATAATCACGTCGATGTATAGTAACGATAGAGTTGACGTTGATCGATATGAAGCGAAGCCTATCCATGAAATATGACTGGATTACAAGTTATTATTAGGCATTTGAAAGACGTAAACGCTGAAAAGCAAAGTTAATTTTTGAATCTTGTTTGTCGATTCTCTCCGATAAAGAATTAAGTTGCTGGTAAATTTTGAGAAGCAGCTCATTATTGCCACTTACATTATTTACATTATTTCCAGCATTTTCTGCTGGTCCTCTAGCGGCGAGTGCAAATGATACTCCGGGCTTGACGAAGTTGGAAGGTATGATATAACAGTGTACTAGTGTTTGCTTTGGAGCAAATTTAACTTTTGCATTTTGACATCGGGAACATCTTCGATATGATGCTGGGTGACCAAAAACACCGCAGCTAACGCAATATAATTTTTCGTTTGGCTCCGTCTGAGCCAAATTGCACTCACCGGGAGCAAGAACGACTTTGCATTTAACGCAACGACAGTGCATGGCACAATTGGCAGCCGAATGTCCAAATCTTTGACACGGGTAACACTGGGTGACTTCTCTTTTCTGGAGGCGTTCCCACCTCACCACTCTGAAATTCAAGTACCTTATTTGTTGAAGGGCACTTGGACTGCCCTTATTTGCAATTTGTACCAGGTAAAGTGGTAAATTCTTCCTTTCTATGGTCGACCTTCTTGTCGCAAAGGCTTTGACTGAAACAAAATCAAAATCTAGCGCAGCTTCCTTGAGCACCTGTAGAAGATCGACCGTATCCTCTCCGCTGTCCAAACCCTTCAACAAGAAGGTCTGATTCTTTTCACTTTTTGGGGTATAGGTGAAGTTTGGAACCCCTCCAGAAATCAGTGCATCTTTGGCTGACTTGAAGTCAACCAGTGATTTCGTCCTTATAGTTAATTTTTCGACATTAACTCTTTTGATTTCGAAATTGGCCAGTTTATTTTCGGCTGCCAATAGCCGAACCATATCTTTCCCGGTTTGTCCGAACACGTTGATTGGCGGAACTTTTCTGTCTTGTTGGAAGCTTTTTCAGAAGAACCAGCAGAACTGCGGGCTGGTTTTTTCTCCTTATTTTTATTCTTTAAATATTGCATAAAATTTGAGTCATTATCTTGATTAAAATTACCTCCGATGTTTTCTTCAATTTCCATATCTTCGGTTAATCCCTCCAGCGCTGCAAAATAGTTTTGGCTCACGTTGGTGCCACCAGCACTTAGAACTTCTTCTGGAATTGTTTGCTTTGTACTTTTCTTCGGCTTTGTTACCTGTTGCGATTGATTTTGTGGCTGCGTCTTTTGAGGCTTCATCCCTTCCTTGAAGAGATCCTTGAGGGACTGTATCTCTTGCCTTAGTTCATCATTATCTTTTTGCAATTTGGGCGTTTGTTGATTGTCCGCTTTTATTTGCAGCTTGCACCCTCCATCTGCGGAGTCTTCTTCGTTATGTTTTCTTTTGGTGATTATCGCCAGTTTCGTATTCGTCGTTTTCCCAGGTTGCCCCAACGGTGGGAAGCCGTCGGGCTTCTTCATACGAGCGGCGAAGTTTTCTTTGGTAATTTGTTTTTCGTTACCAATCGAAGTAAAAATATTCGATAGAAATTTCCTGAGTCGATTACTTCGACAATACAAGATTTTTTCCGATAAAAATTAACTTCGGACTAACGTTTTTAAAAAATTAATTTAATTTTTAGATTGTGCCTCTTGACAGAAGGCGCTTGTGCCTTGTCGGTGGTCACCAGTATGGAAGTTTGTTCATTTATTGAAACCGGAAAACGTATTTTTCTACAATGAATGAACGTTAAAAACCAATATAACATTTATATTGTTTAATTGTTAATTAAAATTTCAACTAATTTAATATTTAAAGTTCACATTATTCATTGAAATTGTTGTACACCCGTTGTCTACAGTAGCGTGAAAAAATCTGGCAAATATTAATTAAAAGTGTCAAAAAGTTTGTTGCTAATGTTACTCTTTTATCGGAATTGTATTTTGTGTAAATATTTGTTGTTTAAAAATTCAAAAACAATTGAATTAAAATTGAATTAAAAAAATAATTAAAAAAGACATTATAAAGGAATCGCCACAATCCTGTCGTTACATCGGCTCCTCAGCGTACGCCTGACCGTCTTCATCAATCGCCGTTCTCGTCGGTGGCCCCACCATCGAATAAGACTCCTTGGCTTACGCCTGGTCCTGGGCATCCTTTCGTTGCATCGGCTTCTCGGTACTCCCCAGGCCTGGATGATGGCAAGCGGCTTCAACGTGCCCATCCGCGTCCATCCTCGAGGCCCCCGATTCTTCTAGTTTACCACTCTTTTAATTCGCAGACTCTTGTCAGCTTGAGAGGAACCAAGGAGCGTTCTGAGGCATCTGGCCATGGCGGTTCAGCCCTGGCCAAATGCCCGCCGGGCCACAGTTCCGCAGACAGGCCCCCCTTAGACGTCGGTCTCGCGGTGGAATCCCTATCGGGCCCCGGCCCATTACGTTGGAAGAGTATAAGGTTGGGAAGCAGCGGCAGCTGCAGCCCACATCTGGGCAGAAGCGACAAACCACCGAAACCCCTCGAAATCACGCAGAGGAGGTTAGCAGGCAAAGTTGCGGCACCAACTGGGGGAGCTGCTTCGTCTAGTTCGGGTCAGCATCACACCGGAGGAGAAGATCCGTTTCCGCGACCCAGCGCGGGTGCTCCGAGACAGCGTCGCAAGATGCAACGGGAAAAGTACCGCCAACGCCGCCCACACCGGAACCAGTTAGGAGATCCTACACTTTCGAGGACCATGGGATTAGTGAATTTAGAATACATTAACGTTGTAGTTGCGTTTATAACTAATATACGAGTTATAACATTTTAGGACGGATCAAGCGTGGTTGGAATCATTAACTAAATATAATAACAATTATTTATTAATTATATAATTGGCGAAGCCATTATTTATAACATTATATTTTATAACATATGATTGAACTTGTAAATTGGCATTCACATATTGAATTTTATTGAATTTGAGGGTGTCCGTACGATTTTATTCAAGAAAGTGTAAAATAGATAAATCATACTATTACTAACAAAGTTGAGTAAATTTTGACTTCTGACGTGATTGTTGTTGTTATGCTGATAAAGATCTACACTCATTGTTTCAGCAGATTTTTCGCGTGAAAGGTTTCCAATCGCTTAAATTTTTTGCATTTCCCCTTCTCCTGCCTCCCTCGATACTGATAAAGTAATTTTAAGACCTGTTTTGAGAAGATCTCATTGAGACCTCTCATATGATACCCCACTTCACCATCTTTGATGAAGAAATTTTTTTGGGACTCACTTCTCTATATGAGGGGAGTCCCTTAAAATTAAATGAACATTTTTTGCACCCCAAAACTTTCTAGAAGTCATAACTTCCAACCTTTCCACAAAGTTACATGGCTGTAGCTTCTATAGTTTCAGAGAAAACCTGCTGTGGCATACAGACGGAGGAACGGGCAGACAGGCACAGGTACCGATTTTAAAAAAGTAAAAGAACTACTTAATGATCTTCATACTGTGGGTTATTTAAATGGATGGAGTAGGAATGCACTTTAAAATCACGCAACTGCATTTTACTCCCACGGACACATATGCACTGGCAGTGTCCCGCCCTTCAGTGCATGTATCCAACCATATGTATCCGATTGAGTTAATTACACTCAACTCTCGTGTTATCTCAGAGTTTTTGGGAGGGCTGCGTTCGTCTCTGCCCTATTCGCCTATAATCGAGAAAAAATTGTTTAAGGAGTCAGGTCCTTACATGGGGAGACCCCCCTTAAAATACTTTGAAACTGTTTTGGCTGCTTTATGAAATTTTCATTAACCAGAAACTTTTGAACTACTCAAGATTTGATGACTGTGGCTCCTCTAGTACCTGAAAAAACTTGCTAACCGATATACGGACAGACAGGTACCGATATTAATAGGGCATTGTTAAAAAAATTCTTTTTACAAAACCCTAAAAACAGCAAATTAACGCAGGATAAAAAAATTTCCTGTTGCCCCAAACTCCAAAGTGTCGGATGTTCCACAAATCTTTATTCTACAAACCCCCTTCATATTGACTTATGGCTATTTTCAGATTATCAATGGCGCTGTGACAACCAAAAATAATGTCCAGAATATTCACAGTTAAAAATACCATCAGCACAAAAACAAAAGAATGACACTTTAAAAACCGATTCAAAAGTGACATTAAAACTCCCACAAATTTGAGGGATTAAGGGAAATGTTTTAAATGATTCTTATGCTCATGTGATGCTGATGGTGACCGTGGTGATGCTGATGGTGGGTAGGATCTATGCTTTTGCCAGTTGGCTGACGAAAATGAATGAGTGGGCGGTGTTCATGTTGTTTTTTCATAGTCGGCCTTTGATGTTGTAATTATTTTTGGAAGCGTCTACAAAAAAGAGGAAAAATAGAAAAGAATAATTATCACCATGTGAGTTACACGAATGCGATGATTTTATAAAATTGTTAAAATGATTTTCCGGTGATTATAGTTATTAGTTTAACATAATTTGTGGAGGAGGATCAGTTTTGATTAGCGGATTTTGCGGTAAATTAGTGGACTTAGAGTGGGTCTAGAAGTTTTCTTGTCCAATGAACATTCTTTGATAATTTATTAATTAAATTTAATCAAACATAAACATCTGAATTAATTTTTTTCTTTCCATTCCAGATTTTTACAACATATAAATATAAGGTAGGTCAGCACGTTAATTGGAGCCTGTTATCAAAATTTCAACAATTAAATAATATATTTAAATAACTTACTTAAAGATTACAAAGCATCACCCAATTATTCATGCTAACAACCATGAAATGAATTTCTATTCCCCCTGAGGTTACGCCGAATTATATGATGTATGCGAACCGAACCATATAGCAAAACACATTGTGCAAACACATCAAACTACCACAAATTCACATGTGATGGCTGCTAGGTTGTTTTTTGATGAACTATTTTCCTACTTTTCTCTATTATTTTCATCCCCATTTTCGCCCCAAATTCACACAAATTCGGAAGGCTAGCAGATATTCTTATTGATTCAGAAAAAAAATTTCAAGACCAGAAATGTATCCAAATAAAAAAGAATTAAATGAAACGAAAAAAAAACGCGATAAATATAAAATAAATAAAATAAAATGTTAAAGATATTCTCATGGTAACATAACAAGAAGGCGCCAGCACAGATTGACTAAATAAGTTGAATAGTAAACGGGCACAAATCTTTGGAGCATGGTTGATTTTAGCGACCTGTTCATCGGCTTTTCGCGCGATTTTACGCTATTTTTAGCAGTTTTTTTATGTGTTTTGCGATGACATCGCTTGCTCGCTACTATACCGCCAAACTAATTCCGACGTCGTCGCCGCCGCGCCTTGTTGTCGGCTGTCAGAGGTGGATCACGTGCGTGGAATTAAGTGCACGATATATTCACTATTTATGCACAAAATAAATGTGTTGACATGGCATTTATTAACACGTTTTGCGATGTTACTTTTATTTTATTTTCACTCAAGAAGATATTCAAATGAGTTAAGAGATCCGTTTTCGTGGCCATAATGTATACGAATTTTTTTCTCAAATATGATGCTAAGGATGCTGGATATCAATGGCTAGTGACTGTGAGCACATGACTGATTATTAACCGACTTTCAAACGAGAGAAGATTCTTTTTTTATTTTGATGATTTGTTTTTACTTTGCAGTAATGTAACAATAAATTATTTTATTTGCGGAGACTAATGTACGTTCCTCGTCTAAAACTGTAGGTTACTGTGTTCAGGCTGATTTGAGCCATCTGCAGCATAAAATGACCTTATTGTTGACCACGCTTAAATACAATATTTAAAGTAGTATACAAATGACTGAATATTTTTAGGGATTTGTACTAAAATACAAAACCCTATTGAAATTACGACCTCTGTCCGTTCGTTCGTCTGTATTTCACAGCAGTTTTTCTCCGAAACCATAAATATAACGGCCATCAAACGTTGTGGCAAGGTCGAAAGTGGTGACTTCATGAACGGCTTCGGTTGAAACAATTTGTCAGTGAGTTTAAAGGGGGTCTCCCCATATAGGGAGGTAACCTTTCAACATTTTTTTCGCCATTGATAGTCAATTAGAGTATCATTGAAAAGGTCGCAATGAGATCTTTTCAAAACAGGTCTTAAAATTACCTTAACAGTACCGAAAGGTACGAAATTGTCAAGCCAAGTCAAGTCAAAGGCGCGTTATTCAATACTAGTCATTACAAATTTTCAAAGAATATAAAGTAAGTTCCCAACAATAAGTTAATGTCCCAAATGCCTCTCTAAATTTATACATTATCGAGTTAAAAATACTTAATCAAAAAGCGATATCAAATTCAATTTAAATAAAATTATTGCAAATTTTCTGATTCAATTGGAAAAAGGAGCACTCGCGCAAAGCCAGAGCCTCGCTCTATTTTTGGGAACAAAAATTAAATTTGTAGTTACTCCAAAATTGAATATTTGATACGGAAGCTATCCCGAGCCAAGGAAGGAAAAACTGGAAACTAGAGTAATATTAAATTTTGTGGTGATTTCAAGGGTAGTTTTTGAGTAGAATTAACAGTTAAATTAAGAGTAAGCGTTTCATCCGCTCACTCAAATAAAGAGGAAGCCGTCGTGACTGACCCAGATCTGGAGCACGCGAAAAGAGGCCCATTTAATTAAGAGCTGGGTCTTATCTTCACTTCCTTAACCGACGAGCTAAAATCCTTGGTAGGCAAGTGCTCTTCTACTTGTTCTGAAGTCGACTCTCTAGTTACAATTTGCGGATTCCTCAACTTCCAATGCATCATCTAGTTCGATCGAAAAGGCTGTGCGTTCAGTGTCAGATCCAGCTTTATCAATATCGACAAAAAGTAAACCGCGGGTAAAATTATCCAATGTCTCCTCTCAAGGAGATCTATCCACCTACATAATGAACCTGGTCAATAATTGTCACTAGGAGCCGCTTTCTATTAATCAACAATGTGATTTACTTATCATCAGCCCACCTGGTTCTTCGTCCAACAGCCACCTCCAACTCAACATCAGAAATCGAGTGACTACGTTCCCTCACCAGATATCGATTCTCCTGTCATTTGGGCTTCTATACCCTTGAAAAATATATTCATCTCTAGAGTGGCGTACGAAACTTCTGTAGAAGACTTAAAGCGTTATGACAACAAAAAGTTTGGATCATCCGTTAAAGTTTTTAGTTGTCATAAGTTGATTAAGGGAAATTTAATGGACAAAGTAGTTACCTCATTTAAATTGGGGATTTCTGCAAATGCTGATATTGTCCTGAATTCGAATTACTGGCCTACTGGTGTACTTTTTAAGCCATTTGCAATGAGACGAAGAAATTTTCGTTGGTCAATAAACGAAATCCCAAAGCTCTAGTTACAAGTAATCTTGATGAATATTCTGATAATCATAATGTTTGTTCCACTGTATCCTTTTTAAACCTCAATGAATCTCTTTCAAACCTTAATACTGTTCAATGTAACTTCTCTTCTCCTAATAAAATGTGTGCCTCTATTTTTTACCAAAATGTACAATGATTAAAGACCAAGCTTAAGACACACTTTATCTCCTATTAACTTAGTAATGATTCTATTGTTTGCTTCTTCGAGACCTGGCTGAATGGAAACATTTTTGAGCAGTGAAACGTTTCCTGATCATATTGTATAAAGATGTAACCGCGACCTTATTGCTACTAATAAGGCTGATGATGGTGGAGTTTTGGTTGCAGTTAGCAAAGCTCTATCTAGTTCTGATTTCTGTTTTTCTCATACACTAGAATGTGTTATTGTCAAAATTTCTCTCCCTCATAATACAGAGTTCTTGATTTCGTCTATTTATATTCCGTGTGATTCACCGTTAACCGTTTATGAGACGTTTTTGATGACCTATCCTCTTATCTAGCTTTGCGACATCATCACGCCAAATTATTGGTTTGCGGGGATTTCAACTTACCATACATAGAGTTGAAGAATTATCCTACTCCTTCTATCTAGTCAGTTGATCCTTTTTCTATAACCCTGTCATCTTTCCTATCTCATTGTTCCTTTTTCCAATTTAATCATATCCGCAATCCTAATGTTCGTCTCCTTGACCTTGTTCTATCAAATGTTCCAGTTAGCTACTTATTTGTATCTCAAGCCGTACATCCGTATGCTCCTCCTGATCGGCACCATCCTCCTGTATCTATAGATCTTATAATTAAATTTAACAAATCTCATCCTACTCCAAAACTAAACTTTTTTAAAGCTAACTATGAAGCTATTCACAGAATTACTTTTAGTCAACTGGCTAGATTTCTTTACAGGCCTAAATTGTGAGGCTGCTGTAGATAAATTTTAGATATATATTTATAGTCTAATTCGCTGTTTTACGCCTCTTCAGACATCCAGTAAAGAAAATCAAAGACCATGGTTTACAAAGCGGGTGCTTACAGCCCTACGAGCAAAAGATAAGGCACATCGTGTCTTTAAAACACTCGACACTATTGAAACTAGATCTAATTTTAGCAGGCTGCGTTCTTTTGCGAAAAAGGAGATCAAATATGCTCTGAAGACTTATTTCAGTAGTCTGGATAGCTCTCTTGTGGCTTATAAATACAAAGCCTTTTTTATCTTATATTCGGTCGCTGAAAACCTCTTCTTCCAGTCCTAGTAAGGTCCGTTGGAATGGTGTAGAGGTTTTTTCTCCTGAAGAAGTTACTGACTCATTTGCCCAATTTTTCTCTTCGACTTTTTCTCCTCCCATTGCGGCTGTGAATCCTGTTGTCTTACCTAATCATCTTCCCTTCCCAATTTTCTTTATTTGTGCAGATGTATCTGAAGTCGAAGCTTTGATCAATGATCTTGATCCTAGTATCAGCCCTCGGCCGGATGGTTTGCCAAACATATTTGTAAAGTCGTTAGCCTGATCGCTAAGTTTTCCTTTATCTTTCCTCTTCAAGCTAAGTTTAAGCAGTGGTATTTTCCCGGACCCTTGGAGAACAGTTAATATTGTGCCTATTTTTAAAAGTGGTGATCCTACGTCAGTTTCCAATTATCGTTCATTTCCTTACTTTCCTGCTTTCCAAAGTTACTTAAACGGTTGGTTCATAATCGACTCTCAAACTCATTAGCTCTTCTTATTGCTCCAGAGCAGCATGGCTTTCTCAACGGATAATCCACTACCTCTAATTTAATAGAGTTCACAAACAGTATTGCAAGAGCTTCGGATTACCAACTGCAAGTTGATGTGATCTTCACAGATTTTTCCAAAGCCTTTGACACTGTGAATCATTTACTTCTTTGTCGTAAGCTTGAAGCTATTGGCATCTCGGGTGCTCTTCTATCTTGGATGTCATCTTATCTATCGTGTCGTCCCTGCCGAGTAAGTGCCTCTGGTACTACGTCTAGTCCTTTTTATCCTTGATCTGGTGTTTGACAAGGTTCAATTCTTGGGCCTCTTCTCTTTCTGTTATTCATAAATGATCTCTCCTTTGTGATTAATTCCTCTTGCCTCTTGTACGCTGATGACTTCAAAATATTTCGAGCAGTCAAATCCCATTTAGACTGTCAGCTCCTCCAAACTTATCTGAATTCTCTAAATAAATGGTGTGCTTCAAACTATTGATGTCTTAACATTACTAAAACTTTATCCGTGGAGAGGATTTGATTCCTGTTTCGCCTGGGTCTATTACTCAACCGATATCACCTGCCTCAAACAACTTAACCCAGCCATTCTTAGATCCTCTTCTGCTTACTTCAGTCAAGGCCACTTGGTGTCAGGAGTTGACCTGGAAAAAAGATACTTTATGTCTCGACTCAAAGATAACAAAATCTACAAATCCATTCGTCTTTACCTTTCTTATAGGTACAAGGCCCCAGACACAACCTGCATAGACGGTAAAGCAAAAGCCCGCCTGACAATTTTAATTCAAAGGGAAGGTCTTCCAATCGATCTTGAGGCTCTTAGGCTCGTATATTTCTCATTCCATGAGGAGTTAGGTGTAACTCTAAATCCGGTTAAAAAGATCTTGAAATATACGCATCTCACGAAAGCTCCAACCATATTTCTTCACTACAAAGAACTAGGGAACATCACAATAAATTTTTTCGCCCTCTATAATCAGCAAAGCCTGAAATTATTTTACCACAAGTGTGGAGATATGCGCAGTAAATTAAATAAGTTTTTCCTTGACGCAAAATCGTGCCATTTTAATGCTATCACCCTTTGTGAAACATGGTTGACGGATCCTCACATTAATAACGAAATTCTGGATAGTGACTGGAGGATTTACAGAGATGACAGAGATCCGATTAGCACTGGGCTGTTGCGAGGAGGTGGTGTATTGATTGCCATACATAACTCCTTCATGAGCGAACCAGTTAACTGCACGCTGCATAATTTATTCCAGCATAAAGTGGCCAAAATAAAAATGCAAAAATCTAATTTGTTTATTGGCGGGTTTTATGTCCCCCCTAAATCGAACGATACTGTCTACGACAATGTCTGTAAAATTTTAAGTGATATCACAGCAATGACAAATGAAGACGATAAAATTATCATTACTGGTGATTTTAATAGACCTAATATAAAATTTGTGATCGACAAAGATGACGGTCGACTCCTTCCGGTGAATCTCCTTAATTGTAACGATTTCAACTTAATGAGCACCTTCTATAGTAACGAGTTGCAGCAGATAGCTCCTGCCCCCAACTAGAACGGTATATGGCTAGACCTTATTTTTTCTAACCCATACGACGAAGCAGTGATCAATTTAACTGATGACAATCAGAATCTGTTTTCTAACACGAGTCATCACTCAGCTTTTTCAGTTGATTTGTCCACTCCTGATACTCTCAATTCTATATCGTGCAATAGAACTATTGTATATGACTTCCGCGATGGCGATTATTTAAACATTAATAGTCTTCTATCCAGTGTCGACTGGAACGGTACTCTGTCAACGACAGATTTGGATACGGCTCTATCCACCTTTTATTGTATAATCTTTGACGCCGTTGAATCTTTCGTACCGAAAATCAAGAAAAAAGATAAGATTTCAGAACCGTGGCTGGGGAGTGATCTAAGATATTTACGTAACCAGAGAAACAAACTAAACAGGTCCCTCAGAAAAGATAAATATGTAAGCGATGAGACTCAGAGTAAGTATAATGAACTTGCACTTGAATTCAAAATTAAATTGCAAGAGGCCTTTCAAACTTACGTTGACGTCATAGCAGAGGAAACTATTTCCGATCCCAAAAAATCCTTCGACTTTGTTAACGTTAAGCGCAAAACATCTGGTTATCCTTCTTTAATGTCAAACAATGACTCTGTCTCATCCTGTACCGAGCCTATCTGTGAATTCTTTGCTGATTATTTTCAGCATGCTTACTCTAATTCGGTCACTTTGCCTCATTTAGAGTCGTTGGAAATAGTCACAAAGACCTTGATTGGAAACATTACCATTTCTGAAGATGAAATTCTTCAGGCTATTGAAGATCCATTTAAAGAACCTTGCCTTGACCTTGCTTTCTGTTTCTCTGCAAAGATGAATTGGTTAGACCTCTCTTCCTTATTTTTAATAAATCATTAACATCTGGTATATTCCCCAAACGTTGGAAACCATCATTTATAACACCAATTCACAAAAAAGCGATAAGCGGCACGTGGGGAACTATAGGAGTATTGCTATCCTTTCTACTATGCTAAAACTGTTCGAAAAAATTATCTGCGGTAAAATTTCCCCCATTATCGAACCGTATATGAATGAACAGCAACATGGCTTCCGTAAAAATCTAATTGCCTTGACGTCGGATATTCTTTGTAGTATGGAGCAAGGCTACCAGATAGATGTTATATACACAGATTTCAGTAAAGCGTTCGATCGATTGAACCATGAAATATTAGTGAATAAACTTCGCATTTTTGGCACCTACGGTTCGCTACTCAACTGGATTCAGTCATATTTGAAAGACCGCACACAGTGCGTTAATTTTCAAGGTCGGTTGTCTCGTGAGCTCAGTGTCACCTCTGAAGTACTTCAAGGCAGTAATCTTGGTCCACTCCTCTTTAATATTTTCGTTGCGGGTCTTTCTACAGTACTGTCTGATATTCCACACCTGTTTTATGCTGACGACCTCAAGCTTTATCGCTGCATACAATCCTTATCCGATGTATCTTTTCTCCCATCCAAATTATCCACTCTCCTTCAGTGGTGCGATAGAAACCAGCTTACTGTCAATATAGAAAAATGCCAGATAATAAGTTTTGCAAGAAAAAAGAACTTCATCTACATGATTATGACAACTAAGAACAGTCGAGAGAGTTGTCAACCTTGGCGGAGTCTTAGACACGAAACTCCGCTTTAATCTCCATTATGATGAAATCCTGAGCAAAGCTTACAAAATGCTAGGTTTCTTTAAACGAAGAGCAAAAGAGTTCAGAAATATCTGACCTACTAAATCTTTGTATACCTCACTTGTCCGTCCACTTCTTGAATACGGCTGCACAGTCTGGGAACCCGTATTCGACATTCATAGCCGTAGATTAGAGTCAGTGCAAAAACAGTTTTTGCTCTTCGCCCTTAGATCCTTGTATGATCCTACCTCTTTACACTATCTTCCTTCTTATGAGGTTCGACTACAACTAATCAACCCGCCTACACTGGCTTCCAGGAGAGTTGCATTGTCCGCCGGCGTGCCTTTTGATGTTTTAAAAGGTAACATTCAAACTTCATCCTTGTCAGACAAGATTCACTTGAATGATCCTATAAGAGCCACAAGACACACACCAACGCTAACCTTGCGTATGCACCACACCATATGTCAAAACTGGTCTAACCAGGGTCTTGTTACAGATTATTTGACCTTTTGATCAATGTATCTGCAATGAAAAAGTCTTCGTAGGGCCATGACTACTTTTTATGCCTTACTGAGCATGATTTTGACGTGTTCAGTATAGTACAGATACTGTTCGAGATGAACACCGAGGTATCGAACACAGGGTTTATGTGGGACCCGTTCTGAATCACCCTCGCCAGTCGTGATGTGGAAATCGTTCGAATTGCGTTTCAGGTCTTGATTGACCCCCTGCAGCGTTGTCCGAAACAAAATTGTTTGGCACTTCTGCTAAATGATTCTCATTCGCCAATTGTCGGTGTACGGCTGCACATCATTGAACATTTTCAGAAGATTGCTCGGAACTATGGTAGCTTTTCGGTCTGTCGTATAGATGATCAGATCATCAGCAATCGCTACCAATGATTGCGTTGGCGAGACATTGAAATCAAAGCCGTTCAATAGCTTGCAAATGAATATTGAGAAAAGTAGAGAGCAGAGAGAGGTTTTTAATTTCAAATAAAAGTTATTAAGTTGAATTCTATGGTAAAAATTTTATTGTGAGTCCAAAGAAAAATTTATGACATTTACTTTTTAAAGATTATCTCGTTTGAATGTTGATCGCGACCACACCGTAAATTGTCCATTCTGAGGGTTCAACTTTGGTCCACGGGTTCCAGCATAGCGATTCTGATAATTCCACCGGTAATGGATACATTACTATGTTCCTGAGACCAAACAACAGTCTAAACGATGGGTTACCAAGGCGGAATCTGCACCAAAAAAGGCGAAGACCGTTTATTCGGCCGGAAAGGTTATGGTGACTGTCTTTTGGGATTCACAAGGGATAATCCTTATCGACTATCTAGAAAAGGGAAAAACTATTACAGGTACATACTATTCATCGTTATTGGACCGTTTGAAAACCGGGCTGCAAGAAAAACACCCGCGATTGGCCCACAAGAAGGTCCTCCATCACGATAACGCACCAGCACACACCTCAGCAGTTGTGGTCGCAAAATTAATGGAAAAAGGATTTCAACTCGTTTCACATCCTCTCTATTCTCCAGACTTGGCTCCCTCGGAATACTGTTTGCTTCCCAATTTCAAGAAATGGCTGGTGTGAAAAAGATTTTATTCGAACGAGAAGGTGATCGCAGATACTAATGGATATTTAGCATACTTGGGAAAATCCTATTATTCGGAAGGGACCAATTAAACTATTGTAGAACATGGTTGGATGAAGTGTGTAACCCTAAAAGCAGACTTTGTCGAAAATTAAAAAAGGTTTACCCCAACAACATAAGCGGTTTTAATTTTTGCATGGACTTTTCAAACGCCCCTCGTGTATGCCTGAATAATCATCATTTCCAGTTTGTTCAACCATTATCATATAGTGCAACATCCTCCAATATGTGTACTTTTCATTTACGCCCACTGATGTCGGTTCTCGGTAGTCTGATGCCATGTTGTGCCTACTTGCTCCTTGATTTCGTAGTCCTATATTTCCATTGCATGTTTCTTCAGTCTTTTGGCGCCTATCATATATCACTGTGTTACTCTTGTGAACCATCGGTTGTTCGTTGGCCTCTCCAGGTATGCTACCAATCGCCGTTTGAAGGGCTGAATTCTTTGTAAGATATATGTAGGCTTTGGTTTGCTCCCTTACGCATTCATTCGTATTTTTGTCTGTTCTGGTTATGCCTAGTAATATAACTCCGCCATCCAGCTCTCGCAGCCCTAAGTCATGAACAGTCACTCATATTTGTTCAGGACTTACGTTTTTAGGTAAGTTGGCATTCTTTTAGACTTCAAAGCTGTCTAAGCTCAGTTAATTCTTCGATTTATATTTGAAAAGAGTATTTCTGATTTAACCAGTTACTCTAGGTGTATATAAACGGTGGTCCAACAAAAACGCACGATATTAATTGTAAATAAAACAAAAAGTTTTCAGAGAATTATGTTAATATTTTTTATTATAATAGAACGATCTATGACAATTATGTGTAAAACAAAATATCGCCCAAATACTCGCCACGGCTACGGTGGCATACTTCTATGCGATGGTCCATATTTTCAATGACCATGAGACATAATTGAGGTTCAATTTTGTTCATGTGCTGAATTATCTCATCCTTTAGCTCTTGAATTGTTCTTGGCTCATTGACGTACACTTTTTCTTTAAAATATCCCCCGAGAAAGAAGTCCAACGGTGTCACATCACATGATCATGGCGGCCAATTAACATCGCCCCAGCGTGAGATAACCCAGCCATTGAATTTCTCGCGCAAAAGAGCCATTGTTTCGTGGGCTGTGTAGCAAGTGGCACCATTCTGTTGAAACCACATATCGCCCAGGTCCATAAACTCAATTTCTGGCCACAAAAAATCCGTTATCATCTCGCAATAATGAACACCATTCACGGTAACTGCTTGGCCGTCCTCATTCTCGAAGAAGTACGACCCGCTAACGCCGTCAGCCCATAAACCGCAGCAAACAGTCACTCTTTGTGGATGCATTGGCTTTTCAACAATCACTCGTGGATTCTCATTTGTCCAATTGCGGCAATTCTGCTTATTAACGAATCCACTGAGGTGAAAGTGTGCCTCGTCGCTGAAGATGATTTTCTTTGTGAAGTCACCATTTCTTTTTGTCTGTATAACCAACCATTGTCGATGCCTGAAATGGTCAGTAGGCTTCAGTTCTTGAGTCAATGTGTAAATTCAAATCTTTTTTCAAAATTCGCATCTGTAATGAGATATTCAATTGTTGGGCACAACGACGATTCGAAGTTGACGGCTCTTCTGCCACACTATCGCGAACAACACCAATGTTTTCCGCAGAACGCATTGGGCCAGCATGCACAGGTGATTTCACATTTCCTACAGACCTGGTTTGCTGAAATTTGCGCACATTTGGTCGATTATGTTGACCGAAAAAATCACGAAGTGCACGAAATGCATTTTGATTTAAACGCCCATTTTCGTGAAAGGCTTCAACAACCTTAACGCGCTGCTCAATTGTGCACCTCTCCATGGTTGGATTTGCCAAACACTAAAACAAAAAAACGTCAAATTAAATTGAGCAAAAAACTTGACATTAGGGTGTGACTCACAAATAACATCGTGCATTAAGGTTGGACTACCATTTATATACATATATATATATATATATATATATATATATATATATATATATATATATATATATATATATATATATATATATATATATATATATATATATATATAAAAACGAGTTATAAATTTTTTTCCAGCTTCTAGGGTTGGAAGGTGAGTGTAGAGCTCCCATGCTCGCGAGCAACTGGACTACTCAACACCTTCCCTATCAACCTGAGAACCTAGCCGAGAATCACTCGTCAAATTACTACGCCGTGGGCCGCCTTGAAGCATGGGATCGCTCCTTGAGTGGGAGGGGAGAGGAGGGAGAAAAAGTAAGTGCCAGACAAGTTACCTCCCAACCCGGACTGTTATGAGTAAATTTTGTCTTTTATTACTGCCCGAATATACTGTGCCAAATGGGGCTATTTGTCAGCCGATCCAAGCATCACCACGGCTACACTATTCGGGGCGAGCTCTCCTGTTTCCTTGTGGGGGTCCTGTCGCGGCCTGTTCCATTGCAGGCATCGTCTTTCTCTCACGGGAGTCAGGAAACCGTGACTTACCAATCTTATGCAGGTAAGACTGAAGACATCCATGCCCGCTCAAAGGCTGGGTCAGAGACTGTCAGATATGAAGACGCAATCTCAGTAGTTCTCTTCTCTGTACCTGTGCCAAACTTTTTTGGTGTCTCACCTTACTGAGAGCGTCGCCCCATATTCCTGCTCCATACAGTAGCTCTGGCCCTACCGCACTCATCAAGGGGCGTCTTCTATGTGGGTTGGGTCCTCTTATATTGGACATAATCCAGCTCAGACCCGATACACCTGAAGCAGCCTTCTCAACCGGCTAGAAAATCTCATATTTGAGTTGATCAGGGGCCCCGAGTATTTAACCGCTGACTTCGATGCTGATCGTTCTTACTCTAATACATATCATCCTTACTCGAGGGTTTTCTTTTTTGTCAAGATGACCACTTCTGATTTCCCTACCGCTTGGCTGGACTCACGAGTAGTCATCGAGTCTCGCATTTGGCGCATAAGCATATCTAGCCTAAGTGGCGCTTGTTTAATGATGCGTCCAGCAATGAAAGTCGCAACATCAACCGCATAGCTGATCAGGCGCGAATCATCTGTTATCTCCAGTCTGCGTACCCCGTCTTAAGACAAGTTCCACAGGTCTGATCCAAGGATAAATCCCTACACAAAACCTGATGTAACTTCTATCCTTCGTTGGCCCTGTGTCGTGTCATAGAGCAGGCTTCTGTCCTTTAGGTACTCCCTCAAAAGTCGCATCAGATACTCTTGAACTTGAAAAGGCTTCTCAACGTATCCTGAATATTCACCCATGTAGCGAAGTCGAAGGCGTTCCTAACGTTAAGTGTCAGCAACTGAACGGCTACGCCTCTCTGTATTTTGGACTTTTCGTGGTACGGCCTGGCCTAAAACCATACTGCCGAGGAGATAGCCTTCCTTGCTGAGTTTATCCAGCACTTTTCCAACCGTGTCTAGCATTCCTGGCGGTATGTACACGGTGATCCAAGAGTTCCGTTCCCCTCGCTGATCAACACGAGCATTGCCACCTTCCATCGTACAGGGGAAACTCCCGTACCGGAGGCATGTGTTGAATGTGGAGAGCAACAAGTCAGGACAATAGTGATAGACAAGATGCAACACCTCAGCTGGAACACCATCTGGGCATGGAGCCTTCCTTGCTCTCAATGATAGGATTGCCTCTACCAGTTCTGGATGTGTGATGAATGTGCACTCGATTGCTGTTTTACCGTGGACAGCATCAACACGGATGGGATGGGCGGGGAGCAGTGTCTGCACTATGTTGTCCATCTCCATCCCCATCTCTCACTGTTCCGAACCCAGATTGCAGGAGTTTAAGTTTCATCATGATGCAGAACTTTAACCGAGGTGTTACTTCTTCAAGAGCAAAACGTCGGCTTTCACGTCCCTTCCTTTATTGATTTTTTGCGAGTCGCGTGCTGATTTGGTCCATTTTGGGACGTCTCTCGCCTTTCGGATTAGCTATTCTTCTTGGTGTCGCTGGACGGAAATTGTACTTTGCGATCTCGCATCTTGAAAGAGGTTATCGGCGTCCGTATCCCGCCAGTACATTAACTTAGCCACATTTTCGACGGTGGCAGTGAAATCGTACCGCATCTTTTTCTGCCGTGATCACTTTATGGGGCCCAGGATGGTTCGTTATTGTTTCGGCATTTAAGATCCTCGCTTCGTTAGCAGGCGCAGCGGTTATCACCTGATTCTCGATGTTAATTATACTTTCTTGTATTGCCCGAATATTTGGCGAGTCCTGCAGAATTCCTTGCTCTTCCATTTAAGGACGTTTTGGCGTTCGCATTGTTTTTTACTGCGCCCGAATGCCGCGGGAATCTATGTTGGGCAGGCTGTCCGTTGTTCATCCGTCAGGACATAGTATTCATCGTTATTGATACCGTTCTTAATGTGGTGTTGATTCGTGGCTGTAACTGCTGGTATTTTTCCTTATTTATTTTGTTGTTTGTTTATTTTTCAGTATCTTAGTTAAGAATGCTACAGTTTGATTGGATCCACGCTCGGAGCCACTATCTTCGTTCTTGTGTACAGTCGCCTTTTTGATCCCGTGGTTACCATTATAGAGGAGGGAGCCCATGCGAGGGTTAGCGCAAGTCCAAGAGTCCGTCTTAACCGAATCTACACCACCAACTCAATTTTACTAACTTTCTATGTTGCGTAAATGCAGGAAGTTGGTCTTTGACTTCAAAACATCAAATTTCAATTCCAGATAATCACTACATTGAATCAAACTTATTACCATGAACCTAAACAACTCTAAAATATTGGAACCCGCTATACAAATAATTTTAAAAACTAAATCTGAGCTCATAAAAAATACCATTAAATAAACATACCTTGCATTCTTTTCGATTTTTATATCTTTGTTATTTCTAAATGTTCAGTAGGAAATTTCTATTCGATCACTTATTTCCTCCTTTGTTGCTTCTTTATAATTCTATGAGTAACTAACTATAAACAAATACCTAATGAAAGCGCAACAATTCAAAAAACTGACCTTGCGTGAAGATTGACAGGGACGTTTGTGTGACACAAAGCATTAAATATGTTGTTTGATCTCATCAGCCGCATCATCATCATCGTTTTCATTATTACTGTCATCATCCGAAAAAAACACAAACTATAAATAAAAAAGAAACTAAAAAAAATTAAAAACATAACAAAACAGTTCCACAAACATCATCATCGTCATCATCGATTTATCTTTGGAATGTTTTCCTCATTCCCTTGCCTCCCCCGCGACGTGACGGTATCATGACTTTTATTAGGTTTGGGAGTTTGCATTTGAACATATGGAATTAACCGTACTATGGCCATTTGTAAATATATGTACGTTTCACCCAGATCCCATTTTGTTGATGCTCTTTGACGTCAATAGTTTTATTTTAAAAGCTAGTCATTCAAGTTCAGCAATTACAGATACAAAGATACGCGTACTGATGCCTATGTTGAAGCTGATTTCGATATCTCGGTGTATCTGTTCTGAAGATATTTGCATAGATAATGGATTTTGGAAAAGATCGAGAAAAGAAGGCGGGTGACAATGAGATTAAAATGAAATGAATTGCGAATACGTTTAGATTTATTTTGCAATTTCAGTTAAAAATAACTGATGAATCGAATATCACTAGGATCAAAGAACTGAGAAGTTTTCTTGAATTGTCTGTCGAAATATGTTTGCTGATTTAAATCTTTATCACAGCATAGGCAAAGTATAGTGATTATGAAAGATAATCAAAGATATAAAATTATTCATTTCAGAGTTCAGTAGTATACTCAATTCTGTATTTGCTACTGTTGTAAGCACTTTTTTAGGACACGATCACTTGTTGCCGAGGACATACTGATTCATGGCTAAGTATGTTAAGATCCCCAAAATATGGATGCTTTATACATATCATTTCGTATTACAAGGGCTGTTCAAATATGATCGCGACAAATGCTCTGACACGTTTATTTACTGTCGAAAAAATTTACAAAAATGTACAGTTTTTTAATGTACTTCCCCTTACAAGTTACGCATTTTGTCCACCTTTCCGGAAGCTTTTTGATGTCGGTATCGAAGAATTCCTTGGGCAACTCGGACAGCCATGTGCGCACAAACTCGTCTACCTCGTCGTCGGTGTTGAATCTTTGACCTCCGAGGGCTTCTTTCAGTGGTGCAAACATGTGGTAATTGCAGGGTGCTGAATCCAGACTATAGGGGGGATTGTTCCAGCACCTCCGACCACAATTTCGATCTCGTATCGAACGTAAGACACGCGGTATGAGGGCGCGCGTTATCCTGGAGATGAATCGCACTTCATGCTGGACTGTTCCTCCGTTTCGAGCGTTATTTTGCGATATTTAAGGTGTTCGTGGATGATAGACTCTACACTACCAATACTGATACCGAGTTCAGCCGAAATGTCTCGAACATTCATCCTAGGGTCCTCCAAAATGAGTTGTTCTACGTGGCTCATTCTCGACGGTTTTGGGACCATTCTTGAATGCTTTGGCCCATTTAAATACAGCAGCCCTACTCAGGCACTCACTACCGAACTGATTCTGCAAATGCAGAAAAATTTCCGTGTTGTTAAAGCCCCTCTACACCAAAAAACGAATAATAATACGTTGCGCAACGGCGGTCGGCACTTGACATTCACTCATGGTCGTAGCACGCGCATGAAACATGCACTCCCGACCAAAAATTATACCACACTGTTTGTAAGGGACCCAGCTATCATATAGTCGACCTTCAAAACATATATGCGCGCCATCTACAGCGTTTGCCTCCATTATATTTGAACTGCCTTCGTATCTACAGATCCCTTTACCTACATATAAACGTGGTTTACGCCGAAGCAATAGCTGATTACTTAATATTAATCGACATTTCAGCAAGCTCTCTCGATACTGTTTTGTATCTTATCTTCAAAACTGTTGTGTCACTTTTAGGGTTTCGTAAAATTATTTTACATAAGCCTACTAAAATCGCGTCCTGTTTGCCCGTCCGTGTCCCAGCAATTTTTCTCACAAACTACTTAAGCTAGAAACATAAAATTTTGTAAGTAGGTGTAAAGTGGTGCCATCTTAAAAGTTTCATCATAAAATAATTTTATAAGGTGTTTAAGGGGGGTCTCCCCATATAGGGCAGTGGCATTTGAAAAAAAAATTTCACCGATTGTAGGCAATATGGGTATCGTATGAAAGGTCTTGATGAGAACTTTCCAAAATAGGTCTTAAAATGACAAGTTTTAATTCGAGGAGTGTAGGAGAAGGGGGAAATGTACGAAAATTTTGTGTCCTCCCCTCGCAATTGGACACATTTGGCCTGAAAAATCTGAACAAAATCATAGAGGTGTAGTAAAATATTGCATCAACATTCAGGAGCACAAAGGCAACAACTAGCTCAGAAGTCAAAATTCGACCAAATTCGTTAATACATTTTACATTTTATAAATTTTACATTTTATAAATTTTACATTTTATAAATTTTACATTTTGGCCTATAAAATCAAAAAAGGACCCTTAAATTTCCCAAAAACCAAAATTAACGTTTTCTGATGACAGTTGTATGTGTCCTTAAAATTTCAAAATAATTCAACGTTAAAGTAAGTTAGAGCCGATTGAATATTTGAAAATTGCAACAACATTAATACGTGATACTCGTTAGATACACATTTGCAACGGACCTAGGCACTACATACATATAGGAATTATGATAAAAATTTTAGAAATGGTTTGTAATAAAGGATCAAAAAACATGAAACAAAATGGCAGCGATTAAAAAAAATAATAACCAGGATTTAATTTTTCGAACTCAATTTATGGAATCTGTATATAAGTCAAGTTTTGATATGCAGAAAATATTGATTGATTTACGAATTTTTTCACAAAACCCTTCTGGCAGGAGCACTCTCTTGCTACTTCAACTTGTTTACTCCTGAATGTTGGCTTACATTATATGCACCGAGAAAAAAAATATTTCTTAAAATTACCAAAATAAAGGTTTAGCTGGTATTGAACCTGTATAACATAGATCGTAAGGCAAAAACGCCGCCAACGTTGCCAATGCTGCTCCCTTATTAAATCATGTACAACCGGTTATTGTGGGTAAGGTTGATTATCTTACGTGCTTTGTTCACTTGGGCGATTTCTTTGTAAATTAAGCCTAGGGTTATGCATAATTTTATCTGAGATGTATTTTTCTCTGTTGTTTTCCGTGGTTAGTCTTATTTTATTTCTACTTTGGCTTGGACACTCTCGTTTAATAGACTCTTCTACCTTATTTAAGTCGGTGTGCCAGATATCGAGGTTCGCCATGGGTCCGAGCTCCCCAAAGTACTTTTTTCTACCGCATCGTGGAACGATTCCTTACGCGGCTTTATGGCGCCTCTCATTTTGTGTAGTACACTTACATAAAATTTACCATCCGTCGATTTTACAAACAGTGACGTGTTTTTTTCTTTTGAGAATTATAGGTGGGTTTCATGTATTAAGAACCATTCCCGATTTCCAAATGAGCTGCTCTTTATTGAAACGATCGAAAGAGATTGAGTATCATCAAATCAAATTTATAACCTCAAGTGATTTGACGACGATACCTTATCTCTAGCTGGTGCGGCTCTTGATATTGCTGCTATGGGGTTTTTCCGATTGAGGATAATCCAGTGTCGGCTGTTTGTGGTCTGTCTTCGATATCTTATGTTATATTTTTTGGGTCCTCTCTCAAAGCTGCTATCTTCGTTCATATATCTAATCATTTTGTTGGTCCTATGGCGATCTTTGTCCAGTAAGCAGACCGTACTATATGACAATACTATTGTATGCTGATGAACATGACATAAAATATATACCCCAGTCTAAAACGCCAATCCAAATTCATTGGTTGAATCAATGTCACGTGCTTTTTAAGTCTTTAGTAGTTGTGCTCGGGTATCAATGGCGCTTTTTCGCATGGCTCTGAGGACACTCTTTTCAGAAATTTCAATGATATCAAGGATGAAGACAATGAGTAGTAAAATATTGCAAGAGAGCCAAGATACTAAAAGCTTATCAAAAGCGATTTCAATGCTACATATTTCGGACTCAGGCTCGTAATGATCAATGAATCTTCGCATACAATAAATGCAGTGAAGAACGAAGCAGAATGTTTTGTAGTGAAGTCCACACCAAATTTCTTTCATTCATGGTATCACATAAGATGAATTCAGGAATTTCCTGAATTCCTTGAGATATCCACAAATTAACCAGATAATACCTGCTTCGGTGAACTGATCAGGGCCTGGGTCGCCCCCACAATTGTTGCAACCATAGTGTGCTACCAAGGAAATCGGCTCCTTTGTCAATTTTGGACAGTTTCCTTTGCGATGAGCATTAGTGTGAGGTATGCATGTATGCAATTGCAATGTTGCGCGCAGTTGGGTTTGAAGGCCTAGAATAATCAACAATTTAATTCAAAAGCTGCTTCATAAATGTAGGAAAAAATGCAACCAACTGGGTGACATCTGAGTGATAAATAAATGCTAAATTCCAAAACGTCCACTTTGTGCGAAAGGTTGTCCAATAACTAAATTTACTTCTTCCCCATCATTTTGCAAGTCGGTAGTAGTATTCTACAGCTCACAACTATCTTCTTCTTCGTAGCACTACAACCCCTCCCGGGCCTTCGCTTCCTGCAAATAGCGCCTCCAACTGTCTCAAACCATTGACCACGTCATCCGATTTCGAAATCCGAGCAGCGATGAACTGTCTTCGTCGACCGAATTAGACTAGCGTTTCCTCGGTTTCCCCACTGGCCTCCGCCCGTCAGTTCTCCCAATGAATACCATTTCGGGTATCCGTTGTTCGGCCATACGATTCACGTGGCTACCCCTTGCAGTTTTCGCAGTCTTACAATCTTCCTCCAGCTCGTCAACAATTTCATACAGCTCATGGTTGCATCGAACTCGCAATTGGTCCTCGTCTAGCGTCGCTCCGATTATTCGCCTCGACGCTCAAAATCACAACTATAACTAGAACATTTCCTTGTAATAATGAAAGTTGAACTGGTATGGATTTAAGGATCCAGTGCGAACTTTTCTCTCCTAGACAATTTCTACACCACCTATACGCGTTCTTTCTCTTCTCGTACAATAAATGATATTTGATCCGAACTACGAACTGATTCTTTTGCTACTACCACAACAACATCATCTAGTGTGCTGTTCGAGTCTACCGACTTACACAGAACACGAGAGCACGTGATCTCAAAGGAGTATTTGAAGATGAATCACGGGAAGCCGGGACTAGAATTTTGAGAGTGTTGGAAGTGTTTTAATGGTTTTATTTCTTATAAAGCCGTCGGGCCTTGCTTTGTTGGCAGTTTTCCGAGGAGAAAGAGGAATGGCCTGCGGATATCAAATAAATAAAATAATTGACTATTTGAATGATATTTCTTCAGATCTTGGTCTAGGTAATCGAGGATTACTATCTCATGATCTAAGGGAACCCGATCTTGGGCTGTCTGGCCGTCGTGGTCTTCGTGGAGATTTATTTCGTGTTGGACATCTTTTGCTTGAAGATTATCTGCTCGCATTCGAGCTGCCATACAACGGATGTCATCATCGAAGAGAAACTTCCACCACTGGGTTCAACAAATTCCCCCCACTGGACTCTGTATTTGCAGTCTAGCAGTTGCTAGTTGTTACGGTCGTACCTGAGCGCTTTTGCTTTGGGTCCAAACTGTTGTACATGAGCTAATGATTTCTGTCTTTCGTTTGTCCGTAGGTTCTGTTGGTTATGTCACGAGCAGTCTACACGGGAGAATTATCCCACCTATACTACGAGTTCACCTCGTCCAAGACTACTTGCTTACCATTAAATTTCAACTCAGCAGGTAGAAAGCGAATAAGAGCAACACAAGGATATAAATGATTAGCAAGGAAATATACCATCGGTGTGCACAAAAGTATTGTTGCATTTAACAGTTGTTGTTTATTATTCTGATGCTCTTCGGAGCGGTAGTAGCGCGATTTTTGCGATTGGGTCTTGGGTATTTCCTTTAGAAAAAGCCAACACAGTTCTTACTTAGCCCAGGGAGCACTGCCAAAATGCGAGCTGACAGCCAATTGTATGGCGGGAAGTTGTCGCCCTTCACCAAACACAGATTTACGATTTGCGAGCAATGTCCTCGATGAGTCCATTTAGGTAGCTCCTTAAAACGCAAATATATATTCTTCCACCTATTCCAAAACGGTTGTGCCAAACGCTGATAGAATTGTCATCTGTCTAGTCGAGAAATGTTCCATTCCAGGACCTCGCCCTCGGGAGGAGCAAGCAAGGTTTCCCAGCCAAATTAGTCCGTCTTAACAAAAAGCCAATGACGTCGGCAACCTCCCAAGCCCGCATCAATAACCAACTCAACGATGCCTTTTCCACAAATATCAGAATGAAGCAGGGGGTTAGGCTGGCCTCATTGCCATTCACTTTGGCTCTGTAATGTCATCAGAAAGCTACCTGTCGATACAAAAGGTCTGTCATTATCCAAGTCAAACCAAATTTGATCACGATCATTAACAACTACCAAAGAACTTTTGCTGATACTCAACAGCGAAGCAAAGCTTAAACACACAAAATATCACACTTGGCGAATACAGTATCGAAAATGTTAGCAAATGTGTATATTTAGGCGCCAAAATAACGAAAACCGGATAATGAATGAGACGAAATACGCCGAAGAATACAGCTCGCAAATAAAATATTTTTTTCAGTTTTGACGATCTTGAAGACGAGCTGCATATACAGGAAAACAAAGCTCCAAGTATACAAAACTATGATAAGACGTGTATTAGGCTATGGGTGTGAAACATGGACCCTAACCCAAGCATTCACAAATATATTGAACGCTTTTGAGCGACGGGTCCTGAGACGAATAATCGGAGCGAAGCTACACGGGGACCAATGGCGAATTCGATACAACCATGAGTTGTATGAAATTTTTGACGAACCGGAGGTCTCAACGAGTGAAAGACTGTGGAAGCTGCAATGGGCTGGCCATATGGATAGTATGGATGAACGACGGATACACAAAAAGGTATTCGTTGGAAGACCTGAAGGGAGGAGACCAGTGGGGAATCCGAGGAAACGCTGGTCTGACTCTCAAGTGCAACTTCCGTCTAAAATATGGAGCGGCTTGCCGGTTGAAATGCCACGTAACTCCACTCTTAACCTCCAACTCAGCGCTGTCGTGAACGATTGTAGATAGCTTAGTACAGCTACCGACGAAATTTTTCTCATGATTGCTATAGATATGAAAGCAAATGCCTTTCCTTCTCGTGAAACGTAGCAATGGAGCCAGGAAAGCTTTAGCTGGGAGGCTTCCTTCACAGCTTTATAGATGAAAATTGCAATATATTTCTTGCATGGCTTCGATTTCCTCCCCTTAGCCATCCTTGGTAATTGACCCCTGCATGTGTAAAAGGGCGCGATTGGACTACCTGAGGTGAGGGAAGATCGGCCTTGAATTGTGAAGCGGCCGTTTTTCTGCATCAGAATTTTGAGCACCTGTGGACAAATTGACAATCACACGCCTTCCGTTTATAAACCAAAAACTTCTTCTTAACATCACGAGCGTGAACTGCATCTCCCCGTGCCTTATTAAAGCGGTCGAGGATCAACATTGTCAACTTGCTAGCTTCTGGAAGTATGATTGTGTGCTTTTCATCATGGGGTATGCTGGCGTCCTACAATCATTTTCCGAGACGCAGCAAACTGTTTTCAGCTGTAAACGGATTCCGATTTTTCAAAGAACTGGTTTTCAACAATTTCTTTTCATTTTTAATGGCACAGATGTCTTCTTTGAAGTCTGGGCGTTGCGACATATCAGCGCCTCTGACAACACCTTGGTGGTAAGTGTACACACCTTGTACAAAACTTCGAATTTAAATGCGTGCGATTAGACGTGACTGAGTATGGTCTACCGGGCTTCGAGCTCGGTAAGTGGGATTTCTCGCACTTATCTTTCTTGACCTACACTGTCTCGACGGCCACAATAGGAATGCTATACCACCAACAACGCGAGACTTCCTGCCACCGGACGTAACTCCATATGGCGTCTGTCTCCACAATTTCGGCTATCTGGTTAGCCACGAAAACTACCCACTTAAATGGATGCTTTTTGGTCCATGCGTAGACGATTTCGAAATCCGTCCACGAATACAAACCTGAGGCTCCGATGTTTAAAGCGCTTAGCGATTTTTCTTGCTAGCTCTACTAACTACTAACCATTACAAGCTTCTAGTAGAAGATACCTATGGTAAGCCCAACAATCCAAAACGACCTATTTGTAATTTTACTCCGTTTTCGACAGCACAAATATGTTTTTGCAGCCGATATTACTAAAATATATAGACAAATATTGGTTGTTGAAATGAACAGAGACTGTCAACTTTTGGTTGGGCGTCAGTCTTCAGATCAAGACCTAAAATACTACCGTCTGCGCACAGTAACTTATGGTACCGCTTCAGCTCCATATCTAGCTACTAAATGTATGCATGGACTACTGAGGAGGAGGGCAAGAAGTATCTACTTGGCGGTCACATACTTAAACGTGACTTTTACGTGGATGATATAATGACGGGATCAGATAGCTTAAAGCAGACTTGTCAACTCCAGAATCAGCTAGCAAATCTTCTTCGAGAGGGAGGTTTCCAACTTCGTAAATGAAGCGTAAATCATCCAAAGCTGTTAGAATCAATACCTAAATACGATATTGAAGTCATAATCAATATTGAGGAAATCAAAAAGTCTCACATCAAAACCCTAGGCCTATTTTGGTTCCCTTGTACTGATCAGTTTTCAATTCGAACAAATTTGCCGATAATGAGACGCTTCAGAAAAAGAACGATTTAGCAGTCGTGATTCTGATGGTCAACCAATAGTACGGCTTCTTTGCGAAAAATCAAATAGAGCTCCTCTCAAAGAAACAACGCTCCCAGGACTCAAACTTTCAACGGCTCACAAACTAACAAAATTAGTGTGCCGAGTCTAGACAGTGCTAACTTCAATGGCAGGCGTAGCATGCCTGTAGAATGTGGTGACCCCGACGTGATCAAAATGAATGCAAACCCGTTTGATGTACTAATGAAATATTTATTTTACTACAGGTGAATATATACATAATTTTATGCTTACATTGCTAATTCAAATAAATCGTGGGAACGTACATGAATGTATGGAATTTGGTGGGAAACAACATCGTTTTGGCTACGATTATCGCGTGACCTTAATTTTACGTCAGAATTTAATGAGATTATGAAGATGTACGTTTTGGATTACAATTATGAGGTCCTATGAGGTAAATTGGAAGTAGAACAATAAAGTTTAGGATTTCAATTACAGGTATGAGGTGTGGGAAAGTTAAAATTTGATCAGAATAATAAACACAGGGTCTAGCTCGTCCCCACGATTGTAGCAATCTTAGCGTGCTGCCAGGGAAATTTGGTCCTCTGTTAAATTTGAATCGTTGCCTCTGTGAAGGGCATTATTATCAGGTGTATGCAATAGCAATGTTGCAAGCAATTGGTTTTGAGGCCCTAGAATTGTCAACGGTTTAATCAAAGGATGGTTCATAAATGTAGCAAAAAAAAACCTGGGTAAAAATTAGTGATAAATAGCAGCGGCGTACGAATTAAAAAAAGATTTTAGAAGTGCAGGTTTTGCTCGTTTGCAGATGAAGTTGCAGAACTGCTTCTGACGTTCTGCAAAAGTTTGTTTTGGCAACCGGACAGATACTCTGCGATCCCTAGCTAAGCACCGACTTGAATTCCTGAAGTAACTTTGTTTAAGGAATGCTAGTGTTCTGAATACCGTTAGGGATTTTTCAAGCAAATAGTCAAGTTGGAAACCTCCAAGCGTTCTATAGAAGTCGGAAAACTAAACTCGTGAACATTCAAAGTTTGAGATACAGAACACCAACTCTTCAATTTACAAATACACATAAGGGCTTAGGTATGTCATGCCTAATATCATTCGTACATTTTAAGGTATAATCGAATTACAAAGCTCGCATATCACTAAGCAATTTTCTGGAATCGATTCCGACACTAACTCCTCCCGTTTCATTCATGCCTTAACGTATGCATAATCTGCAATACATATAGAATTTCCCAAGAAGTGCTTTTCTATACAAAATTTTCCAAGTATCAACTTATTCCCGCGCATGTACCGTCAATTAACGAAGTGCTCATCATTTGTCTTTTACATCCAACCATCATCTAAGCTCATTTGCAATTTAGTAAGCAACCGAATAACTTACCTAATATTTAGTCTCTCCTTTTGCAATCGTATCATCTTGACAATTTTTCAACTTGATGAAGATATGTGGGCGCCGTTTAAGATTTATTTCGCTAGAACGGTCCTCTGAACTTTCGCGAACAGTTACTGTTCTTTGTTTGTTATTACACTATTTTGCTTTATCATTTTCAGCTCCTCCATCTGAACAGATTTCTACATTTCTATATTTTTTTCGACTTATTTGTGGAGTTTGTACATAATTTTGGGCACGCTACTGCCACCCACGCAACCCACGATCATAATTTTTTGGACAAGATGTTTACCCTTACGGTAAACCGTCTTGTCGTCGCGGAGGCTTCCAGCATCTTAGCGCTCTGGTATGCGTGCAGCAGAAATTGCGATCTTCCTCGCTAGCTCGACCGCGTCTGGGTTCAGAGAATGCTGAATCTGAATTTTGGTGCGAACATTTTTCTAAACGGAAGATTGTTTTTCCCACCCTGCCCACGCACTCGCGCCTAATTTAGGGGCGGCAGCCGCTCGAAATGGTGATGTTGCTGCTCTACGCCGATTTTACGATATGTGTCATTATTACACATCGTACTAATTAAGTTGATGACGAAGATCGCGTAGTTGGTTTTTATTGGCGCGGTGAAAAATTTGACACCTTATTTGGTTTGGTCGTTGATTTTGTTTTTTGACTGTTCGCGCGTGTGAAAAATGAGCTAATTGTTGAGATAATGTTCGGCTGGAGGTGTGAGGTTGGCGTGAGTTAATGGGGAGATGTTGGATGATATGCTAAGCCGAATAAGGATATGCGGAAAGTGTACTCGTTTGGGAGTGCTGGGAATTTATGTATTTGGAATGGAAAAGTTTGGGCTGCTCTTGCCGTAGTGGTCTAAGATCCGGGAAGGATACTGTAGAATCCTTTTTGAATGGAGAATATGCTTCAGACAAGTCGATAATTAAGTATGCAATTAACTCCTTTGAACAAAATGAATTATATTGTAGTAACCGCAAAACCGCAATTTACTTTCTAAGAACTCTACTGCGCCCAAAGTGCTATTCTCGGAATACCTGCCCGCGTTGAAAGCACGGAAATTGCAAACATTCCAAAGTTTCATTGTTGCTCATTTGTTTTGATCAAGACTTGGATGTGAATCATTCCTTTTGCCTTGCAGTAATGAATCTCAAATGGTAACAGCATCCAAAAAGAGCGCGAGTCCTCGAACGTTGGGTGATAAACAATAGCAAGGTGGTATGGTAATTTTTACCGTGCTGTGTGTTTGGCCACCGGCTCGAGTGTTTTCCCAGTAAACATTTTTCAAGTACGGTATTGGGCTTGCATCTCGTTCACGACGCCTGGTGTGTCATAATTGTAAGAATGTCGAGCATCATCCAAGTGAAAGGGAGGCTCTTGAAAATCGGAAATTCCAATTTGGTTGCTAAGCTTGGTTAGAAAAATCGTAGCGGAATCCGTGGGAACGAATTGCCGGAGAAGACAATTGTGTTGTTGCCCTTCTGCGATCCAGGTCATTGCCTTCTTCAAGTTTGCGATATTTTAAGACCGAAATGATTCTAAAAATAGACTTTCGTATTTTTAGAATGTGGCCTACAATTTGTTGTTGTTTTTGTTTCATCCCATCCCGGTCCGACAGTAACTATGTATATTTGAGGCTATAGAAACATTTTTTCCCCGAATTCTCTCCACAAATAGCTGATGAAATTTCTAATTTATTTTATCTAGCATATCATTAGAGAAAACTCGAAGATATCTAAATAAAACCGTTAAACATTTAACTAATTTATCTATTTTCTAAACAATACACTAAAGATATCAAATGAAATCAACGTTGATTCGTTTAGTTCTTAATAGATATCAATTTATTTAATTTTTTTCTTTCGTCTTTAATTCAAAACCGACAAGAAAAAAATTTGTTGCTAACATAATGACATTGTACCTCACCGAATTGGATTCAAAATGAAAAATTGTTTAAAATAAATCATTTCCATCTTCTCTTTAGCCGGAATAGTGAATCCCAATCTTTAAATATTCCCCCCGTGCATTATTTGAAAATTGCTTCCGTCGATTAATCAAATTCCTCAGAGATTTTCCCTCGTATACATTGTCCTCGCGATAGTTGTGTTGTTGTTGCTATTGTTGAATGAATCTTTTCCGTGAGTGGCGGGCGGTTAAGATGTGTGAGATTAATGGTTTTGAAGAATTAAAGATGGATCCAGTGTTAATGTTGCACAATGCGCCTAACGAGAAGATTAATCCACGCATTACATATGAATCTGGGAAAGGACGTAACTAACGGAGATGATAATGGTTAGTATCTTTTGTGTAGGCGATGAACAAATGACAAAATATGTTCTTAAATAAATCGTTTTATATTAAACAGTGTCGCAAAAAAATGGAAAATTCCTCGGAATAGTTAGTTCCGAAAATTTGAAATATTGTAGTATTTATAATGCAGAGACGCATTGGTTGTTTCAACGGTTGCCACCAATATGTAGTGCTATGCCGCGTTATGAGCCGGAGTCAAAGATATTTATAGTGTAAGTTATTGCAGTTATTGGAGTTTAGGCTTGGAGTTAGAAGCTACTACCCGATTGCAATTATTGAAGTTTGAGCTTGTTTGTGATATCTACTTGGGAAAAGATTGCACGGATCAGAAGTAGTCAAGGCTTGTCAACGAAAGTCTTGCAATTAGGGTTTGAAGCAAGACATTTGGAGGTCCGTCGTTTTGTTTGCGGTGTTCGGCATCGAGATCTTGAAATGTTTAGGAAGTACCGTCGATCTGCACGTTATTAGGAACTTAGGAGATTAAGCAACCAGAGTAAATATAACGGCTTAATCATTTCATCTGGAGGCTGAAGTATAGGCTATCATAAATATCTAGAGCAGTACTGAAAGCAGTGTGATCAAACGGGCAGGCAAGGAAACATTGAAATAACAATATCCCCGTTGGAGTAATAAGAAGAAACCTTAGTAGTGATTAGTCAAGAGATGCACTTCAAGAAGATTCAGAGACTCATCAATAACTTCAAACAAGTTGGGTAAACAGACCTACGCTCATGTCAGAAGGGTTTTGTATTCAATTTACAAAATGCAGCCACCAGATCCAATCAAATCAAGAAACATGTCAAAGACGATTTTATTGGAGAAAATATGAAATACGAAGATCATACTATTATTAACAAAGTTGAACGAATTTAGACTTCTGAGGTTTTTAGTATTGTTATACTCATAAATATCTCCCTTGATAATTATTTCAGATGTCCATCCGCGACGGAGGAAACACATTTTTCATGTATTTCCCCCCTGTGCCCCCACTGAAGCAAAAACTGACAGTTTAACAACTGTTTTGAAAAGCTCCCATGAAAACTTTCATTTCATACTCATATCGGCTACGTTTGATGAATTTTTTTTCAGGGGCCACTCTCCTGTACTGTTATGATCGATTAATGGCCAATTTTTTCGAATCTTAGAATGGTTACAAAACCCGTTTGCTAGGAGCTCTCTCCCACCTCCTTGACTTGTTTCACTTATGAGCATTAATTGTAGGTACTCATCTTCAGTCATTCATTAAATTGAATCAAGTGTTCAAAGCATGCACCTTAAACGTTGAAGTTGGGAAAAAATAACTCAAAATTATTCAATCTTCGCATTTAAAACAGCCACTATTTTGTTTTACGATTACTGATACCAATAGCTGAACCGATTCTCAAAGATATTCATGACACCTATCATTCCTGAAATTTTGATGCAAATCCTAGCAAAACTGTAGTGTCTGAGTCGGTAAAAAGCGCATGTTGTTCCATAGCCACATGTTGCCATAGTAATGAATGCAGCGCATATTGTTCCATAGTAATACAGGAAAATTCAAACCGCTATAAAATCGCTAAATATGATTCAATCTTTATGAAACTTTCAGGATAGATCAATCTTTTAAAAAGACATCTACGTTCTGAATTTCATTGAATTTAAGGGTACCGTTAAGATTTTATTCAAGAAAACATAAAATCGATAAATCATACTATTACTAACAAAGTTGAGTGAATTGCGACTTCTAACGTATTTGTTGTTGTTGTACTCATCAAGGCCTACTTTCATGATTTTTTTCAGATTTTTCGGATCACAGGTGTCCAATCGCGAGAGGGGGGGGGGGACACAAATTTTTCGTGTATTTCCCCTCCCTGTGCGCCCCTCGAAGCAAATTTTGCCAAAATAAGACCTGTTTTGAAAAGTTCTCATCAAGACCTTTCATTTGATACCCATATCGGCTACCTTCAATGAAATTTTTTTTCCGGGGGGTCACTCTCCTATATGAGGAGACCCCCCTTAAATACCTTATACAATTTTTTTTGTAGCTGAACTTTGAAGAGAACACCACTTTACACCTACACACAAAATTTGATGTTTCTAGCTTAAGTAGTTTCCGAGAAAAATTGCTGTGACACACGGACGGACGGACGGACAGACGGACAGACTGGTCGCGAAACTAGTAGGGTTTTGTAAAATTATTTTACAAAACCCTAAAAAGACAGTGAATCGAGGCAGAACCTTGCCTATTTGCAGATAAGTCAGAACATTGAAGACCACGTGGGCAACATGCAAAGAGCACCATGAAGAACGGTGTAGCCATTTGAAAGACAACGCGGAGAACTTGAATCAGTACGTGAAAGAATTCGAGAGTTTGTAAGAATTGGTGTTGGATTACCTCACTTTATTTCAATCAAAAATCAACAGTTGGTCATCGGCAAGTACATCACTGATTCGCACAGAGGCCGTAAAACTTGAGAGAATTAAAATTCCTTCGTTCAACGGAAGCTACGCAGATTAGTATGCATTCCGAGATTTATTTAAAAGCATGGTTCACAGCAGCAGTCAGCTCTCAAATGTAACTACAATACCTACGCAGTGCTCTCCAGGGAGAAACTGACCAGCTAGTTAACCACTTAAGGATAACTGATGCGAATTACGAGCCAGCCTGGAAGTTGCTTTGTGAGCGATACGATAACCATCGGGCTGTCGCTCAAGATGTGATGCAGCGGTTCTTCAATATTGAACAGTGTAGCCGAAATGGGCTCAAAGGTGGTATGTCCAATGTGCAAAGCAGGGCATAAACTGTTTGAATGCAATACCTTCAAACAATCAAGCAATCAAGTCCGTTTTAATTGTTTACAGGGGCAACACAGAGCGAACAAATGCTCATCTAAACATGGATGCAGAATCTGCAGGAAAAAACATAATACTCTGTTGCACCCAGTAGGAGTAGAGAATACAACTCGGGCAAGAACTCCAGCACCTATACAAGGACATGGTGCCTACACAAGCAAGAACTATGTACTCGTGGCAACCGCACAAATTCAAGTAAGTTGTCCAGATGGAGGAACGTTAACATTTCGAGCTTTACTTGACTCAGGAGCTCAGCGATCATTAATCAGTGAGTTCGCCATGCAATTGCTACAGGCAACAAGGACAGGATCTCGAATAAGAATCAGTGGAATCGGTGCAGTCGAAAATGTTATCTCAAGAGGAGAAACAAAGCTCTGCGCAATCGTCCACAGTAACCATGGGAAACCAGAGAAGCTCACTTTCATTCTCCTGATATTAACTACAATCACAGGGCCACTACCATGTACTAAAGTTCCGTTCAATATTCTACAGGGGCTGACCCTCCAAGACCTAGCAGATCCCATGTACCACCAACCAGGATCTGTCGTTACTCATTGGAGCGGATCTGTATGATCGACTTCTATTGCCAGGTCTTCTGCCCGGCCAACTGCCCAGAGAACAAAACTCGGTTGGGTTCTGTTTGGGCCAGTTCCTTGCAAGGCCACAAATACAACATGTACATTTGTCTCTTATAAAAGGTTGGAGGAAACTTTACGGCAATTTTGTGAGACGGAAGAACTTCCGATAGCTAGACATATGACAAAGGAGGAAAAGGAAAATGAGGATCATTATACAAATACGCTGATACGAAAACCAACTGGTACATATTCCGTTAGTGTGGCTTTTAAAAACAAAACGGATAAATCCAACGAGATCGGCGATTTAAGGACCGGATGGATTAGTACGTTCCGCCACTTTCAAATTAAAGGGCAACATAACCAAGCATCCCATCGTTAAATTATGCTGGCTGCCGTTTAATGAAGCTCAGCAGAAACAAAAATTGAACAGTCAACAATCGAAAGCGAACCCAAAACTGTTAAAGTTACCGAGTGACATTCCGAGCAAAGCACCGCATCTAAAAAGAAAAGACGGCTTTTTCCAAACTTAGCAGCTATCCCTACCAATCTGCTAACCTCGCTCATGGTCCTTGGCGTTTTTCTATCTCTTACAGTATCAACAGCTAATGTGACATTCCCGGGAAATGTGACTTGCAAATCTCCGAACGTTCTAACTGAGGGCCGTGGCCGAGCAACGACTAGATAGCGGACCCGTGATGGAGACATCGAAAACGAGCATTATGATACAGATCGTAATGATGAACACCGTGATGTTGGCCAGGATGACGAGCATCATAGCGTGCACCAAAATGAGGAACACTGAGGAGAGGGGAACCGTGAAATACGTGAGGAGGGACTAAGCGTCGAGGCCCAACCATGTGTGTTAACCAAAAGGAAGTAGAGATCTGTCGAGGGATTGTACAAGCGTTAGAAGATCGTCTGAATCTACTAACCGTTACGCAGATCCACCGTGTGGACATTTTTTAAGCTGCATGGGATATTGCATTTTCCTGAGGACAATAACTCTGGAGTGAGAAAGTGGATTGGCGATTTCAAAGATGCCATAAATTTATTCAGTTTGAATGATACATGCAAACTTTCTTGCGTCCGGTGATTATTGGAGGGATGCCCCAAGATGTTTTTGAGAAGTGGACACGAAGTTTTCCATAGAGAAGCATTATATGAACCGTTGAGACGTACATACTCTGTATGTAGGAGAGCGACGAGCTCAGCATTGTCCGAGCTATCATAGATAAACTCGATGACCAGTCAAGCAATGTGCAGATATTGTATTATATGTATCATTAGAGAATTGAAGAACCTTTTGCATATTAACGAGCAACGCTGTACCTGACAAACCGCCGCACCTTCGACCTGACTTCACATGACACAGCAACTAAACCTTCAGCAAGCAAATCAAGTGATTGTTTCACCAGGCTTACTATCTCCCGCAGCCGCAGGAAACCAGCTGTCCCGAAGCTATAATGGCCGTTCCAACGGACGTTATGCCGCACATTGTAGCAGAGTGAAAAGACTCGAAGGTTCCTGTTCCGTCTGCCTCAGCATGGGATGCCCGCGCAAACGCCATGTTGGAACGATCATAGATTACCAATCCATAAAGTATTGAAGTATTCGTCTCGATCGTTCAACCTCTCATCGGTAATAGACGTGAAGTTTAGGAACGTGTCAATAGCTGTACCTATCAGCTCAACAAGTCCGGACACCCTTAGTCTAAACCGAAGTGGGTATTGGCAGGCCAGCTAGTTCGAAGAGGATTTTCGGTTGCAGGTCTTCAGTGAGCAGACTAAGTTTAAAATACAAGAATCAGCGACCGACTCAAATGCCCAATCTAAAACGCGTCGATCATTTTCCGACAATTGAGTTTACTCGACTTTATTTCAAATTAGTCTCTTTCCGACCGTACGTTCAGTCCAAAAGAGAGAAACCTGTAAAAAAAGACAGATTCCATCAAAATCACACGTCCCCAAATATTCTAATCTAATTAAAAGTTCAAAGCCAAACTACGGCACTGCGTACCGAACCGCAGCACGAAATCGATCATTCACGGATTATCTAAATCCTGCACCCTCAGTGGCAGACTCATCTTCGCCGTCGCTTCCCTCAGAAAAAGAACGGATTCGCAGAAAAGGAAACCCTTAAGGGTTGGTTAGCAATTCATGGTTTTTACTTTTTCACTATTAAAATTTCAAAATTAATAAAATAGAATATTACAGTGCTGAGAAAAAATATATAAGAGCTCATGAATAATTGCGCCCCTGAATAAAAATTATAATCTCTATGATACATTTAAAATAGATGTCAATTAAACTTTTATCTTCTATCTTTCCAGTCTCATTGAATTGGGGATCCGTTAACTTCATGTTCTTAGGGATCGTCCACAGCGAAACGTTTATTTCTTTGCTGGGCTGGCTGTTTATAATATGAGGTTAGACGAATGGCTCCAACTTTTTGATTTTATTTCGATGATAGCTTTGGTGTTCGTGACCTGTCTTCCAGGACCAATACCCTCGATCACTAGCTCCTGGAATCAGGTCTTTAGCCTGAGCTTTAATGCCAGCCGCTTCTTAATGATATTTATTTGGGAGCGTTCATTCTCTTGTCCATCTGAAGCCCGTATTATGACGCGAATGCTTCCAAGCAGGACGTAACATTCACTTTCTCCAGGAGCGGCTGAGGAAGCGCTGATGGTTCGTGGATAGACTCGTTGATGGAGTGGGCTTAGTCGATGCCTATGGTTTCGCTACTTTGAAGTCCGTGCCGTGCAGCATGGTGTGGTGCTTCTCACTGCAGCGCTTGCACGCATCCGAAGTACAATGGTTGGAGAAGTGGTCTGACTTCAGACAATTCAGGCAACGCTTGTACTTGCGCACGATTTCCATTCGGTCTTTTGGAGACTGTCCTTGAAAAGTTGCGAAAAGTACAGTGGGTTCGTTTGGGGGCAAACGAGACATCGGCCTTCACTGGTTGTTGTAACGAGAGAGGCTTGTTTTGCTATCTATTTCCCGGGCTGTCTGATACCGATGCATTCAAGGCTTTGGAAGCGTACTTCTAGGAATGACAAGAAGTTCTTTAGTGTGTCGAGCTCACGAGGGGGCATATCTCGCTATTCATAGAGCAGTAGATTAGAGCGGTCCAATTTCTTCTGTAGCAAAACTAAAATGATTGGATCCCACGAAAGGATTGGATCCCAATAAAAACTCGTTGGTGGTGTCGAAGCGCCTTGAGGCTCTTGGCGCACTCAGTTTAGATGCTAGATTGAGATATTAACCATTGCACTTGACTGTTCACCCGAACGTATTGTATTGTAATGAGTAGCTTCCATGCGTTTTTTTTTTTGCGGTAGGGAGGTGAATGCCATTTATGCACAGAGTGTGGGACTTCCATGCTCTCAAGAAGGCGACTACTACCCACTAAACACCTCCCCTGTCGACCTGAGAACCTAGCCTGGAACCGGCAGGTGTTGGATGAGCCGAAGAGCTTCACCACTGACATTGTTAATCAGATAATACATTTTTTGAGATTTGCAGCCTTTGCCAGAATGCTTCCAACTTGCTAGCAGCCTTGCCCAAGTAGGCCGTTTGTAGTTTCCGCTCGTAGGAATCCTTACGAAGCCGAAGAAGAATGACCTATATTCCCTGACCCAGTTGTTCCTGCTGGGGTATCTTCGCTTCGACACCACTCATTTCTGATTTATACGATAAAGGAAATCACGTCGGGCCACCATTTTTCGTCGAGGGCCTTTCCGGCGCAGATTGATCCCCAAGTACCAAACCAGGAGATGGTTCAGTGAAGTCAAATCCAATACGAGGACTTCAATTCACCTTAAACCTGTCCTGGTATAATACTAGGACTTACACTTTACCTGGTTCAATACCAGCATTTCATCAGAATCACAACTTCCTTCGCTTAAGTTTAGGTACAATACCAGAACTTCGACTTTTAAATTACTTGTTTGAACTTCACAAAGATACTGAGCGATTACTGCCTATTCCAATGAAATGCACTATTCGACTGACACTTAGATTAAACATTTTATTTCGTAAATGCACTTATTTTCTCACAAAACGCTGCTAAGCTAGCTCCGTTCCCATGCAGGAACTTTACCTGAGCCATTTGTTGACCAATGAATCATGTTACACGTTGAAGACTTGCGTTGTTTAAGTAGCGTCTGTGTAGTGAAATGGGTGGATAAAAGTCCGTAAAGGACTGTACCGATGGTCTGCTGCCTGGGCGAAAGAGGATGGTGAGATCTGCCGAGATGGGCCTTGTCTGAGGACGTGTGAATGCGCTGGCAAGCTAGCATTGCGGTGTCGTAGGGCGGATTCTTTTCTCCAGCACAAGACCCACTATAAAAAAATTTCGCATTCACGAATTGAACCAGGAATAATGCGGATCGACTTTTGTCGAGGCCGAGATAACCTCCTAAGGAGTTGAAATTGTTTATAGCCAGTAATATATTGCCTCGAGAGAAAACAGACGGACTTGAGCGGAATTCGTCTTTACCGACGATACTTATGGCCCCCAAATAAGGTGGGGCATCCAGGTGGAAGCGGTACCCCCTCGCACCCTCCCAACCGGATCAAGATCCAAATGTAAGCGTGGCCATATTTTCCCATTTAAATGAAAAACTCATCCAAACATAATTTGAATGAATTTTTCCATTAAATTATACGTGTGATTGAAACTAAGTACGAACGGACAAAACAGACGTGTATATTTAAACTATAGATGCTGGTCTTTTCCGTGATATACCCCGACCTCTTTCTCCGATAGATTGGTGAAGAGGTAACGATTTGGTCCTACAATCTTCAGTACACAGCTTTTCAGAAAACGGCGATCTAGCTTGGCATTGTAATGCCCAGTGCGACGGGATCTCCCAAACACTTTAACTGCCGTAGTAGCCAGCATAATTTGCCATGGCAAATTATGTTCTGTCCGAGACGCCGGTGTACGCTCGGAATTTCTTGATGTACGCTCGGAATTTCTTGATGTACGCTCGGAATTTCTTGACAGCCATCACCGCTGCCAGACATTCTTGCTCGGATAGAGTGTAGTTCCATTGGGACGAGTTCAGTTTATTGGATATGTAAGCAATGGAATGAATGGAATGGAATGGAGAAGGGTTTCTGAAAGTCAGGGCTGTGCAAGACAGGAGCAGATGTCAAGGCTTGTTTGAGCTCTTGAAATGCCCTTCGACTGAGTTCGGTCCAAATGAACTTATCTTTCCGGAGCATGTCCGACAGAGGCGCTGAAACTGTTGCGTAATTTCGAACGAACTTTCGGTACGAAGTGCACACTCCAAGGAAACGTCGTAGCTGCTTAACGGTCTTCGGTAAGGGAAACTCATCAATCGCCCGAGTTTTGTCCGGATCCGTTTTGATGGTGCCATGGCCGATGACATGGCCTAGATACCGGACTTCGGTTATAACAAACTTGCTTTCCTGGACATTCATGGTGAATCCCGCCTTACTGATATGCAGGGCTACTTCTTGAAACAGTAGAAGATGTTGGTCAAACGTTTCTGTGATAAGTAGAAGGTCATCCAGGTGCACGAATACTTGATGCTTCAGATGAGGTGTAATTACTTTGTCCATCAGCCGGGCCATCGTTTGCGGAGCGTTACACAGGCCAAAAGGCATTATGACGAACTGGTGTAATGGTCGTCTGGGCACTGTGAAAGCGGTTTTATCCCTCGACCCTTCATCGAGTGGCATTTGCCAGAATGCATCTTTCAAGTTAAGACTTGTAATGTAGATTGCTTTCGGTAGTCTTCCCAATACTCCATCGATGAGCGGAAGAGGATAAGCATCTTTAACGGTCAATGTATTGACTTTCGGGCATCTAGACAAAGACGAACTTTACCTGGCTTCACCACCAAGGTTATCGGTGAGGATCAGGCACTTTGGGACTCATCAATAACCCCCAACTCTAGCATCCTGTCCAAATCTGCGTAGATCAGCTTTTCCATGGCCGGTGAGATGGCGTAGTGTCTCTGTTTTATGGGTTTGCTATCGCCAAGGTCGATAGCATGTGAGACCAGAGTAGTGTGGCCAAGGCCTTGCGTAGCGTAAGATCGAAAAGCAGCGATGGATGCTTCTAGACGTTGTCGTTGGTTAGGCGTTATTTTATGCCTGTAGGGAATAGAAGCGAGTACATGGGCATATCTAGTATTCAAGGGTGAGTGTGCGAATAAGTCTGGGCGAAACCATATTGAAGGACGAAATCGACACCAAGGTACACGTTCTGAGTCGGTGAAGGGATAATGCAGAAAGTAATATCCTTAGTTTGACCTCTGAACGTCACGGGTGTGCCTGGATAGGATGTTTGGTGCCATCAGCTCTGCTGATTTCAGAACGCCAGGGTCTTACCACCGTAGGGTGTGGATAGAATACCTTTGAGCCGAGGCTTGAAGCAAGGCAGCTTACACTTGCACCCGTGTCAATCAGTGCAACAGCCATTTCGCTCAACACTTTGATTGGTGCGTAAGATCTGGTGTCGTTCTGGGAAACCTCCGAAATGCTGCATAAGTTTAGGGTTTGACGGCAGGTGCGCACTCTCTTGCGGAAACTCCGCCAACAACGAGTGGACCACTTTACTTTGCGCGAGCGACAGGTGACTTCCTCGGAAGCAAAGATTCGCTCTCAAGCCGCACGGTATTCCTGCAGTCGAACATGATATGGCTTTAGTACGCGAATTTGTTTCTTCAGGCAGTAACTGCGGTGGTCGCTTCAACAGTGTCGTTAGAGAGGCTTCCGAAAGAGAGGGAACCTTGCAGTTCCAGTAGGTGAAGTTCTGTCCTCAAATTTAATTTTAGCACCCGCAGCAGTTGTGTTGGAGTCATCGGCTCAGTTAACTGGCCATTAAGTCGTAGAATATCGGCTCGAAACTTACAGAAGGGCTCGTCTGGAAATTGCCATCTAGCATGAATTTTATCCAAGACCTTCTCGTCCATGTTAACTGTGGGATACTCCATACGGAGTACCTCCTTCAGCCGTGACCAGCGGTGAGATGGTGGAGTAGCACGTTTCCAGCGCTGCTCCCCTAAGCAGCATCGCCAAGTAGCCAGCCGGTGCCGTGTGGTCCCCACCAACATCTGGTCTATCAGGGATTCCACCCGGCTAATGAAAACCTCCACGTTGATGGAGTTTGGCTCCCCGCTAAAATGGAGATTCCAGCCCTGTATGACGCTGGGGATCTGTGACGACTTCAACTGATACGGTGGATGTGAAGGTTGGCGTTGATCCGGAGGAGCCAGAGTCGGTGATCGCACTTGGCTCAGCCTGAGCCGGTATACCGGAGGCATGGGATTCATGGAGGAACTGGGTAGATTTCGCTCGGGCTCGCGTGCCGGATCCGACGGAAAATCACAAGGATTTGGGTCCTAGTCCCACAGTGAAGGCTTTCCTGTTTGCTCTCCAGCGCGGCTATACTGGTGGTCAAGCCCCGCATTAGGTCCATCATATCAGGACTGTCGCTTCCACGGATACGGTTCGGCTCTGCCGTTCAGCAGGCGGCACTGCTTCGGCTCTTACCATGGTGTCAAGATCGTTCGGTATTGGTGAACCTCGGTCCCTGCGATTATTGGTTTTGGGCACAGCCCCTTGTGCAGCTGGTGTTTCATCGTAACTGGTCGGTGGCACTGCAGAAGTTGCGGTCGTTGCGAGCGTATTTGGCAGCTTGCATTTTTGGCCTTGCAGGAAGTCGACAATAGCGATGACTGCGATGAAGCTCAGATATCCCAGCGCATACTGGTGAACATCATGCACATCCAGCTGGTCACTCCAAGAAAGATCCTGTGCCTTGAGTTGGTTTCGCTGGTCATTGATCTCCGAGGCGTGCGTCCGGAGAGATGTGGGCGCAAAGTGCTTTGGTACATGGTCCCGGTTGTCAGCAGCAGTGGAATAATGGGCCCTGGGATGAGTCGCTTTGAATGAGGATTCGTAAATGCGGTGACCTTGGATGGTCACTGCGTCGGACTTAGCGTGCAGTAGGGAGCCAGCTGCAGTGTCAGGGTAGATGTGTTGCCACTGCACACTCATTGGATTGTGGGATATTCGTTCACGAGAAGGATGTAGGCATCTCAACAAGGTAACTGTTGGTCGCCGTCGGCATTCCCTTTAGCAGCGTTACTTCGCAAGTGCTCACATTGGCGTCCCTGTGATACAACGGATGAGACTGCCGGCATAGGTGGATGTTTGGCTCCATCCAGTTACAGACAGCGTAGCCCATCTCGTTGAGCGGATAGTATACGTCGCGATGTGGGCTGATGATCAGATAAGTAGCAGTAGGCTGTATGGCGATGAGATGGTTACGTCTCGCCGTTGGTATTGGTAGGATTCGATATAGCTCGAAAGTTGATACATCGATAAGTGGCATCCCGAGCTCGAAAAGGGTGAAGTCCGTATTTGCCCTGGTTTTGATGTGGTTCCCATGCTGTGTGTCCATGATCATGTCTAAGATGCTGGATTGAATAGGTTGCAGATTGAAAGTCGCCAAGGTTATCTGTAAAGATAGCATTGAAGTTAAGGTTGGAACTCGAGCTGTGGTGCCTTCTAGTTACGTACCCTTGATCTCATTGGAGAGTTTTACCAGTTCCTGCTCAATGGAGGCGAAACGTTTTTGAGCCATCTATTCCATTTTGCCGAGGAGGTTTAATGTCGAGTAGATGATTGATGTTTGATTTTTGAGTAGGGAGTGCAGCTTGTTCTGATCTCCCTGCATCGTCCTAATGATCTGAGCCATTTGGTTAGCGTATTCCTCGTCCAGAACCCCGAACAACGACCTGACCAGTCTACCCACTGCGTTCATTGCTCCTCGCCTTAACCTGATCCTAAGCACCTGGTTTGCGCTGGAAAGCTGGTCGGTTAAGTGGGGGAACTGCTCATACTCATGATCATGATCACATAGTTGCTGCAGTCAGATCGTGCTGTTTGCAGCGTGGCCAGCTCCGTCCAGTAAGCCTCCAGCTCATAGTAGACCAACAGTTTCCACTCGCTTGTCGACAGGAAGGCATTTCCCAATGGTTAAAAATGGAGTCCTGGATATGGTCCAGTTGATGATACCTTGATGGGATTGGCCACTGTTAGAGGGATCAGTAGACAGACCAGAAGGAGCAATAGGAGTGGTGTCCTTTTGCTCCTGGAGCGAAGCCCCTTGTGATAATTGCTGGGCGTATCTGCCTGGTGCTGTATCTCGGGTCGGATTTGGGTATTCGCCTCGGGACCGGCTGCTTCTGGTGTAGTGTTCTCGATCACTGGTAGCGGCGCTAGACGAAGTGGGCATTCTTACTACTCCAGTGGCTATCCTCACGTCTGCGACTCTGACGAAGCCGTCAGCCCCTTGGTGTATTTCTATGATTCGTCACAGGGGCCATTTTATAGTTGGTAGGCTATCGCCCTTGGTAATGACGATGGTTCCACAGGTAGCATTTGGTTGACCTTGTCGCCACTTAACGCGATGTTGCAGTTGGTTCAAATATTCGCGGGACCATCGTCGCCAAAACTCGTCCTTCAAATGGTTTATCCGCTTCCATCGGGCATGAAGTCCGCCAGTGACAGGCTCCGCCCGAGCATCCACCATGGCTGTAAGAGGTTCGCCGACGAGGAAATGACCAAGAGTCAACGCTGCCGGATCGTTGGGGTCGTCGGACATCGCAGTTAGAGGCCTGGAGCTGTGGATGGCCTCCACCTGGACCACCAGGGTGTGCACTTCCTCGTACGTGAGTGTGGCTGATGAAGCGCCTCGACGAAGCAGGTTCTTGGCTGATTTAACGACCGCCTCCCACAATCTACCAAAGTAAGGGGCGCGAGGAGGGATGAAATGAAATTGTATTCCCCGAGTGTTGCAACCGTCGGCCACCTTGTGTTGACCGTCGGCTGAATGAAGTGAAGAAGACAGTACATGTAGCTGATTTTGCGCGCCTACGAAATTGGTTCTTGCAGCGACCTCATCTCCCGATGAAACGCTTCAGAGCACCGATGAAAGCTTCTGTGCTGAGATCGCTCACCAATTCCAGATGGACGGCCTTGGTAGCGAAGCAGCAGAATATAGCGATGTATCCCTTCTGAAGCCGCACACCTCTGCCTCGGTAGTGTATCAGCACTGGTCCAAAGAAGTCGACGCTCGAGCGGATGAACGGGCGAACCGCTTGCACGCGAGCACCTGGTAGATTCCCCATAATCTGATTGAAAAGTTGTAGCCTTGCCTTGATACATCGCACGCATTGTCGAACAATTGCTCGTGCTAGCTGCTTCCTCTTGATAGGCCAGAAGCGTTGTCTCGTGGTAGCTAACAGCGCCTGAGCTTCGAGATGGCAATCGTTGCGATGAATATCCGTTATCAGTAATCTCGTAAGTGGACTCGCGAGCGGCAGCAATATAGAATGCTTGGCCTCGAAGGCGAGGTGTGATGCCTCCAGGATCCCGCCAACGCGCAGGATGCTGTCCGAATCCAGGAAAGGAGCAAGACCCGATAGGTGGCTGCTCTTGTTGACCTGCCTCTGTAGTTGGGTGTCTCGCAGGTCCTCATGAAAATCATGTTCCTGAATGCATTTCAAATCACTCCGGTTAGTCTGGAGAATTCGTGACTCGTAACTGCACGTCTGCGCACTTGAGGAGACTGGGAGCTTGTCCTGCAACGCACCACAAAACGCAGCATATAACCGACCACCCGTTGAAGCCTTCCAAATGAGTTGCCGTGTTGAATCTCGTACACAAAATGGTTGCTTGCACTAGCTGTTGTTATGATCGCAACCTTGATTCGCTTACGCTTGACTTCACAGGCTTCGGAGCCCTTGTACGGAGGCGGCCAGTCCGCCTCAGGTCTGATCAAGAAGAGCTTGCAGTCCTTTAGCTCGGTTGGCGCCAGGACACGGGACAGTATGTCCACAGGATTCTCGTGGGACGGCACATGTCGCCACTGAGTTGGTCTCGACAACGATTGAATGGTCAAAACACGGTTGGCCACGAAAGTGCTGTAGGATGAAGCGGTTGAGTTGACCCACGCCAATGCGACTTCTGAATCGGACCAGAGGAGGTGAAAAACATCCGGCAGACTGAGCGCCCTCTTGACTCGATCCGTTTTCTGCTCCCAGCTTCGCGACACAAAACTCCAAACGCGGCACTGTCAACACCTTGATGGGGGGCACCCTGGACTTGGCACAGAGCAGCCGAATGTTGACTTGACCGCACGGAGATGTTGAGCGGACATAGATCACAGCACCATACGGCTTCTCCGAGGCGTTACAGAAAGTATGTAGCTGCAGCTGGACTGGTTTATCGCAGGCGATAACGTGACAAGGAAAACGAATTCTTCGCGATGATGGTAGCTCACCGCAAAAACGGGCCCACTGTGTGTCGAGTGGCAAGGCCGCGTCCCAATCCAACTCCAACCGCCATAACGCCTGTAGGAACAATTTGGCGGCTACGATAACCGGGGCCAAGATGCCCAATGGGTCGAACATTCGGGCGGTGTCTGATGCGATTGTCCGTTTTGTGAATTTGACCTGAGCGAGGTCAAAGTTAATGCCAACCTGGAAGGAAGATGTCTGTTTTCGGGAGCCAAATTACCCCCAAAGTCTTGATGTAGTCTTCTGAAAGGCTGCTGAAATCCAACTAGACCTCCTGGTCTTCGACGCTGATTTGCTGCAGAAGATGCGGATGATTGGCACACCATTTGTGCAAATGCATTCCTGCACTGGTACCACGTTTTTCATGATTTCTGGCGCATCGTTTGGATGCATGTTTCAAATGTGGCGCACTAAATTGACTTTACAACCGCATTTAATACCACAGATAGGATACTTGTAGTACTTGGAACCATGTACGTTATTTTGGATTTAAATGAAAATCTATTGTTCGTCCATACGATTCACATGGCTAGCTCATTGCAGCTTCCGTAATGTTACAATCGTTGAGACCTCCGGCTGATGGTTGTATCGACCTGGCCATTGGTCCCCGTCTAGCTTCGCTCTAATTATGCGCCTCAGGACTCAACGGCGTTCAATATGTTTGCGGATGCTTGGGTTAGGGTCTATGTTTCACACCCATAGCATATGTCTTATCACAGATTTGCATACTCGGAGCTTTGTTTTCCTCTGTATGCAGCTGTTCTTCAAAATCGTCAAAACTGAATAAAAAATTGCATTTGTGAGCTGTATTATTCGGCGAAAGACCAGTATTTCCCCTCATCTGAAAACCAATAAATAGGGCATCGATAACGGATCGTCATTAAAGGAATAAATCATTTATCATTATACCTCACGTCGAGGCAATCTAGCTGCACCCTAAGTTGGTGAAATGACGCAATTTCTTCTGTAGCGTGTTTGGAAATCAATTGTCCCCCAAGGTTGTATTCCACCGAATCGCCAACTATCTTTTCTTGTTTCAATCTCATTGACCTCTCCTATCGCACCATTCTTTCCCTAAGCTGTAAAAAAATGCATACGCTCAAAATATCTTTCGGCTCATTTGATATTCAGTTAGATCAGGTGATCTTGGTTACTAATTTAAATTTATGCAAAGAATTCAATATTGATGAGGTGTTAGAAATGAATTCCCGGAATTCCTCAGAACACAGTTATCTCACGAATTCCGTCATTATGCACCTTCGAAGACTTGGCGAAGAAATAATTGGATAATGGTGAATTTTGACGGTGTCTTATTTTTGTTGGCACACCATTAGCGTGATGCTTCTTCCAATGCCCGTGCTTAGGAGAAATAGAAACTTCTTAGTTGATGGTGTATTTGATTTGATTCTTTTTTTCTTTTCCAACAAATAAAAACAAAACAAAAAAGAACAGAAATTAAATTGGCAGCATTGACGTAACTAAATAAAATCTGGATTAATTTCCTTCTCGTTTGTCGCCCTGCTTCGAGGTATTTATCGTTAATTGGAAGTTGTCGTAGTTTTAATTTTTCAAATCTTTTGTCGGATGGTTTTTTATAGTTTTGGTGATAGTGTGAATTAGTAGAAAGTCTTCGATGTAGGGGCCGGAGCAAAAGATATCAAGAGAGTTTGGGGATAAGAAAGCCGTTTTATAATTTCGTGGAATTTTGTCAGGTGCCATTTATTTAAGACTGTAATCAATCATTAGTTTCAGTTTTTTTTTCTAGTTTGGAACTATATCTTTTATTAGCGTTGTAAGCGACAGTTGGCGTTAAATGGGGACAAATTTTTTTTGACGTACAACGTACCGTAATTCAATAGTGATTGATTAGGTTGTTTTGCTTTATTATTTCTACAGAGTATGGTAATTATCTAAAATCGTTGGTACTCTTGTTGTCACTTGATTTAAGTAGAAAGTTTTTCTAGTCTTATTGCGTTTCAAAATATTCGATTTGCGTAGAAAAATATTTTGTCAATTGTATTATTAGTTTCTCACAAATGTTCTCCCTTTCTTTGCAGGTAAGACGAATCTACATTTGAATGAGAACAAACGAATTTTGTGCTGTAGTGAATTTACTTCTGCATTTAAATTAAACTGCAGCAAAGGTAATACTAAGATTTATTGCAAAAATAAATTTTCTAGCCATAAAATTTTTCCTTCGAATTTATAAACCATTATAAGAGAAAATTAATAGCTAAGCTTAAATTAAATTCAAGGATGATATTAACCGTATTGTGCTCTCATAAAGATACAAAAATAGAAATATTACATATATTTACTTACCTTCTAACCACAGCTTCTACCAAACCAACAAAACAGTCCTTTGAAAGCTTCTTATCACTCGCGTTGTCCTTTCAATCAGTTCAAAATTGCATCCTGAAGCACAAGGAATCGACAATGGTATCGCATTTTCTCCATTCCAGACCTAAATAAATTATGCAATTCACTCGACACTATATTAATTGCATCTACCATCCGGAAGCATTCGAGGGCTTTTCATCCGTTTGCGTAGCGTGGCAGTATATAAGTTCCTTAGCGGAGGGCTACGAAATTTCACAATGTCGTTGCGAACAGAAACAAAAAGGAACAATAGTGAAAACAAAATAAAAATGCATATCGCGCCACATGGAAATTCGTTGGTACAAAATCGACAACGAAAGGGTTATTGCTCTTTTGCATTATCCTATTTCAACCCAGCTATCCTTGACGATGCTGGTGTATTGCATGTTGCGTCGCTTCAGACATCAGACACGTCGTACAAACAGCAACGCGCAGTCAAACCCAACCCATTTCGAACACCAGACCCACACCAGACCATATAGCGAAAAGGACATTTCACTACTCCCGATTCCTTGTGCCCTGTTCCCGATACAAACGTAGTAGATCCCTACACCAATTCACAAGCTATGGTTCGGCGCTCCTCTGGAATCGTGGAATCATTGTCGGCTCTCGTCATCATCGCGGTCGATTCCGTCATTTGGAAGAATTGGCGCGTCGTGTTGTACCCAAGACGTTGTATATTGGCCCCGAAGTATTGACGAAGAGTATACAAAAGGGTGTGTACGCTGTACGCTGCACAAGTTGCCTTGTCGAGACCTAAAAACTTTTTGCCTATCTCTCCCTGATTGCGGTCCCTCCTGAACATCATTGTCTGAGGACTCTCTCGTTGTCGAGTGGCTGGCGCGATTGTGCACTGAATAGAAAGTTCATTGATCCTTCCTGACTGACTGACGGCTACGGCGGCAGCTAGGGGAGAAGGGTTTCATTTTTTTTTTTGCTTTCTTCAAGGTTTACCTCCTTTCGTCCCAGTTTGGGCTGTTTGCTGTCGAATATACTGTGTCTGTGGAATAGGATGCAAGTTTGCCAGCCATCAAGGATTTATCACTGTGGGATTTGTTTAGTTTGGCAAATTGCACAATTGGCTGCGAGTCGTGGAAACACAATATGTGGATGAAATGGATGGTAGTCTACTACATAGGTGCGGCAGGAACAGACAGAATTCACACACATGAATTTCGGATAATTAGATGTCTGCAATTTTTTCTTGATAGAGAATAATAACGTGGGAGTAGGAAGGAATCTTTTTGAAAGGAAATTATTATTTTGGTAATTGCTTAGCAAGGATTTGAGGGGATTTTTGGATCTCCTTAGGGCAATGAGGGTAAAGAAGACCGGCACGATTTTTGACAAACGGGCGCCAAAATGTTGTGATACCATTCCAGAAGGCTTGGTCTAAGGATTTTGTAAGAAAATGCTTAGTTTTCAAGATAATCCAGGATAGGGATTAGTATTTCTTTCATCAAAACCAAATTTAAATCTTCTAAGAAATGCAATGCCATGTCTTCAAACAGGCTACAATTTTACTATTAGAAGAGTGCTTGATGCTCTGTCCGCGACTCTAAAACTCTTTCTAACGTCTGCAGTTTACAGAACCTATTGGTTTACAGTCTTTAGGTTTGGTGTGTGACAACTGGTCGGTGTTGAAATAAACGTGACATTCCACCGTGCAGAGAAGCTTCTTCTACCCAAACTGTTGTACTCTCTTGGCTATTCGTTGGTTTGGTTTCAGTGGCTGGCTGCAATTTAGAGTCCCAATTAGCAAACAATTGATCCATTTTAACGCCAAACTTTTATCGACCTGGTAGTTATTGCTGAAGTGAGTCTCTTGGATTTAAAATCCAATTTTTTCTTTAGAAATGCCCCAAAATCTTCAAAAAATATACCAGTACTTGTAGTTATCGAGCAGTTACACAAGCAAGATTTAGAAAAATATTTAATTACTTCCAATTCGATCGACCTGACCGGGTATAGAACCCGCATCGATGGCAGGCATCTCCACTAGAATGGGCTAGCCATCGGGCGTGTTCTTCTGTTTCTTTTGTTTAACAGGGTATATTGCCGGGTAGGGTGGCCTTCCGCTCGCGTACCCTTTTTGATATCGGGTTATGCAATTTCATTGCATAACGCTATAGAATAAATCGGTTACGTTTGTATTTCTCATTTGAGAGAAAGAGTCATACAAAGTACTTTTGTATGCGTTTTTCACTCAAATGAGAAGTACATGCCCACGTCTTCGTTTGAATCTTGATCCAGTTGGGAGGGTGCGAGAGGGCACCGCTTCCATCAGGATGCCCCATTCTTATTTGTGGGCCATAAGGATTGTCGGTAACGACAAAGTCTCTGCCAGTCCATCCGTTTTTGCCCTGCCCAATTTGTTCTTTAAACAAGCAATTTCAACCCTTAGTATGTAACCCCGGCCTCGACACCAGTCGATTGGCATTGGACCCTTTTAATTCATGAATGCGATTTTTTTTGTAGTGGGTACTTGTGCTGGGGAAAAGAACCCGCCCCACGACACCTAAACGCTAGCCTGTCGGTGCATTCACGCATCCTCAGACAATGCCCATCTCGGCAGGTCTTACCATCCTCTTCCGTTGAGGCAGCAGACCATCGCTTCCTTCATGAGCAAAAGGCAACCTACTCTGCTTACCCTCGCAGCACACTATACAGTTAGACTTGTTGATGTTCGGCTTCTCAGTAAATATGACTCCCTCCACAGCATCCTGCATTTTGTTCAAGTTATAACTGTTGACATGTCCCAATCTACGATGCCAAACTTCTGGAAACTCTGCCACTGCTGCTGCCACCAAACAAGTAGAAGTGTTCAGCTTATAAACTCCATTCACAAGTGTAGCAGTAGCTACTAGAGTGTCCTGTTTATTAAGTATTTCGCATCCTTTGTTTGTGAAGTGCACCTTATTGCCTTGCCTTATCAACTGGCTCACTGACATTAAGTTCGTAGATAACATGGGAACACAGTTGATGTTGTTATGTTTACGTTTCCACAACACAGCACTGGGATTTTATTCTGATTAGCAACTATAATTTCCTTGGTAAATCCAAAATAACGCACGTCGATCATCCGATCTTTATTACATGTCAAATGCGAACTGGCACCTGAGTCGACATACCAATCATTCTTGTCAAATATTCTGTTGAAAAATACAGCACTAAACGCATTACTTGTTTTTGACGTTTTATTTACTGAATACTTGGAAGTCTTTTCCTTATTATTGCATTGATTACGATAGTGGCCACGTTGGTTGCAATTATAACATTTGACGTCTTGTGTTCCTTTGACAGATGTTGACGTTTGTACATTCCCGCCATCTCTATTGGCCATAGACTGTGTAGACTTTACACTCTTTGGATTTGAACGTTGATTCTTGCGAAAACATGCAAATGCATTATTGACATCATTGTCTCCCGGCTCCATGTCCATCAACTTTCCTTTAATGGCGTCGGTTGTAATGATCATGCCTGAATGTTCGATGGCCATTATCATGGGCATATATTTTTCAGATAGACCAGCCAACATGATAGATCCAATCCACTCGTCAGTTATGTTAAATCCCGTACCTTGTAATTTCTGACCAGCTTCAACAATTTGTGTTACATACGACGTCATCGAAGTGCAATTTTCTAATCGAATGGATATTAAATTCCTCAGAAGACTAATTTTTCTAGTAAATCCCGAGTCATCGAATAACATCTTTAATTTATTCCACAATTCTTCCGATGTTCTGACGTTTTTTATGTGAACGTAAAGATTTGGGTCGATTGTTAAAATCAGCTTGGCTTTTGTTTTCGCATCATCTGCAGCTGCTGGCGGATGATCGGGCTCAGGTTTTATACATCCAACCATTCCTTCTAACACCAGGAAATTCTCTGCGGCGAAACACCATTCACTATAATTCTCGCGCCCTTGTAATTTAGGTACGCTAACAAGATAGTTCGAGCTGAATGCCATGACAGACACACAAGTTCTCCACTTTATAGCAAATAGCCGGTTTTTGCTCACTGTTTATTCTACGCACAAGTCCGATGGTAAAACACACAGTTTATTGTTCATCACACAGGTAATTCTAACAATAATCGCAATAACCAGCTCGCAATATGGGTCTGGGCCCATAACCTATAATACTAATTTATTTAAGTGTAGAATACAGAGAAGAAGCATAGAATACATAGTCAGAAGTTTGTTACAAGGTGGCACTAGTAGTATCTATATTTTGATATTTACAACACAGACTGGTACCGATTTTAGAAGGATTTTGAAATAAAATTTTTTAACTTGCGACAGAAGTGCGGCTAAATAGTCGTAGTCTGATGCATCCCTTAGGAACTGAATTAGAAAGTCACATATACGAGAAATTGTACTCATCAGCCAAATCGGTTCTATTAAGTAACAAGTTTGGTAGACAGACCTATGCTCATGTCAGAAGGGTTTTGTACTCAACTTACAAAATGCCGTAACCAGCAACGAATAAAATTAAGATACACGTCATGTTCGAGGATCATACTATTATTAACTAAGTTGAAAGAATTTTGAATTCTGAGGTATTTGTTAAAGTTATACCCATAAATATCTCCCTTGATAATTTTTTCAGATTTTTTTAGATCACGGGTGTCCATTCGCGAGGGAGAAAACACATTTTCCATGTATTTCCCCCCCTCTGTGCCCCTACTGAAGCAAAAACTGTCAGTTTATGAACTGTTTTGAAAAGCTCTCATAGAGAACTTTCATTTGATACTCATATCGGCTACCTTTCATGAAATTTTTTTCAGGGGCCACTCCTCTGTACTGTAAGCATCGATTCATGGCCTTTTTTTCGAATCCTAGAATGGCTGCAAAGCCCTTTTGCTAGGAGCTCTCTCCTGCCTCTTCGACTTGTTTCAATTGTATGTAGTCATACTCATGATATCTATCATTCCTGAAATTTTCATGCAAATCCTAGCAAAGCTGTAGTGTCTAAGTCGGTAAAAAGCGCATATGGCTCCATAGCCATATGTTTTCATAGTAATACTCGTAGGGTACATTGTTCCATAGTAATACAGGAAAATTCAAATCGCTATAACTTCGTTAAATACTATTCGATCTTTATGAAACTTTCAGAAAAGATCAATCTTATAAATAGTCATCTGTTTGCTAAATTTTATTGAATTTAAGGGTACCATTTAGATTTTATTCAAGAAAACATAAAATCGATAAATCATACTATTACTAACAAAGTTGAGTGAATTTCGACTTCTCATGTATTTGTTGTTGTTGTACTCATTAAGGCCTACATTCATGATTTTTTTTCAGATTTTTAGTATGGAAGGTGTCCAATCGCGAGGGGGGGTACGCGAATAGTTCGTACATTTCCCCTTCCCCTGCCCCCCTCGGTACTCATAAGGCAATTCTAAGACCTGTTTTGAAAAGATCTCATTGAGACCTTTCCAATGACACCCTACTCGACTACCGATGGTGAAAATTTTTTTTTGAGGGGTCAGCTCCCTATATGGGGAGACCGCCCTTAAACCCCTTTGAAAAAATTTTTCACCTTTGAACTTTCAAGAGGTCACTACTTCTGACCTTTCCACAAACTTTCATGGCTGTAGCCTCTATAGTTTCGGAGAAAAAGTGCTGTGACATACAGACGGACGGACACAGGTCGTGATTGCAATAGGGTTTTGTATTTTAGTACAAAACCCTAAAAATGTGACTTGGGAACAGAGTTGTGCGAAAAGTACAACTTTTGGTGGCAAATCGGTTGCTTGTTGTCACATGATTTTCATCGAGTTTCTTGTTTTCGTGTGCATCTGAAAATAGGTGTTCGCGTGTATGCTAGGCACGTGAATGTACTATCTCTTGGATTCGGCAATATGAAATGTAACAGTGACTGGTTGGAACCGATATTAATGGTTTTTAGGAACATGTGCCAACAGTGACAAGCAAATACTCGGTTCCTAGTCACTATTACCGTAGTATCGGCCCATCCCTACTCTTGACATGGTTTAGCAGCTTCCGTGAAAATTTGCGATAGTGTACATTATTTCTGCGCATATTTTAATGCTTCATCCAACCCATCGTATCATAAATTTCACTGAACAAACATACGTACATGCATTGAACGTAATATAACTGTCTTACTAGTTGTGTTATTTCGAACTGGCAACATTTCTATTTGAAAACTTGTTCCTTAAATGCCAAAGAACCAAAATGATGCGAAAGTTGTGTTTCGCAATAATTTGAAATTCTTTAGTCAGTCAGACCCACTAAACCCATTTTCTATGATTCATAATTAATTATTTGAATGCGCAACAATCCAATCAGTTTTATTATTCAAACACTAAAATTCACCCTCTACGCAAAGAGACGTTATGCACGGCACCGTAAGAGACGCGAGAGCAAATGATGACATTGAGAGTGCAATGCACTCTGACGAAAATCCCAAACAACCAGGCAAGACGGCTGCAAATCCCAGACGCTTAATGTTTATATTTTTACTATGGATGTCTGCTCTGCCACAGCGTCTGCAGCGCCAGGACTGGCAATTCAGCTTCAGTTATGTTGCACAAATTCAATGCTGCACTCACCGATGCACTCTTTAAATTCCCCCAACTCTTGCATTGATTTCTACTGGTAACAATTGCAGAGAGAAATTGTTGCCAATATTAACGGATGAATTCGAACTTCGAAAATATTCTCTTTGGTCTTGATTCGATGAAGAGTCCACGCGCCTGCTGAGCGCTAGGAGGATTAACGAACAACCACCCGCCCTGCAACGGATGATACGCAAAAGAAAATGATCAAAACAAAGTCGAAGAAATCGTACGCCATTGAGCAGTATTCGTATTATTCTGGCTGCGCTGGTCGGCTGCGCTCTGCCTGACCCGCTTGCTCCCGCTCCGTTTTAGTGTTCCATCAGTTTTGCTCGTCGCAGAGTGCATGTGCAGTTCAATGACGCCGTATTTTATGCTGCGAGAGTGGTAAAACTCGTAAACATCATAAAGTAGAAGATGCAATTGGGCCAGGATGGGATGCAAGGGTCGACGGTGGTGGTCGCCGTCGTGGAATGCAGTTGGGGAGTCCGGGAGGAAGGCGCCGGACGAGAAACGGCAGCGAAAAGACAAACAGAGAAAAGCAATAACAAAATCGTTGAAGATGGAAAACAACAACTTAGCGTGGTAGCGGGTGCGGTTTCATTTTCCCTGGCTTGAATAACGGCGGCGGCGCGTTGCAACTGCAGTTGCAGCAGCTACAACAGCGTGAAGCGGGTTTAGTGCTAGTTTGGCCAAGTCGTTAGGCCCAGATATTTCCAGCTTAGAATGGTTCATTGTGCCTGAGGCTGTTGCATTGTGGAGGAGCAGGGGTTTATGTTTGTTTATCTTCGCTCATTAACAGAGTCGCGGTAATTATCTGAGTCAGATCATGGCGCAGATTGCAACTAGCAAAGTGTTTTACAAATGGTAATTGCGCGCTTTGTCGTGAGCTGTGTGCATCATAATTCTGATGTAATAGGCATGGGGTCGGCGGTAATCAGGCATTGATGAGATGAAACCAACGAAATCAAGTGAATGACGAATGATGCAATCGTAATTGAGGGTTTCGATTGCATTGGAGGAGGATGACTGATTACGCAAATGGTGTTTGCAAGAACATAAAAATTGCCACCACAAAAATGTTAAACATAAAAATGTATTGAATAAATAGTTGATATGCCGAGGGGGTGATCCATAACTAAGAATTATTGGGTACTTCAAGTGGACACAAAAATTTGAAAAATTGTAGTTTGATTAAATAAAACTGCATCTCTGAAAAATGCATTCTCTTGAATACTAACAGTCAATATAAAAATGAAGAAGAACGAAGGCCGAACCGCCATTATGGTTATACGTCTGCTGAAAAACTATCAACCAAATGACTTCACGACTTTTTTTAGAAGCATTGCTACTCCATATTCCTCTATTTCACGCTGGGAGCATGGATTTTAACAATTTTAGCCCTCGAGTAGACCAATATATAGTATTTCTTTTGACTGAAATTTTACATCTGATTAATTTTGGGCCAAAAAAAACCGAAAAAAGTATTATTTTTGGTCTAAGCTAAAATTTCAACTGTCAGGAGTAGTTTGATTGAAACCCGTCTGCAGGTGGTCTTGCCGATTAACGGCAAAAAAAGAAAGTGTTGTTCTGGTTCGCAGCAAGTGGAATTTAAATAGGCTATTACAAGGAGCGATGAATAAAACACGTCTGGTTGTGGCGACGGACTGTAGAAGAAGAGAAACTAAGCAAGTTTATTCTCGTGTCAAAAGTTTTAGAACAATTTTGGTACATTAGTTTATTAGTACATTGAGGTGGGTTTCATATTTCAACACCCCAACTCATTCGGACAAAAGACAATTTGATTCAATAGATAAAAATAAATGCAAACTGATTCTACGTTAATTCAAGTAATCAACTCCATTCTACGTTATCTCAAATGATCAAATTGACAAATTACTTCAAACGATAATCAACATTGATTTTACAATAGTTCATTCTTCATCATTTCATCTCTTGTTTTGTCTGGATGCCCATTCCATGAACACCCACGTTCAAAATCGGTCCGACGACGGCCTTCGTCAAACAATCTGCAATGTTGTTCTTTGATGGTACGTATTTTACATCGATGATTCCAGCCTTCACCTTCTCACGGACGTGATGGAATCTTACATCGATGTGTTTGCTACGCTTTCGGAACGCATCGACCTCGGCAATCGTTATTGCACTCATGTTGTCACATCTGATCACCACAGGATCTTCCGTTCTCTTGAATTCATTGCGAAACATTTGCAACCATATGGCCTCACAAGGAGCAAACGATAAGGCCATATACTCAGATTCAGCTGTTGAAAGAGCCACGGTATTCTGAAGCTTACTGGCCCATGAGATTGCTCCTCAAGCCAACATAAACACGTATCCAGAGCAGGAACGTCGCTTATCGATGTCGACACCCCAATCAGCATCTGAGTAACCATGAAGTGGTTGGTTACCCGCACGATACACAATACGATAATGCATAGTACCCTTCAAGTACCGCAATATGCGCTTCACGGCGGTCAAATGAATCCGCCCATAGCATGAGTTGAATCTGCTCACGTAGTTGACAGCAAATGCAATGTCTGGTCTCGTTCCTTGAACCAAATATAACAACGAACCGACCGCTTGTTGATATGGAATGTTATCCGTTGATTCATCCTCCTTCTTCATATCTGTTGACAATCTTTGACTTGGATCACTTGGAGTAACCGCTGGCTTGCAGTCACTCATTCCAAAACGCTCGAGAATGGTTTCGATATAATGACGCTGATGTATAGCGATTCCATTCTTGACGTACTCGATGGAAATGCCAATTATACTGTTCGCTCTACCAAGGTCTTTCATCTTAAACTCGGTACTAAGAGCCTTCTTCAGTGCCTCCATCTTGTCGCGTTGCTATCAAATAATCACAACATCATCCACATACACTGCCAGAATCACTTCCAGCGATGGCAAGAGGTAGATACACGGATCAAGCTTTGATTTGGTTAGCCCAATCCCGATGAGAGCTGCATCTAACTTTAGGTTCCATTGACGGCCCGCTTGCTTCAAGCCATACATCGCACGATTCAACCTGCAGACCCGTCCGGTCCCGTCATTGAATCCCTCGGGTTGGTCGGTGAAGATCTCCTCGTCGAGATCCCCTTGAAGGAATGCGGTCACCGCATCCATTTGGTCAACATTGTAACCCTCTTGAGCGGCCATGGCCAGCAGATAGCGAATTGACCCATAGCGTACAACGGGCGAGAAAGTTTCCTCATAATCTATGCCGGCCTTTTGGGAGCAACCCTTCGCCACCTACCTCGCTTTATGGCGAACAACTTCACCAGCTTGATTACGCTTCAACTTGAAGACCCATTTGGTCTTGATTGTTTTTCGGTTGACTGGTAGCTCAACCAAAGTCCATGTTCGGTTCTCTTCGTGTGACGCCAATTCTTCCGCCATCGCCTTCTCCCAATGTTGACTCCTGTTGCCTTTGACAGCTTCATGATATGATTCGGGCTCATCGATTTCCGCTACAAAAACGAAATTCGCCTCCACATTCATCGATTTCGGGGGACGCGTTGAACGCCTTACATCCCCAACTGGAACTTGTAGTGTACTGGGTGGGACATAGTCCTCGTCCGACCCATATTCAGACTGCGATTCAGCTAGTGTTTCGTCGAACCCGTAGGACAAATCACTTTTGACATTCGTTGTTGATTCATCGCCATCGCCCACAATAGACTCAATCCGGGAAGTTGGTGAGCGAATTTTGATGCACCATCGACAGCTGACTCTGTCATGGGAGACTCGACTTCATGATTTTCAAGCCCTCCGGTCGACTTTTGCTCTTCGACTTCCCCTAGAATGAAATCATCGAGAAGAATAATTTGAACGTCATCATTTACCTTCAGTTCTGGTGCACTTTTGAAGACGACATCCCGACTCGTATGAACTATTCGAGTCTCAGGATCAAAACAACGCAAACCTTTTTGCGTATCGGTATATCCAACGAAATACATCCTTTTCGATTTCGCATCCAACTTTTGCCGCTTCTCCTTTGTGACATGCACCATCACCAGCGATCCGAATAATTGCATCGACGAAAGATCGATGGCTCCTTCTCTCCAGAATTGCTCCGGGACCTTGTTCCCGAGCGTGCGATTCGGTGAACGATTTGTAACGTACGCAGCCATATTAACCGCTTCAGCCCAAAGCGGTTCTCCAAGCCCGCATCGAACAGCATGCACTTTGCACGTTCTATGAGCGTTCTGTTCATACGCTCGGCCACGCCGTTTTGTTGTGGTGTGTACACACAACTGGTCTGATGCACGATTCCACTGCGCTTGCATTCGGTTTCGAACTCGCCGAGATACTCTCTGCCATTATCGGAACGGAACATTTTAATTTGTAGTCCGGTTTGCCTCTCCACAAGCATCTTGAACTCAATGAAAATCCTCCCGATCTGACTCTTCTGTTTGGCAAAATACACGAAGACCTTTCGCGAAAAATCATCGATAAATGTTACGAAGTATTTTGCGCCCCCAACTGAAGGCGTATCCATCGGGCCGCAAACGTCGCTGTGAACTAATTCCAGTATTTGACTTGTCTTGATTTTGGCACCTTCTTTCTTGAATGGACGTCGGCTTTGTTTGCCTTGCGAACACGGAATACATTTCGCCAACGCTTGTTTATCGCCGTCAACTTTGATTCCATTCACAATTCCACTCAGTTTGATCAGCTCACCATGCAACAAATGACCCAATCTCCGATGCCACGTCATCAGATTGTCTTCGTCTTTGCCTGCTAACAGCCCACTAGCCTTCGACGAATTCGTGATCTTATATGTACCGTTTTTGGATGGTGTATTGAGTAACACATCACCCGCACCGCTTCGAATGACACAACCACTGCTGTCGAAATGCACACTGTTCCCAGCTTTCACAATGCTCGATACTGACAACAAATTTGCCGCTATTCCAGGGACTAGCAATACGTTATTCACTGGAACTATGTGCTCCCCAACATTTAGCTCGATGGAACCGGTGCCAACAACTTTCAAGTGGGTGTTGTCAGCCGTTGTTATGTCAGCGAATTCATTGCTACTGGTGAATTGCTTGAACATCTTCTTGTCCGATGTGAGATGAGAACTCGCATCCGAGTCAATGAACCACGCGTCCGTTGAACCAGTTGCCGTCATAGCATAGAGGGCTGGTTTGGCGCTTCCGCCTTTGCCTTCATCATTTTGTGTGTTGGTTTTGCACTGGAGGCTCTTGTGCCCTTTCTTACCACATGTGAAGCACTTGATCGAGCCGCTTCCCTTCTTCTTCTTCTTGCTTTTCGACTCACTCGTAGCTGGTTTGGATGCAGCTTTGAATGCGCCTGTGGCATTCCCTTCGCTGTTCAACACGCCTTTCGAATTCGCATGCTCCAACAGACTTCTCTTTAGCGTTGCTGATGTTAATCGATGTCTACTTGAACCGTCACTTGTGAAGACATTGCTACCATCAAGTCCACCGATGAATGCTTCATATTCAGGCGTTAGACCATAAATTATAAGCCCGCACATTATTTCGTCATCGATCACAAAACCGGCTTCTTGTAAACGGCACATCGCGGCTGTATGTTCGCGCAGAAATGTCTCCATTGAGTCAAAGTTTGATAACCGCAACGATGTGAAGTCCCCGAGAACCGTTGCTTTGTTAAGCCAATTGTTATTACGGTACAATTCCGAACACTTTTTCCACAGATCCGCTGCCGTATTATGTTCATCGTGTAGTTTTGGATCTATTAGCATCATTAATCTTGCTTTAGCTTGTTTGGATTTCTTCACACGGTCACTTACTGAAATCCCATCACGAATGATTGCCGCATTTTCTGCATATCGCGCACTTTTAACCGCTGCTTGCAGTGTGGCATTGTCCAAATCAGCCGCCAATGCGGCCACTGCAACATCCACCGCCGCCGTTGCAGCGGGTGCCGTTAATTTACTGTCCGTCGCGTTTTCTTCCAGGAATCCATCGAGATCGTGCCACTCCAAAACAAGCCTGGCGTTCCGACGCCACGATAAATAATTATCTGAGCCTGTCAGCTTCGCCACTTTCGTGAAATCACCTTTTTCGCTTTCCATAATGATGACCGAAAAACTCGTAATTTACGACGACAACAAATGTCGGTTTATTGCACTTTTTCTGGGCCACGGAAATTTTATCTTTTAAAATGTACGCCGCACCTTACTCTATTTATTCCGCAAACCTGGGCCCATAACCTGTTATTCTGGTTCGCAGCAAGTGGAATTTAAATAGGCTATTACAAGGAGCGATGAATAAAACACGTCTGATTGTGGCGACGGACTGTAGAAGAAGAGAAACTAAGCAAGTTTATTCTCGTGTCAAAAGTTTTAGAACAATTTTGGTACATTATTTTATTAGTACATTGAGGTGGGTTTCATATTTCAACAGAAAGCACGGAAGAAATATAAAATAAGAAAAGGAACAAGAGATTAGAGCATGTATAAAAAAACCAATGAATTTCAGAAAAGAATACTTTATTTACAGTCCGCGACAATACTATAGGACATAGTACAAATTTTAACGATTTCAGGGAAAACAGAGTAGGTACAACAAAACTGGATATAAGAAATAATTAGTTCATAAAGGTTGAGGTAAACTGTAAAATATTGTTGACCTCCGGTTATTACTTTTTAATGTCCCTTGAATTTATATTAATGGGGCGTCCCAGAGACACGTCAAAACTATAAGAAACTTACTTTTTTAAGTGTTATTAGTTGGTTTAAAACCTGTTGCTATAAAACTTGAGAAAGAGGATTAACGAGCCAATTATCCCGTGTCAAAGTTTTTTTTTTTGAAAATTTGAAAAATAATAAAATATCCCATAAGGCAAGACATTAAATGAAACCGAAAGAAAGCTAGTGAACCAGCTTAAAAAGGGATGGAAAAACTATTTTGGTAATGGCGCGTATACTGAAGAGAAGTCCAACAGCTATCTCAAATTATATAAAGGATCCCGTTCATTACAACAAGAAGCACGCAGGAGGTCGACCGCCAGCAGTAACTGAACGAGAAAAGCGAGCCATTTTAAGAGTCGCTTCGAATTCAATGGCTACGGCCCGGGAGATTAGCGCAAAGGCAGGTGTACACACAAATTCACGAAATGTTCAACGTGAGCATTTACACCGAAAAAAGTTGAAATGTAAGCCAGACGCTCGATTACAGTTCGCACGAGACCACGTTCATTCGGTGAAAAAATGGCGGAGAGTCCTTTTTTCGGATGAAAAACGGTTAAATTTAGACGGCCCTGATGGTTTCCGGTATTATTTCTACGATTTGCGGAAACAACCTCTAATTTTAAGCAAACGTCAAACGGGCGATGGTGGAGTCATGATATGGGCAGGAATTGGATTTGATGGCAAAACGGATGTTGTCTTCGTGGACGATCGAATAGTTGGTAGTCGTTATATTACTCTAATCCACGAATAGCTGATGCATCACGCTGCAAAAATTTCAGGTAGAAATTACATTTTCCAACAAGATAATGCGCCAGTGCACAACGCCCGTTTCATACGCCGATATTTTAGAGAGCAAAATTTGAACGTTCTTCCGTGGCAAGCACGTTCTCCGGACTTAAACATAATCGAAAACGCCTGAGGGAAATTGACAGCTTTAGTTTACGCTGATGGACGGCAGTTTACAACAGTAGACGAGCTGAAAAGCGCCACCAACGAAGCATGGGCGCAAATCGACCAAAATTACATAAGAAGTTTATATTCTTCTTTTCCAAAAAGGATGTGCGAGGTGCTGAGTAACAAAGGCGGGTCTACTAAATATTAAAATGGAAGCATAAGTTGTTAATGTGAAAATATCCTATGATACACATGGGGTGTCTTATAGTTTTGTCGCGTCGATTTGTATCTGAATTTTGCAATTTTCTAAATTTCTCGAGTTTATATTTGTGTTCAGAATCTTGTTATATTCTATATTATAAACCTTTTGATATACGGAATTTCCAATCAAATAAAGAAAATAAATTCCTATTACAAGTGAAGATTTTTCATTTTTATTCCCATGACCTCTAGTTTTATCGCGGACTGTATTTACATTGTGGAGTTTATAAAAACAGTTATTTGTAGCTGATTGACACAAATTCACATTGCACATGCAACTTACTTGAGTTTCTGATTTACAACCAGGCAACTTGCAAGTTTTTTAGCACTTCGATCGAGAGTTGTAGGCCAATAGCTTATTTGATCGAAGCGAATGTCACCTGGAGGAAGATATGTTTTACGGTCACCTTTAGACGCTGTTTCAACAATTTTTGAAGACCGTCCCACAGACCGCCTTTCGGTGGTTTGAAAATTAAATAAAACGGCAGCAACACCTTCTCGGAAATCAGGTAACTTCATTGTCTGATCATGGATACGACGATGCAAATGGTAAGCATTTACCATGGTCATATCAATTAAATGACAAAAAATGCGATGCGAGTAACTTTTCGTCCGCATTCGAATATGGTACCGCCCAAGTAACCCATCCATGAGGTCGACTCCACCCATATGATGATTATATTCTGTTAAAAACGAAAGGAACGAAATGAGGTTTACATATAAAAAAATAACTAGTTATAGCGACCTTTGATTATATTCGCTAAATCCAATTCCAAGTATTGCTTTTTTTTCGGTCATATCGAATGGCCTTTAGTGGTGAAAGACTTTCCCATGAAATGGTGAAAAACGGTAAAATTCCAACATACGTCGATAGCAACCGCACGTTCTTCATGTCTTTCCATTGCACACTAGCTATGTCGATACCATATGCTCTGCTAACAAAGTTGAAAGATTTCACCACAATTCATTTTGGTGTCTTTGTCATTTGGAAGTTTGCAATTTGGGATGCGCTCATGACGGACAGTACCGAGGGAATATATTCCAAGCGACCTCAGAAGCACCATCAGTGGGAATGATGTATAAAAATTGTCAAAATAGACAATGTGGTTCACCATGTGTGCCATCGTGGAAGTCAAACGAACAACAACATTTGCACTCGCGCCTATGTTAGGATACCCGTCAATCATAACGTTGTCGCCAGCCCCAGAATAAATTTCGAAGCGATAGGAATATCCAAAGGAATCGTATAATACGAAAAATTTAATACCCCATTCATGTGGTTTGTTTGGCATATACTGTCGTCATTTCGACAGCGTTTTGGTGGCGCACCCTTGCTCATCCACAAATAGCCTAGGTTGCTTCGGAAGTAGATCGAAGCGAATATTGAGCTGGTCAATGAGTGGGCGTATTTTGAAAAGAGTGTCATATCCGGGCTCCTCCTTTTTCTTCATTTTAGAGAAGTTATTGAAACATAAATATCTCCGTATAAGGAAAAATCTCTTTGATGTCATTGTGGATGCGATGCGAGCCAGTGCTAGCTTGCCCCACTAGTGTTGTGCCGTTGGGTAACGAAACAACGACATATACAGCATAATAACAACGAATCTTTTTAGGTCAACAGCTGTAACGGTAAATTGCGTGTTGATGTTTCCTATTCTGGCATTTAGGTTCCTGAGCTCCACAAGCTCTTCAAAAAATGCAACGATGAAAAAAATTGCAGCATTCATATGGGGTTTTCAAATGCCTTATATCCTCTTGGAGATTAGTAGTGCCACGATATGCCACTTCATTTTCATGTAGCTGCATGTGCTTTTTTTCCACTTAATATTTGTAAATTCAGTCGACTTCGTGCAGATATCTATAACTGTTCCATTAAAACCACCATCTTTCGGTTCGAAATTTGGGCCATATAAATCATATAATGGCAACGGGGAACGCAATCTTTTTTTTTGGTTTTTGGTTCGGGTTTGGTTTTTTTGACATTATCTCTTGACGATGTGTTGCTGTATGGAGACAGGCGAGAAGGCGTAGCAGGTGGTGTAATAGACTCGATTGTACTGAGGTTGAGGCTAACACGAACGGCCTGAGATACATATCCAGTTGAAGGTGTCTCTTGCCAACTGTAAGAAGAACTCCCGTTCCCTTCCGAATCCGTGACAGAAGCTCCGGTGACGTTGGACAGTCGGGGGAGTGTAAAACTGTCCTCGCGATCTAACTCATCCATATTGTTATCGCTGTCTCCTTCGAAATGACCTCTCTCCTCATCATCAGGCTCCGACTCGATGTCAGATAGAGCCGAAGTTAAAAGTTCCTCGATTTCTTCTGCAGTCATCCTGCTGATTTCGGACAACCGAAATGATTTTTGGGACGCAGGTTTCACCATTTTCCTAAAACACAAATACATGAATGTTACAACAAGCATCCATAGTAAAGTTGATGCATACTGGCAACCCCGCCTGGAGGCGCGATTGCTTCAACACACTGTAGTTCTTATTGTAAATAACAAACTCTGCACAAAACACAAGCTATAAACTCACAAAAAAGTAGATAAAGCACAAATAATTTTTCACGTCTAAAGTTGATAGCTCACGACATTCAAATGCAGATAAAAGTAGAACTGGAACGCAGAATGACACAAAATTTGCGCGCGTAGTTGATGGTGATCTGAGACTACCGGCTGCGATATGGCGATATGAGACTACCGGCTGAAGAAATATTAACGGTTTGCATATGATATTTATTGTTTTAAAATGAAACCCGCCTTGAGGCGGTCTTGCCTACTCGAAGGTTAGGGAAATTTACCTATTGCGGAGAGTACTTTATATATATTTATATATGGAGGACGGGAATATGGCCGAAACGTGATAAACTTTCGATTCTGACCAGGCTGTCAATGCTGAGTTGGCCCAAATTCTTCGCTTCTAAAAATTAAGGCTTCTTCGAACGTGGAATTTTTCAACTTACCGACAGATGGCAAAAGGTCATCCAACAAAATGGTCAGTATACCATTCATTAATGTTTGTTGTTAATATAAATAAATTTACTTTGAAAACATGAAAAAAAACGACAGTAACTATCGCACAACCCAATAATGAAAAGGTATCATAAGAATGTACAGGGTTATCCATTTCGTGGGAGGGAAGTATAACCCTGCCATTTCACATCTGTCAGAATTAAATGTCTTCCAAAGCGTGTTTTTTCGAGTTGAGGGTTTGACATTTTGAAATATGGATCGTTTAACAATCGAAGAACGCGTTAAAATTATTAAATTTTATTATAAAAATGGTGATTCTGCTGTATCAACATTTAGGGCTTTACGAGCCGATTACGGTTTACATAATCGACCTACACAGCAAACAATTTCGAACACAGTGAGAAAATTTGAAGAGACTGGATCGGTTATTGATATTGCAAGGCCTGTGCATCATCGCAACATTCCTTCTGCTGAAAATATCGCTGTCGTTGCTCAAAGTGTGGAGGAAGACCCGAATTTGTCGATTCCTCGACGTGCTCAACATTTGGGCTTGTCTTGTGGCGGATTTTGCATTTGATTTGCATCTCCATCCGTACAAAATCCAACTCACTCAAGAACTTAGCCTCAAGACCATACACAACGCAGAATGTATGCGAATTGGTTGATTGAATAACAAGCCATTGATAATGATTTTTCGAATAAAATTTTCTTTAGTGATGAGGGTCATTTTTCGCTCAGTGGTTGTGTAAATAAACAGAATTGCCGCATATGGGGCTCTCAAAATCCTCAGGTGATCGCAGAAAGGCCTTTGCATCCGGAAAAAGTGACCGTTTGGTGTGCATTATGGTCGATCAAGGAAGAGCCATTTCAGTCAATTCTGACCGCTATGGAGGGATGTTAACCGATTATTTTTGGAGAGAAATTGAAGATTATGATCTGGAGTACATGTGGTTCCAACAGGACGGAGCCACAAGCCACACAACACAGGCTGATCGAGCCTATTTTGCAAGAGAAAGTTTCAGGACGAGTAATTTCGAGATTGAGTGATGTCAATTGGGCCGCAAGATCCTGCGAGCTAACACCTTTGGATTTCTTTTTATGGGGCTATGCGAAAGATCGTGTTTACGCGAACAATCCTCAAAATCTTGAGCAATTGAAAACCAATATTCGTGAAGTTATGGCCGAGATATTGCCGGAAATGTGCCGAAAAGTCATTGAAAATTACCTCAAAATGATTAAGGCCTGTAAGAGGTCCCTTGGAGGACACTTGAATGATATTGTGTTTCACGTATAATGGCAAGGTTCAAGGTTTACATTGAATAAAAAATTTCGTTTCCATCTGAATATTATATGTGTTTTCTTTAGCTTTACTTTTCCAAGCGTAAAATGGATAACCCTATATAAGTATCGTTTTTTAAGCATAAACAAATATAAAATTTGTCTAATTTAAATTTTTTCGCGTTAGATTAAATGGAAGCGAAGTTTATTGTGCGAGGGTTAGAAGCAGACTGACTAATAGTAGTGGGTAGTTTATCGACGGAAGGTGCGTCAATATGTGTATAACTATATATACATTTTGAATACCCCAACTTGCTTAATCATAACAAACTTTAATCCATTGAATTTAATTCGAAATACATACTTGCCTAACAATTATTAATCCATTAATTTAATTCGATTTTTATGATGAAGCACACATTATGCCCATATTAGATACACAAAATAACAGCTTGCTAGCATTGACGCCTTTCGTTAGAGAGTCTGTAATATTAATGACAGTAGATACATATTTGAATTGAATCGTACCGTCCAAAACCATGCTCCTTACGAAGTGGAATCGAATGCTGATTTGCTTGGTGTTGGGTCGGTATGCATCCTCCTTCGAAATATCTAGCGCGCCTTGGTTGTCAGTATGTAACAACATGCTTCCGACTGTTTCGAACTGGCTTAGAAACTAGACGAGCCAAGACGCTTCCTGTGCTTCCGATTTCATAGCCATATACTCGGCTTCTGCTGACGAGAGTCCCACCGTTTTCTGCTTCTGACAACTCCAAGATACCGCTCCAGCTGCCAAAATGAACACCCATCCGCTGCATGAGTGCTCACTGTTGACGCGTGAGCAGGTAACGAAGGAGCGACGGATGTTGGCGAATGAGGCGGTGAGCTGCTAAGCTGTGAAGTCTCAGGCTCTGGTAAATCGACTGGAGTGGACGTTTGTGTATCTGCAATTATTGGATGCATTAAATCTGCTGCACCGATGTAAGCGGGCTTCAGCTCATCGGTCGATAGTGTTTTTACTATGCCATTGACGTCTACAACGAAAGTGCGCTCGTCGATACGCTTTATCACTCGATGAGCGCCGGAGTCCGGTTGCTCAAGTGGCTTTTTGAATGAGTCCATTCAGCGGAATACGTATTCGCAAGTGGTTAAGTCTCTGAAAACGAAAGGGCGATAGTTGACATGTCTGGGAGCTTGGATTGGGCGAATGGCGTTGAACAGGCGACGGAGATCGGTAACGAAATCTGCCGGAGTACAAACGGGAACAGGACAAAGATCAATGAATTCGCCTGGAATGCAAAGTGATGTCTCAAAGACTAGTTCTGCTGGTGAGGCTTAAAAGTCCTCCTTTAAAGTTGTTCGCAAACCAAGGAGTACGGTCGGAAATACTTTCTGGAGCATTGTCGAAGGCTGCAAACAATGTACATCTGAGAGAAGCCTTGAGCGTGCGGTGCATACGCGCTACCATGCCGTTCGATTTGTGGTGGTAAGAGGTCGTATGAATTTGATGAGCTCCTCGGAGGCGAGATAGTTCACGGTGAAGCTCAGCCTCGAATTACGTGCCCTGATTGGTCGTAATTTTGAGCGGTGTTCCAAAGCAGGGTATCCAACTGTCAACGAGAGCACGGGCGACGGTTGCGGCTGTCATTTCAGATACTAGTATTGCCTGCGGCCAACGGATGTAGCGGTCTATAATAGTTAGACAGTGTTCAAAATTTTCAGCGAGAGGCACTCTGATCAGGTCCAAATGGATGTAGTCGAATCTTTGATCCGGTGCTGCGATGAACTTTTGACTTTTGGCAGGGGATGCACTGGCCCACCGAAATATGTCTTTAAGAAGGCCTGGCCAAAAATATTTGAGAGCGATGCGCTTAGCAGTAGCACGACCACTCGGATGCGACAAATTGTGAGCTGCGTCGAATGCTTGTTGGCATAGTGAGACTGCCAAGTAGGGCTTGATAGTGCTGTCGTGTTCGGTGCAAACCAATGAATATCCGTTGAGTTCGAGGCGTCGAAGCTTGAAACGAGGGAAAGCTAATAGGTGCGGTAGCTGTTCATCTTTCTCTTGCTCAACGCTAATGGTGCTGAGGTTGCCGGCGGCAGGAATGGAGACAGTTTCCACGCGCGAGAGTGCGTCGGCTACAGCGTTTTCTTCACCAGGTGTGTATTCCAGCTGGGTATTAAACTGCGAAATAAAATCTAATCACCGAATCTGCAATGGCGATGCTTTTTCTGATCGTTGTTTGAGTGCTGTATAGGTGGTGAACTGCCTCCCTTCGAGAATGCGCTGGAAATGCCTGATTGCAGTGAATATGGCTAGAAGATCCCGATCATAGGTTGAATATTTCTGCTCCGCGTCTGAGAGTTTTCTCGAAAAGAATCCTAGTGGGACGTAGGTACCATCAGTAGTTGCTGATCCAAAACTGCGCCTGTGGCGGTGTTGGATGCATCCGTGCGTAAAGCGAGCCGCTGAGTGGAGGAGAGAAAAGCTGAGGTTGTTGCAGAAGCTATAGCTATAGGTGAGCGAAAACTTTCTTTCCTGCAGCTGGGCGTTCTGACATTTAGTCCAGTTATTTTTGAGGCGTGCGTCGTTTAATATCGAAAGAAGTTTAGCGAGGTGCGCCTGATGCTCTTCGTGGCTATTTGAGCTGACGAGAAGATCATCCAGATATTTACGCACGAATGGTAGATTTCTGAGGACATGATTTATTGTACGCTGCGTGGTTCGAGTCGCATTCTTCAGACCGAGTGGCATGCCCAAAAACTCGAACAATCCAAAAGGCGTCGTGACTGCTGTCTTTTCAATGTCTTCCAGTGCCATCGGGACCTCGTAAAAGGCTTCGTGAATGTCGATGACCGTAAACACTCTGCCTTGAGCATCCTGCAGCAAGTCCTCTAATACTGGAAGTGGGTAACGGTCGGGGCGGGTGATTACGTTGAGCTCGTGATAGTCATCGGTAGCTCGCCAACCTCCATTGTCCTTCGGTACCATGTGAAGAGGACTAGCCCACTGACTCGCTGAGGCGGCGTAAACCAAGGTTTAACCTGAGCTGTCTCACTCCGAAGGTTACAATAGGCGTTGCGTTGGTCGCAGTAAGAGTCAAATTTTGTTATTGAAGCGGTTTCTTGATAATGTTTTTGAGGATGATAGAGAGTTCAGATCCTGAGTTGACGAGAAATCGGATCGAGGAAATGCGATCCAAGACGTAAAGCCGGCTTTCTGAAGACTTGCCGTTTACGGCCGCCAAAAGTATCGTCGGCTTCTTCAGTTTTCCTGAGACGGCTGTGCCTGAGTCGTGGAGGAACAAGGCTGCCTGCAATGTTGCGCGCATCCGCTGTGCCTCATGTGGTACCAACAATACCCCGTTTTTTCGTTGGGGCCTGGTGTAGAGGAGCGGGCCTGAGGTTTACGGCCGCTGCGTGATACTGAACGGCCTCTCTGATCTGGTTCTCTCGTATTAAGTTGGAGCTCGCGAGTGATGTTCGTGAGTTAGGCGATGGCCTGTCGCATTGCGGATAGCTCCTGCGTTAGCAGATCGGGCGGAGGCTACGGAGATGTATACCCGGACGAAGGTGTTGAAATTCGAAATTGAGAAGTCGCCATGACAGATGATCCTATGTCATGAGCCTCATCAGCTACAGCAGCGAGCTCTTCGAATGTCTGGCCTTTTATAAGAAGAAGCATGCGGCGCGTCTGCTGTGGTAAAAGATCTAACCACTTGACTCGTAAGACGTCATCTCCAACACGTGTGCCGGCACGTTTCCGCATGTGGCGCAGGAGTTGCGACGGCCTTTTATCCCTCTACTTCAGTCAAGAGCTTATGGAATCGGTGATTCAGTGAGGCGCGAAACTATGGCTTTCTTCAGCGTGTTAATAACTGTCTGCCACCGGCGGCGTACGGAGAATGTCAGAAATGTCCGCAACTGTTTCAAAGTCGAGTGCTCCGACAACGAGGTGATACTTTGTTGAGTCCAAAGCTATTCTGTGCACGTGAAACTGTGACTCGATCTGAAAAAAAATATAGTTCGGGACTCGACCGCCAAAATGATGGCAAATTGCAGCTACTCAGGTCATTCACCTGTTGCTGCCCGGTGGGCTCCGGAGCTCCGGATACGATTTGCTCGGCGTGGTTCTCCACGCTCATTTTGGAACTTGCTGATGATTTACTTAACTGCAATTGCAAGTGTTTTTCGAATTGCCGTCTGACATAAGCACTGAGTACAATTCACACTGCCGAATGAGTTCATAGTATTTTGCTTTTCCGTTGTTCTTTTGTTTTTAATACGGTGTCACCACTTTAGGGAAGTGAAATGGTACTTCATTAACACTAATAAATTTATTCGCGAACAGAACTACAATTTACATTTCACAAGATACAAGTTAGGCTAGGATGGATGTAGAATGAAAGGCGTGTCTTGCTGCTCGTGCAATAAACTACTAAATGCTGCGACGCATGTATCGCAACTCTCTTTTCACTCGGTACTTGCTGCAAAGAATCCAAGCGTCGCCTAGGAACGAATGACGATCAAAAGGAAAACGCGTCTATGATGCCTGAAACGACGTGTCCACACTTTGCATGTGCGTGTGTTTGCATCTCAACCCAGGCACGCAAAAATCTCCCTTCGTATAATTCTTTGTTTACGGCGAGACTACGGAAGCGGAGGCGCTACAGATATGGTCAGTATCACGCTTTGGCCGTGTGTCCGTTGCGATACTTTCTGATTTGAAACCATCATGTATCATAACTGAATGGGCTATAGTCCGTCCAAAGAACCACTCGAACTAAATCTCGTGGCTGCCGACAAGAGTCGAACCAGGGACCTTCGACTTACGGGATGAGTGCTCTAGACACTATACCACGCGACATTTGTAGGTGTTCGATTCGAATTAATAAAAAAACACCTCGAGTTTAAATTTTCAGTATTAACTTTATTAATGCAATTTAGTGACTAACTCTACGAAGTACAATTCTTCAGCTTAACACTTTTCTTGACCTAGATAATACATTTGGTGTTATTAATTGCTTAACTAAGTTATCAGCATAAAAGTATTTAATATAGATCAGTGCAATTGTATTGATCAGCAATATTGTGCAAATGATTAACAATTGTATTACAGAACATGCAATTGCGTTGATTGAGAAATTTATAACTGGGTTGCTTTCGAATATTGACTTTTAGGTTCTTATGCTGACCAATCTATGTTAATAGGAATTGATGAGTCCGGTATTGGTGGTGGAAGTGGTGGCGACGTTGATGTCGACATGACCCCTCCCTCCTTATGATTAAAACTCTCCTGAGTTTTATTAACAGAGCTAATATTTAGGGATTTAAATTTTCTTGAAAAATATATGTATAAGAGTATCAAAATTATGAAAATTATTAAAATTGAAATCAAAGCGGATACGTAGCAGAAATTAGTTTTTTCCTATGGAATTTTAGCTCCTTAATCTGTTCAATATTTTTAATGTGACCAAGTACCAGATCGTCAAAAGTCAATTGATCAATTGTAGCATCCAGATTAATTGCCGAGGGGATTACAAAATTCTGTTTAAAAAGTTCTTCATTATTATTAAAAGTTCTTCCATTTATTTGAATATTACATTTATGAAAATTTAATAGATAGTTTCCCTTAAGGCTAAGAATCCTTTCAACACAAGTACTATTCAAATATGAATTATTTTGGTTTTTCAGCAAAATTGTTCCTTTTTCGATCTCTAGAATTTCTTGTTTAAAATTCTTTGTTTTTACACAGTTATTTTGGAAAATACATAAATCTGACATCTTCAATTTTTGTTTATTTACATTTCTTTCATAAACATATGGTATTCTATCAATTCTTACAATTTCTTGTGTTTCAAACAATAGTTCCTGGAATGCACTATTCGTTATTGGAGTTATTATTGATCTTTTTGCTTCTATTGTTTCCTTAGGAATTTTAATGGCGAACAATATTTTATTATTTTTATAAGTAGCAGCTCCTAATTTCATATTTTGGAGTTTATGCAAATCAACATGATAGTGAAGGATCTCTTCATTCGTTAATATATTACTGGTCATAATATTTAACCTAGCCGATGCAATATTGTTTTGTATGTGCTCTACATTGTCTCCTAAAATTTTTGTTTTTAACATAATATCTAAGAATATGAGCTGCTTGTATACTTTCTCGCTATTTGCTTTTATATCATTAAATCTTTCCAAAAGTTTATTTCGGTCTGATACGATTATTTCTTTCAATTTAGCAAACGTTTCGTTAAAGTGATTGTTAATTTGTATATTCTTATTCAGATTCTCTATTGTGTTATGTGTATTTTCGTCTATTATTCGTAAATGTTCCTCGATTTCAATTCTATCATCGTCGTCCATAGTCCCGTATAACCATTTCAGTCCTGTTCCTACGACGTTGATTAGCCCTCGTCTATGTCTGTGTGGTATAATTGTCAGAGTTTTAGTTCTAATAGTATTCAGTTCGTATTGCAGAATTTATCTGTTTTCAATAGGTTCAACCTGATTTACGTTTATTTCCAAAGCGTTTATTAATTTTTGGATATCATTGGGATCGATTATATGCAAAATTGTGTTATATTCCGTAGTAATTTGAGCGTTTGCTTGATTAATCTCAACAAAACCATTGTTACTGTTCAGTTGTTCTATCGTCAGCGTCAGATGTGCTGGTCGTATCAGTACTATCATTATAATTTTGAGTATCCACATCACCTGAAAATTTTTTTATTCTTTTAATATAAGTGGGATGGATGTTATCTAATTTTAACTTTCTGTACTTGGGTTCATTTTTATGTCTCAAGGCTTTGTAGTTTTTTACATAGCCTTATTCATTAGTTTGTTCATAGTCGTCCCTGCTTTCATTCAATTTATTTATCCTACTTTCCTTCTTAGTTCGTAATAACTTTTCTATCTCCTCACTATTGACTTTCCCTCTATCGACATTTAAAGGTCTAACTTTTATTGTCGAATGATAAGACTTATTGTACCACTCAACACATTTGAACATTCTCTCCTGCATAGACATTTCCGATTTTTGCGCCTCTAACGTTCTTAACTTTTCCCCTATTGCGTTATGAAAGCAGTTTATATCTGCATTCCCTGTATGACTATTTGGTTTCGTAAAGTGTGTTTCGACCTCTTCTTCCCTTAAAAAGTCCTTAACATTTGTTGAATTTAGCTCATTATCCATAACTAGCCGTTTAGGTTTATCCTTTATCGAAAAATATTGCCTAATATTCTCAGTAATTGTAACGCTATTTCTGTCTTCTAAGTATAAGGCTATAACAAACTTCGAGAATTTGTCGATGAAAGTTAGAAAGCTATGTTTTTTATTAATGTATACATCGACATGCACTTTTTCATTAGTAGATTTCGGGGTTTCAGTCAAATGAAATTTAGGTTTTAAGGGTTTCCTATCATATTTAGCTCGATTGCAAATATCACAATTATTAATGTATTTTTGCACCAGTTTTTTCAAATTTTTAAAGTAAATCTGCTTTTTCAAGCCTTCATAGTTTTCGTTGATACCAGCATGACCTGTTTCGTTTTTGTGGTATTTTGCAATTTGTTTATAGGTTTCATCTTCTGATTTCATATCTTTCGCATGTTGTGAACATTTGAAGAATTTTAGGTTTTCGTTAAAAATTTCTAAAAGTTTTTGTTGGACTAAATTATATTGATGATCTGATAACTCCGAATAGATGCCAATTTTGCCTGGTTTAAGGAACCTTCGGAAAATATCAGTCATGAAATTCGATTCAATATCCTCAGAGCTGATGTATATCTTTCGTTTATTGTCGATGATATCGATTTCTTTGATTTTGTTTTTGGTTAGAATTAGTTGAGTGTAAAATCGGTTGACGACCGTGTCTAGTATAGGAAAGTGGTCATTTTGTTCCTCTTCCTGCGAATGAATTGTGGCAATAGTGCTATCGTTGTCTTGATTGTCTAAGTTGTTACTTAATACATTAATTTCTCCCGTATCAGCGTTAATACGACTCAAAAAATCTGCAGCCTTATTCTCTTTTCCTTTTATATATTTGATTTCAAAGTCGTATTCACCTAGCTTCAATAACCATCGCTGCAATCTTGGATTTATATCCTTGCCTTTATGCTTTGCTTGTAACCATTTGAGAGGTTGATGATCCGTCATAAGATCAAAAGTTCTGCCATAAATATAGGGTCGAAAATAATTTACGGCCCAAATGATCGCTAGGAGTTCTTTTTCTCTTGTAGAATATTTTGTCTCATGGTCGTTTAGAGTCCTACTGGCATAACTTATAGGGTGTTTATCTTGAGTTAAGATTGCCCCTATTGCAAAGTCACTTGCATCCGTTACTACCATGAATTTTTTGTTGAAATCCGGATACCTTAATATTGGTGGGTCCATCAAAAGTCTTTTTAACTTTTGAAAAGCATCTATGTACTGAGGATCGTTTACGTTAATCTTTACGTTCTTTTTGAGGAATTTGGTTAAACCCTGGGCTACTTTAGCGTAATCTTTTACGAACTTGCGGTAATAGCCCGTTATCCCCAGAAATGATTTGATTTGTTTTATTGTTTGTGGAAGTTTCAGATTTTGAATATTTTCAATTTTGTTCATGTTTGGTTTAACACCTTCACTGGTTAAGGTGTGGCCTAGGTACTCCGTAGACCTGGCAAAAAAGTTGCACTTATCCACTTGTATTTTCAGATTGTGTTCCCTCAATTTGTTGAAAATCCTTTGTATACTTTCCAGGTGTTCTTCTATTGTTGTGCTAAATATCAATATGTCGTCTAAATAAACCACACATATTTGATTGATATATTCCCTAAGTACGGAATTAATGAGCCGTTGGAATGTCGCTGGAGCATTTTTAAGTCCAAACGGCATTCTAACGAACTCGTAATGACCTAAAGGAGTTGAGAATGCAGTTTTCTTTCTGTCATCCTCTTTAATCAAAACCTGGTGGAATCCTTTTGCAAGATCCAGGGTCGTAAAATATAGTGCCCTTCCAAGCTTGTCCAAAATATTTTCTATGTTTGGCATCGGAAATTTGTCACTTACAGTGATTTCATTAAGTTTCCTGTAATCGATGACAATTCTCCACTTTTTCTTACCAGAATTGTCAACCTTTTTGGGAACAATCCACAATGGTGAATTATAGGGAGAAACACTTTCCCTAATGATTCCCTGGTCCAACATCTCCTTCATTTGCCTATTTATTTCTCCTTCATGAATTTGAGGGTATCTGTATATTCTCGAATATACTGGTCTATCAGTAGTTGTTACAATTTCATGCTGTACATCATGAGCATGAGTCAACTTTTGACCTTCTTGAAAAAATAGGTCCTCGTTTCTCTTTATTAGAGCTCCTAAGTTATCTAGTTTTTCTTTATTCATATCGTCCCGTTTTAACTTTTGTAATACATTTTTATCATCATATTTTTCTAGCATGTGGACCTCGTCATATTTGAACCGGCATGAATTTATAAATTTAGTTTTTACATTATGTATCTCCAAATATTCCTCCTCAAAATTTATTATAACTTGCATTGGCTTTAAAATATTCTGTCCAATTAGAACTTCAAAATTTTTATTTTTAAAAGTGGTCAATTTCCAACTCATGAGGTTGTCCTCATTGAATTCAAGTGGTAATTCAGTAATTATTTCCTGATCGATTCCAGTTTGACCACTGAGTGTGTTAAAATAAAGTGATTTAGGTAACTTTGAACGCTTGTATTGTGGTAAACTATTTTCGTTTAACAACGTTGTTGTTGAACCGGTGTCAATAAGGCATTTTATTTTATTTGTTCCGATAGTAAGCTCAACTATCGGTAAATTTGCTTCTCGGCTGGATAGTGAAAATTTACTTCCTCCGAATTTTGTAAGTGGTCGACTTCCATAGGTTCAGTTACATTGTTTCTGAAATAACCCGAAGGCCTGCCATTAAACTGATTACCATTATTTTGTCTGTATCGGGCAGAACTTCCCTTATTCTTATATCTTCCCGAATTTTCAGAAATTCTATTAGGTCTTTCGCTATGATATTGGTTCTGTCCCATGTCGCCATCATTGTCATTTTTATGTTGAGTGTCAAGATTTGTTGTGTATTGTTTAATTCTATCAGATGTCTGTCTCTGTCTTCGTGGATAAGAATGTTTAACAAGTCCAGTTTCTTCTAATAAATAAAATGCTTCTCTTAAATTTTCCACATTTCTACTGTAAACTATGCTTGCTAGATTTGTATCTATACCGTTTAAAAAGGTTTTTAATATAACTGCCTCGTTTGCCCGAGGTGAGAATTGCATGGGTTTTGAAGTGTCGAATTCAAACTTTGTGTTAAGCTTATCTAAGATATTACGCAAATTATAATAGTATTCACTAACATTATTATTCTTCATGTTGATCGCCTGATGATGAAGATGGTAATAGCTTTCCCGCACTCCAAAATTCTTGATTAATTCCTGCTTCACTTGTTCCCAAGATATGCTAGATCCTAGTGTCCTTATTGCCTGCAGAGCTTGTCCCTGAATCTTGTTTAAAACATGTCGTTGAAATACGTACTGTTGCAAGTTCGGGTTGTTGCTAAACATCGGCAAAATGATCTCGACTTTGCGGATAAACGATGCTAAATCATAATCCTTAGTACCGTGAAAGGGTCGAATTGCAGCAGCTTCTTTCATCAGATCCGTTGCAGAAGTTGTTATCTGTGGGCCTTGATGATCTTCTTGTCCTGGTCCTTGTTGTGCCATGTTTGTTAGACTTTTTGTGTAGGGAGTAAATTTTTCCGTTGGATACTCTTGTTTTGCACTTTTTGGCATTCAAACACAAGTTTCACCTCCAATCCCTGTCATCAGCTGTGCATCAAATAGTGTCTGTTTTTCTTCTCTCTTTTTTTTTATACTGTCGTAGAATGATCACAATGTATTAACTTAGCACCATTTATTCACTGATGATATTAATCTGTATATATGTGTCACTAATTTTAATAAGACACAAAGAGTTCTGCTACGATCATCAACCTTAAGGTTTGACGAGATTCACTGATTGTTAGTTTGCCTTTATAGCCCAGTCATATTAGGGCTTTCACCTCGGAATGAAAGATAATAAGCTGCAAATTGGTATGAACCTTTGTTTTGTCATTCTAAATGTTGTCTCAAAAGTCACAATCGTTATCGTGTCCGCGTCTCAAGATATTCAAGGTCAAAGGTCACAAAAATCGGTTTTTCGCGAATATCTGGCTTCCTATCGGTTAAATGAGATTTGCATTTATTATAAAAGTTGTAGGCTATAAAATTCCCTACAACTTTTGTTTAAACTTTTTTTTCATACGACCAACCGTTTTGAAGGTAGAGCGCGAAGAGTGCACATCGTACAGTCATATACGGCCTAATGCAAGGTCAAGCGTGAGTTATGGTTATCAGTACGTTATAAAGTCAATTATTTACTTGGAAATTATAATTATTAAACAATGCCTATTATTTATGTACTAACTATTAATTATTTATATTTAATTAAAGTAAGTAACTTGATTATTTATATATAATTATTCATATTTAACTATTTAAGTATAAAATATTATTAATTCTGGATTATATATTTTAGTTTTATTTTAAGTTAACACGACATTATATATCTTTTCTTTCAAACGCGTAAATTTCTCAATACTTATATACCTGGAAATAATGGAGTGCGCATCTTGTTGGCATTATATAATGCTCCAAAATCTGAGGACAACATTGATCATTTCCGCTACACGCAATTCATCAAATTTACAAAACTAAATAAACCTGTACAACTGTCAACACTTCCACCAACAAGTGTAGCAGCTCATCAACACATAAAACGTGTCTACTACCAGATTCAAACGTGGTTAGGGAAGGACTTAGAACCTAAAGAATGGGGCTGGATGCTTGAAAATGAAATCCTGGAGCCCATACGAACGTTATTACCTCCAGCACCAGCCGAACAAGTGTTGACGTAATATTTTGCAATTGCAAAAATGGTTGTGGTTCCCGCTGTGGATGCAGAAAATCAGGGCTACAATGTTCTTAAGCTTGCGGCCAGTGCAACGGACAAGCTTGCCTCAACGCTTCACTGTATCCAAGTAATCCCGATGAAGAAAATACATATGATCCCGATATTCTGGAAGGTTTGGAGATGAACATGACAGATAATGAGGATGATGACAATGAATCGAACATTTTTGAGCGACAAGAAGAAGAAGACGACGAACAAGAAGAAGATAATTAGCTTCCATTTCCAATTTCATTACAATTAAAATCAACAAAGATACTTTTGATATTTGAACTCACATTTTGATAAATGTATATTATGCCGTATTTAATAATAAATAAAAATATGTGTAAAATATATACTCTTACTATCATTTTAACTTGAAATAAAACTAAAATATATAATCCAGAATTAATAATATTTTATACTTAAATAGTTAAATATGAATAATTATATATAAATAATCAAGTTACTTACTTTAATTAAATATAAATAATTAATAGTTAGTACATAAATAATAGGCATTGTTTAATAATTATAATTTCCAAGTAAATAATTGACTTTATAACGTACTGATAACCATAACTCACGCTTGACCTTGCATTAGGCCGTATATGACTGTACGATGTGCACTCTTCGCGCTCTACCTTCAAAACGGTTGGTCGTATGAAAAAAAGTTTAAACAAAAGTTGTAGGGAATTTTATAGCCTACAACTTTTATAATAAATGCAAATCTCATTTAACCGATAGGAAGCCAGATATTCGCGAAAAACCGATTTTTGTGACCTTTGACCTTGAATATCTTGAGACGCGGACACGATAACGATTGTGACTTTTGAGACAACATTTAGAATGACAAAACAAAGGTTCATACCAATTTGCAGCTTATTATCTTTCATTCCGAGGTTGACCCCTTTTTTTACCTAATATGACTGGGCTATTATCACTAAGTCACTGATTGAAAAAATTATCACTAATCTTATGATATAGTGAGAGTCACGAAATGTTCTTTTATTTTTATTCACTTCTAATTTTCCACTTATCTTCGGAATAAGTGTTTACCGACTGCGCCACATTTGTAGGTGTTCGATTCCAATTAATAAAAAAACACCTCGAGTTTAAATTTTCAGTATTAACTTTATTAATGCAATTTAGTGATTAACTCTACGAAGTACAATTCTTCAGCTTAACACTTTTCTTGACCTAGATAATACATTTGGTGTTATTAATTGCTTAACTAAGTTATCAGCATAAAAGTATTTAATATAGATCAGTGCAATTGTATTGATCAGCAATATTGTGCAAATGATTAACAATTGTATTAAAGAACATGCAATTGCATTGATTGAGAAATTTATAACTGGGTTGCTTTCGAATATTGACTTTTAGGTTCTTATGCTGACCAATCTATGTTAATAGGAATTGATGAGTCCGGTATTGGTGGTGGAAGTGGTGGCGACGTTGATGTCGACATGACCCGCGGGCTACTGTTAAAAATTTAAAAAGGGTGAAAAAAATATTACAATATTATTTTTATCAGACTGAACGAGGGCGTTGGACACTGGAGTTCATGTCTTTGACGAAGTAAAGCCCACCACGCAATTGAAGACACCCTTGGCTTTTTAAAAATAAACATAATGCATAGCAAACAAAAAATTTAACACGGTCGAGAACAATACAAAAGATGCAACCTCAACACACGTGGATGTTTTATTAAAAATTCAGTAAACCAAAGGGCCTGCTTCTATGGCATAAAAACTAATAGAACCAAAATTATTCCCAGGATACTTAGTAACAGCGAAAACTTTTCGTTTGCTTCTCATCACTATAATCTATTGGCCGATAGCGGCCATGATCATTACCACGTTCACTTAATTTATTCCTATTCACATCCATACAGCAATCATTTGCTTTCTTATTTTTTGTTGTTCTTCGTGTTCCTTGATAAATAATAATGTGTTCAAGCCCACCTGTAACTAACTTACCAACAACTTTTTTTCGATGGTTTCGGCCCGTTGGCATTTTGATTAGTTGTTGTTAATTTTTATCGTTTCATTTCATTAAGGAAAATAAAGACATAAACCATTTTTACGATCTACCGAAAAAGAGTCTCGGAACTCCTCCAGTCCCAATCCCCATGGTCGTGGTCAGTCATCACAACCGCTTAACATGCCAACACTACCACCATCCACATCAGGAATAAAAGGAGATCATGTGAGATAATCGTGAGGAGCTACACTCAAATTAAATTCGAAAAATAAGAAACGCAATTTGGTGCCATACATATATTAGCAGTATATTAAGCGTTCCTCGAACTTGTTTTGATCAGAGTCATCATCTTCGTCTTCATCACATAATGGCAATAATATATGAAATAATCGTAAAATTCACTCAACCAGTAAATCATTAAGGGTGATAATCAAATCCCATACAAAAGTATGAACGAGTAGAATATTTTTTTCAACCGGCGGAACAACGACTTGAACACAAAATAAAATCCAGAATTGTTCTACTATACATCACACATTCGAATTTCATTCATTCATTACCGCACGACGCGACTTAAAGCTCGACATGAATGGAACCGCGATGATGATCTGGAGACTACCACCATAAGCACACCACGATGACGAACAACAAACTTTTACATACATATAAAAATTAGCAACAATATTTCAGAGTGTGGACTTTTATTATATTTTAATTTAAATTTTTACATTCCAAATAAATTTTGATTGCAGATACGCGCGAGTTACGAGCACGGACGGAGAAGGAATGGGAGATATGAGTTGAATTCAGAATAAAAGCTAAATGAGTGTGTTATACATATTTTAACTATGGATTAAAAGAGCTTTCAAAATTCGACTTTTATTGCAACTAAATTACTATTTGAGGAGTGAAGTGAAAGGAAAAAATTAAGATTAGTTTCGATTTACGGCTTGATAAAAGTGAGTTTAAAAAACTTAGAACAACAAAAATTGGTATTGGCAAAAATCCGTTCGCTGGACTTTATCAGAACATTTCTTATTGGCCATCTCTTGAAAAAAGGCTCTCCTTGATATTTTAGAATATTGAGCATCCTAGGGACTCATTTCCGAGGTTGATTGAATTTTGGTAGAGTTCTGAGTTAACCAGTGTAGAATTGCAAATGGAATTTCCGTTTCATTCATAACGACCACAAATAACATTCAACAAGTTAGTCAGCCAGCATTGGATAGAGATATTTTATATTCCTGTAAATACCATCTCCAATGTGAGAAAAATATTCAGACATTGAATTCAAGAACCTGAAAAAAAGAATAAGGCCAAATTCCTTTGGAAGTTCATTCTAATTTTCCTGATTAGAATTCCCAATTTCCAATCGATATGACTTCCCACATCGTCATCGTCTTTACTTTTGCTGTAGCTATGTCAGCATCTTCTTTTTTCTCCCTCCTTAAGCGGAACCACATAATCTGCAAAGTGATGGAGTAAGAATAAAAAAATAAGTAAATAAATAAGTAACAAGCACGGATTGGCATCTTTTCTCTATCCCACATCGCATATAGTCTAAAGTGCAGTGCACCAATGAACTGAAGCTCTCCAAATAAGCCCCACGGGTGGAAGCAAGAAATGAGTGAAGAGCTGTGTTGTTGCTTCTGCAGATTTCTCAAGGACTCGCAAAAAACACAACTCTGCATTAAATTTTAAATTTAAAGAGTTAAATCTTACCTTGTCGGATAAACCTTCTTAAATCTAGGATAAAAGATTTCGGGGGACTACGTGTGGCGTGGTGAATTCATCATTTCTCGCAATACTGCACTGGAACGAGTGCAATCTCTCAAAATGAAAACTCGTTTATCGATTCCGTTTGCATTGGTGGTTGCTGCTTACTGTTGTGTTGCTACCACTGTTGCTGCATTCCACGCGAAAGGAAAAATAAAAACGAATCTTGGGAACGCGCTCTCACAACATCGTCCCTTGTTGTCCAAGGCTATAACTCCCCACACATCCTGTTCTGACGACATTTTTCCTTAGCATTTTAGCCTGCATATCTTCTGGTATTTTCCGATCTCATTCGTCGATAAAGACGAATGCACTTCCTAGTCTCATGCACTTTGCAGTGCTGTTGTAGTCACCCATCGAAAGCATTATTTGGCCCCCAGGGACACGCTCCACTACCACCATCACCGTCACTGTCTCCTTATCATCTCGGCCCAGCTTGGCTTGCCCTGGCCTCACCTCGTTCAGCATGGCCCGCAATGGCTGAGCTTAAGCAAATAGAAAAGTGCAACCGGCGCCTTAGTTATTTCTTCATCTTCACGCTTTGCAACGTCTCCACGGTCTCCAGCACTATCAACGCAAGCTGAGGCAGCCACCGCCAGCATGCACTCAAAGAAGTAGTGACACCAATCGCCAATCGCTGGGAACACCACATAAAGTAATATCGATGCACCGTTGGACAAAAGCACTCGTGCTGGGGAGTCTTTCTGAAATATGTTTATCAGCTGCGCCCCGATAGGAAGAAGAGTGCATTCCTCGCGCGATTGCATGAGTATGGAGTGGAAGACGAGTAATAACGGAGAGACTACTACTACCAGAAGGGTTTTGCAAACCAATTAGTAACTCAAACTACATCTTCTGAATATCAAAACCTGACTCATATACTGATTGCGTACATTGAATTCGAAAAACTAAATTATGGTTATTTATTGTCGCGTGTTTTGGTTCGCGGCCAATAATTGAATGTTCCGGGAAAGTGAAAACTCAATGTCTTTTAAATTAAATTAAAAGAGTTTATTTAATTTGTCAAAAATGCACAGTCACTTCACTAACAATTTAACAACTTTAATTTTCACTATTATAATTCAACCTTCTACTTGTCCATAAATTTCTATCGCAATTGTCTACTTTAAAATCACTTCACACTCAAACAATCAATATCGCCTGTACTTCGCGTATCGCGGTTGTAATGAATGATTGTCCCATTCATTCAGCTCGCCTTTATATAGGGTCTGTAGTCATTCAATCCAGTTCTCGTTCATTGGCGAATTCGCGGGAACATTCGAGCGACTGCAAATGAATGAAGCAGTGACTCACTTTCAGATGTTGATGCTTGGTGGGTTCTCGTGATTTCGAGTAAATTTTTGATGTTCTTAATTGTTTTGAAAACAATTGCGACAGTAGCTCGCAGAATTTTTCGTACATGTAATACTGCCCCCACCTCAGTTCTTTTCGCCCCGAAAAGATGTGTCGCTATTTGTAGTCAATTCTCCTTGGGTGTAATATGGGGCAAGACGGTCCAGGTGCACGATTTTCATTTTGGCTCTTGGCTTACGATGTTCCTGTATTCGATATACGACGTCGTTGATTCACTTTGGAACTCGGTGTGGTCCCTCCCAATTATGTTGCAATTTTGGAGACCTACCCTTTCGCCGTTGCGGGTTATATAGCCATACCAAGTCATCTTGCTGGAAGCCAGTAGAATTTGCCTTGAGATCATACCTGGTCTTCATGCGGTCAGTAGCCGATTCGAGGTGATTTCGCACTGTCCGATGTATCTGGTTCAACCGTTGCCTTAGATCACTTGCGTACTCCGAGATCGTTTGGGGTTTCTCAGGGGGTGTCCCGAACTTTATATCGGCTGGCAGACGAATAGTCTTTCCAAAAATGACTTTGGCTGGGGCTTGGCCCGTCGATGCGTGTTCGGCAGCTCTGTACGCCATCAAAAATAGTGGGATATGTCGGTCCCAGTCCCCTTGGTTCTCGTCAACCATCTTGGCCAGATGTTTATTTAGCGTGCCGTTGAACCGTTCGACCATTCAATCGGATTGGAGATGCAGCGGTGTTGTCCTCGTTTTCCGTATTCCCAGTACTTCACACATTTCGCCAAAAACTAGTGACTCAAAGTTTCGGCCTTGATCTGAATGTAATTCGCAAGGTACGCCGTACCTACTGACCCAATTTAACACTAGCTGTTCAGCTACGGTAGTTGCTTCCTGGTTGGGAATGGGGTAGACTTCGGGCCACTTGCTGAAATAATCGGCTACAACCAGCGTGTATCGATTTCCCCAATCGGATTCAGGAAAGGGTCCTGCGATGTCAACAGCAATCCTTTCGAATGGCACGCCTACGTTATAGGTTTGCAGTTGTCCTCTCAGTCGTCGCTTTGGGCCTTTGACGGAAGCGCAAATTGTGCATCTGCGACACCAGTCCTCTACGTGTTCTCGCGCGTGAAGCCAGTAGAACCTTTCCCGCAATTTCGCTAAGGTCTTGTTAACACCAAGGTGGCCTCCCGAGGATCCTTCATGCATTTCCTTAATCACATCGTGAATTCGGCTTTTGGGAAGTATAGTTTGCATCCTATAGGAGCTACCATCCGCCGTTTCCCGTTTCCGCTTGAGTACGCCACCCTCCACCTGAAGAGAGTTCCATTGTGCCCAATAGCTTTTCAGGGTTGCGCCATGCGTTGAAACGTCTTTCCACTCAGGTCGCCCAGTCGTCTCCTTCCATATGAGCAATGGTCCGATGTCTTCATCGGCTAACTGGGCGTTTCGAATCTCCTCCGATGACCAACCTTCATCGAATTCGGCCGTTATCAATCGCAGATCAACGAGCGGCTCCTTTTCCTCAATCCGCCGGCAATGCTTGCAGTTAGCTGGACATGGATGACGAGATAGGGCGTCAGCATTTCCATGAACTCTGCCCTTGTGAAGTAGCTGGGGCCTCACTAGGTCTGGTCGGATCGTCGATCGGGTTACACCAGTGTCGTTTGTTATGGTGCAATGTTCTTCATCAACTTGAACAGGAAGGCATCTGTCTGCATCTCCACGATGTTGCCTTGGCACGGTGATGAAGGTACTGGGGATGTCGATCCTCCTAGCTAACGTTTGCCCCACGAAGTTGGCCCTTGCAGTTTGATGGGCCTCCATTCTAGGCTCCTGACACGGTCTAGATCTCCACCATCCGGGACAATAGCTCCGTTTCCTTCGCTTTTTGCAGTCTCTTTGCAGGTGCCCCTTCTCTCCGCAATCCCAGCATCTAGGCGCACCATTCACCTGCGGCTCTCGCTCATTTTCCACGCACTTACACCTGCACTCGTCTGCCACTACTTCACGGACCCGGGCAGTGGTACGAGTCGCATTTTTCGCTGCCTCTAAGTGCAGACTATACACCAATGCGTCCTTAACCGTTTGCTTTTGAGCTAAACGCACGGCTTGTTGCAATTCCTGGTCCTTTAACACACTGATAAATGCTTCTGTTGCTGCGTAATCTCGATGTTCTGGGTCGTAAGCTGGATAAGCCAAAAGTGCTAGTCGCTCAATGTCTTGGGCTAGCTGCTGTAGGGTTTCACCAGACTTCTGCATCCGATGCCTTAGCTGTGACCGGTAAATCTGCTTTAGATGATCGTCTCCATAACGCATGTCGAGCGCATTCATTATAGCATTCGGGTTTGAGTGCAATTCGTCGGGGATCGTCTGCAAAAGCTCGGCAGCTGGGCCTCTTAGAGCAAGAATTAATGCAGTTGCCCGTTCCTGTTCATTCCAGTGATTTGCCCTTGCGGCAGCTTTAAACTGGGTCTTGTAAATACTCCAGACCGTTTGCCCATCGAATATTGGTGCTTGCACATTTCTGGATGTGCTTTGCGCTGCGGTTATAAGCGGGGCTGGTGAAGTGGTTACTACTGCCTTCGCTGCTTCCAATTCTTTTTTCACTTTTTCCATCTCATGGTTCATTCTCTCTTCGACCTGGCTGACCTTTTCCTCGACCTGGTAAACCTTTTCCTCGACGCCTTTAATTTGTTTGTTCAGGCTGCCGAGCTCCGCTTTTATTTCGGTGGACTCTGTTTTTGAAAATCTGCCTTGATTGCGATCGCTTGTTTATCCAGCTTCGCTGTTAAATTGGATGACTGTTCATTGAGCTTCGCAGTCAGACTGGATGACATCACCATTAACATTTGCATTAGCGCATTTTCTGGCTCATTTGTTTTTGGTGTTTCTGCGTCTCCATTAAGCTCCGCCATGGTAAATTCATTTATTTTCAAATGTTAGCTTCGTGGTTATTTTTATTATTTCGGCTTTTATTTATTTTTCCACCAGTTTCCACGATATATTTCACAATTATGCATTTTTTAAACGTTTTTCACTTTCAAAATTTTCTTTCTAACTTCTCGACACCACTCTCGCGTGTTTTGGTTCGCGGCCAATAATTTAATGTTCCGGGAAAGTGAAAACGCAATGTCTTTTAAATTAAATTAAAAGAGTTTATTTAATTTGTCAAAAATGCACAGTCGCTTCACTAACAATTTAACAACTTTAATTTTCACTATTATAATTCAACCTTCTACTTGTCCATAAATTTCTATCGCAATTGAGGAGCGTTTTTACAAAGCGATACAACTAACAAATTTTCATTTTTGGGTTTTTTGCGGTTTCGGACACCATTTCTAGAGCGGCATACGATAAGATTAACGAATTTCTAGGAAAGGGTACATAAAGCATTGAAATTGTATTGCGAAATTGTGGAGTTTTTTCAATGTGAAACATCTACAAAGGGCGAATTTTTTCAAAGCGATACAACTGACGTGGTAGGCGACGAATTCCTTTAATTTAATCTTTTTTTTGCCTTTCTAAGAATGGCACGTGATGTTTGCAATCATATTTTGATAGATGTTAGTGTTTATTGTTAGGTCAGAGTGAAAGTACGCGAATCGATTTTGTTTGTGTAAACTAATTAACATGGATAACGAAGAATATAATTCTCCTGTTATTCCAATAAACCGAGGACGAAAGCATAGGCAACATCACCAACGCTCTAATACCTCCAAATACTCATCTGAAGGTAAGGGAGATCCAGATTTCAACTGCGATCATCATTTAGATGTATCAATAACGGGCATCAACAAAAGATCTTTGTGTCAGTCGGCAAAACTAACTCATGAAGATACATGCTCCGCTTGCAAAGAATTTTTGATTAAAATAAAAAATGCGAAGGATTTGGAAACTAAAAATAACATTCGTACTGAATATCGTCTTCATAAGCTAAGAGCTAAGAAGTTTTTTCCTTTATTGAACGGGTATGATGACGTTAATGCTTATAATGAAGAAACAGTAATAAAAATTTGTTTTGATTGCCAACAAAATCAACCACTTCCAAAGTTGAGCGTTGGAGAGGTATTTAATTCTCGGCAAGCTTGGTTATATAACCTTTGTATAATGCAACATAAACCAAAAAACAAACAAGACAAAGATGATATTGAGTTTTATGTATGGCTAGAAAATCAAAGTGGTCGCGGAGCCAATGAGATAGCCTCAGCCCTTCAAAACTATTTGAAAAAGTTGGAAGCAAAGTGTTTAACAGAAAATAAACAAAAATTAAAGATTGAACTATACTCAGATTCATGTTCTAATCAGAACAAAAATTTTATAATGTTACCAATGCTCGCAAATTTCATGGCTTCTAGCAAGGTGTTCACTAAGCTAAGTCATTTCTTTCCGATTAGAGGACATAGTCTTATGTCGCCAGACAGAGTATTTGCAAGAGTCGAAAAAGACTATCGTCGACGTGAAACTATTTCTTCCCCGAAGGAATACATTGAAATATTAAATAAACATGGCCAGGTTAACGAATGGGGCAGAGATTGGTTTACATTTGACATGAAAACAAAGGCAAAAGATATAGTTAAATCTAAACTGCCATTTAAAATATCTCAACCACGTATAGTACATTTTACTGCCGTTACGTCCCGAAATTATTCGAAGGATATTGAAGTTGGTGTTCAAGATACTTACTCTGCTTCACCGGTGACTACTGATATAACAAGTTGGGTAAACAGACCTACGCTCATGTCAGAAGGGTTTTGTATTCAATTTTCAAAATGCAGTCACCAGATTGAATAAAGTCAAGAAGCATATCAATGACGATTTTATTGGAGAAACTATGAAATTCGAAGACCATACTATTATTAACAAAGTTGAAAGAATTTCGACTTCTGAGTTTTTGTTATTGTTCTTCTCATAAATATCTCCCTTGATAATTATTTCAGATGTCCATTCGTGACGGAGGAAACACATTTTTCATGTATTTCCCCCCTGTGCCCCCACTGAAGCAAAAACTGACAGTTTAAGAACTGTTTTGAAAAGCTCCCATGAAAGCTATCATTTCATACTCATGTCGGCTACGTTTGATGAATTTTTTTTCAGGGGCCACTCTCCTGTACTGTTATCATCGATTAATAGCCAATTTTTTCGAATCCTAGAGTTGTTACAAAGCCCTTTTGTTAGAAGCTCCCTCCCGCCTCCTTGACTTGTTTCACTTATGAGTTTTAATTGTAGGTACTCAGCTTCAGTCATTCATTAAATTGAATCAAGTGTTCAAAGCATGCGCCTTAAACGTTGAAGTTTGGAAAAAATAACTCAAAGTTATTCAATCTTCGCATTTAAAACAGCCACTATTTTGTTTTACGATTACTGATACCACTAGCTGAACTGATTCTCAAAGTTATTCATGACACCTATCATTCCTCAAATTTTCATGCAAATCCTAGCAAAACTGTAGTGTCTGAGTCGGTAAAAAGCGCATGTTGTTCCACAGCCATATGTTGCCATAGTAATACATGCAGCGCATATTGTTCCATAGTAATACAGGAAAATTCAAACCGCTATAACTTCGCTAAATATGATGCAATCTTTATGAAACTTGCAGAGTTGATCAATCTTATAAACAGACATCTGTGTACTGAATTTCATTGAATTTAAGGGTACCGTCAAGATTTTATTCAAGAAAACATAAAATCGATAAATCATACTATTACTAACAAAGTTGAGTGAATTGCGACTTCTCACGTATTTGTTGTTGTTGTACTCATCAAGGCCTACATTCGTGATTTTTTTCAGATTTTTCGGATCACAGGTGTCCAATCGCGAGGGGGGGGGGGACACAAATTTTTCGTGTATTTCCCCTCCCTGTGCGCCCCTCGAAGCAAACTTTGCCAAACTAAGACCTGTTTTGAAAAGTTCTCATCAAGACCTTTCATTTGATACCCATATCGGCTACCTTCAATGAAATTTTTTTTTCGGGGGGTCACTCCCCTACATGGGGAGACCCCCCTTAAATACCTTATAAAATTTTTTAATAGTTGAACTTTGAAGAGATCACCACTTTACACCTATATACAAAATTTTATGCTTCTAGCTTAAGTAGTTTCCGAGAAAAACTGCTGTGACACACGGACGGACGGACGGACGGACGGACGGACGGACGGACAGACAGACGGACAGACAGGACGCGATTTTAGAAGGGTTTTGTAAAATTATTTTACAAAACCCTAAAAAAGAACCAAAAATCATTTATGAGTTTTGATTGTGTCCAGATGCCAAAGACGAATATGATATCTGCTAAGAAGAAAATCGATATTGAAAACTTATTGAGGTTTTGTGATACATCCGACGACCCAGATGCGAAATTGTTTTACCAAGATGTGCTTCAGGGTTCAGGTCCTGACCAGGACAATATTAGACGGAACTACGATGATGAAGAGCCAGTCGTATAATTTTTTTCAACCCAAGGATTTATGTGTAATTTTGTTGTTTTTTTTATCAAATAAATTAAAAAATAAAACCGAAATGTTTTTATTTACTTAACCCATCTACATCCAAATGCTGAGCATGAATCTCACCTCAGACTTGGTCCTCATCCAACATAACAGCCGACTCCGTACTTTTTTCTATGGGGGTTTTCTCAAAACGATACAACTACTGTAGTTGTATCAAAATTGAGAAAACGCTGAGATTTCAGTTCTCATTATTTCACAAAAACGCAATAATTTTCAAATTTTTTAGAACATACCTAATTGTATTTCAAACGATTATTAAACTTTATTGCTATCTCATTTCAATACCCAACAATTACCTTAGTATATAAAAAAAACCTTCTACTGAAAAAAACAAATTTTTCTTTTGTATCGTTTTGTAAAAACGCTCCTCAATTGTCTACTTTAAAATCACTTCTCACTCAAACAATCAATATCGCCTGTACTTCGCGTATCGCAGTTTTCTATCGCGGTTGTAATGAATGATTGTCCCATTCATTCAGCTCGCCTTTATATAGGGTCTGGAGTCATTCAATCCAGTTCTCGTACATTGGCGAATCCGCGGGAACATTCGAGCGACTGCAAATGAATGAAGCAGTGACTCACTTTTAGATGTTGATGCTTGGTGGGTTCTCGTGATTTCGAGTAAATTTTTGATGTTCTTAATTGTTGTGAAAACAATTGCGACAGTAGCTCGCAGCATTGTTTGTACATGTAACATTATTATATGCAGGGTTTTCCAATAAGATGTGTTATTTTGATATGAAAAGAAAAATGCCATTTTTTCATATAAATGATCGGTTGCTTATTTCATTATGAAAAGGAAGGTATGCCGTTAATAGTGCAAAATAACATCAGTCAAATGACCACCACGACCATGTTTCAGGACCATATCCTTTTCATGAAATTTTCCATAACCAAATCGCAAAGTGGCTGCCCTATGTCCTCGATAGCCTCACGAATTCCATCTTTGAGGTCTTGAATCGACGCTGGGCTGTTGGCGTAGACCTTTTCTTTCACGTGGCCCCAAAGGAAGAAGTCGCAAGGTGTTCAATCACAAGATCTCGGTGGCCAATTGTGATCAGCTCTTCGAGAGATAACACGGTCCGGAAAACTTTTCCCCTAAAAAGGTTTCGTTGCTTGTATGGCACGAAGGGCCGTTTTGTTGAAAGTAAACGTTGTCCAGATCAATACCATCTAATTCCGGCCATAAAAAATCATTAATCATCTCTCGATGGCGTAATCCATTCATCGTAACTGTTGCTCCAGCCTCATTTTCGAAAAAGTAAGGTCCAATGACTCCGCCGGACTATAGACCGCACCAAACAGTCGCACGTTGAGAATAGAGAGGCTTTTCAACAATAACTCTTGGGTTTTCCGAGCCCCAGATGCGACAATTTTGCTTGTTGACGAAGCCACCGAGGTGGAAATGGGCCTCATCACACAAGGTGATTTTCCGATGGAAGTCCGGATCATTTTCATGCGTTTCAAGGACGCAATCAGCAAAGACATGACATTTTTGATGATCGACCGGCTTGAGTTCTTGTGTTAACTGAACTTTATTAGCCTTAAGACCGTAATCTTTATGCAGAATACGGTGTAATGACGTTTGTGCAATGCCTAATTCCAAAGAACGACGGGGAATAGACAAACCTGGGTTTTCTTCAACACTTTCAGCCACAGCAGCAATATTCTCGACTGTTCTTGAGTGACGTGCACGGATGTTATTCTTCACATCACTAAGTTGTCCCAACAGCTCGAATTTTTCCACCAATTTCTGTATTGCGGTTCGACAAGGTGCTTCACGACGACCCAAAAATGTTCGAATTTTACGAATCGTCTCTGCCGAATTTCCATTTTTATTAATGGCGTAGTTTCTACTTGTCAAATGTCAAAAAATGACAGCATCAATAGTTACATCTACCGAAATAGCAGGCTATTCAAAATAACACCTCTTACTACATTTTTTTCTTCTGAAGCTTGTACCCATTGTTTGAGAAGTTTGTAATAATACTCGTATATCTGTTTGATTTAAACTATTTTGCTTGAATTTTTATTACATTTGATTTTTCACTACACTTGATTTTTAATTAAGAGGGGATTTATTTTGGTGTGTCACCAAGCCCACTTTACGGGCATGTGCAACGGCCTTTTTTTGTGGTTGGAAAGTGACTGCCATTTACGCGCTAAGTGTGGGACTCCCATGCTCGCAAGCGACTGAACTACCCACTAAACACCTTCCCTAGCAACCCAAGAACCCAGCCTGGAACCGTTTGACGGTTTGTTCGGGCCAGTTCTCGTTATGTTATGCCGTTAGGCGGCTTCAAACTGGAGGATCCTTCCTCTAGCGGTTGGGGAGAGGGGAAAAAAATTGCCAAACAAGCGATTGGCGAACCCCGACGTTTCCGGCTACGGTGAGTCCCTTTTATCTTTTAGGACTCCCCGAACATAATGTGCCACATGTTTTCAGTTGTCTACCGATTTAAGCATCACCACGATTGTACTATCCGGGGAGATCCCTTCGCAGCCTCCCCCATTTTTCGCACGCAAAATATGTGTGCCTGGCATCGTCTTTCTCTCTTGGGAAAACCCGACGATCGGGGGACGTGACTTGCTAATCTTGTGCAGGTAAGACTGAAAACACCCATGCCCGCTCAAAAACTAGGTCAGATAGAAGTCAGTCTTACCATGCCTTCGATTTAGCCACGGTCTCACATCCTCGCAGTCCACCTTCCCTTCCTGTAATTCATTTATGATTGCTGCCAATCGTTGAGTGAGCTCTGTCTCTCCTCGCGGACAACCATCTCCCTCGCGTCCTCGCTTCCCCACAGGTTAAGGCGCTTTCTAGCAAGGAGGGCAACAGGTATCACGCCTGAAATAACTCTTACCGCCGATTCAGAGACTGTTAGATATGAAGATGTAATCCTCAGTGCGCCTCTTCTCTGTACCAGTGCCAAACGTTTTCGGAATACCTCCTTACCGTGAGTGAAAGATGGGACTTCTGCGTCGTACAGTAGCACTGACCCTACAGCACTTATCAAGAGGCGTCTTCTTGATGGGTTGGGTACCCCTACGTTGACCATAAGTCGACTCAGAGTCGACAGTCCCGAAGCAGCTTTCTCTGCCGTTGCCCTAATTTGCTCCGAAAAACTCATTTTCGAGTCTATCGGTAGCCCCAGGCACTTCACCGCTGGCTTCTATTCGATTAGTATGTCTCTAATACTGATCATCCTCATTCTAGGGATTCTCTTTTTTGTCAAGATGACCACTTCGGTCTTCTCCAGTGCTAGACTGAACCCACTATTAGTCGTCCCGTCCCTCACTTGGCGCATTAGCATACCTAGCCTGAGTTGCGCTTGTTCAACGGTGCGTCTAGAGTCGCAATATCATCCGCATAGATGATCAAGTTCATCTGGTATCTCCATTCTCAATAGCCCATTGAAAGATACGTTCCAACAGGTCTGAACTTTTCGCAGGGGGAATGCTGGATGCCAGGAATACTCTTCGAGGCTAGCATTCTTTGGGGAGTTTCGCCCCACGTACCCGAGGAAATTCCCGCAGTTGTAATGCCGGTCGACAAGAGCACTCTTGGATACTAGCATTCTTTGGGAAGTACCGCCCCCCACGGTCCCGAGGATATGGGGGCAGCCGTGAAGTTCCCTCCTGGGATGACAGGTAACGTCCCTGCCCGAATCTGGACTACGCTTTGGACAACGAACTGGAATTGATGCTTTGGGCTGGCGGATGTGATGGTTTGGACCTAGCTGCTTTGCACGGTAGCGCCGAGATTACACTCGTGTGTGAAACGGCTCCAATTCAACTATCATACCGTCTCCGTCCCGGTAAAACCTAGGCAGGCCTCGGAATACGTTCGAAGTTCGCACGATTGGGTTGATGGTGTAGGTTCGGTTAAGGCGGACTCCCGATTAGCGCTGGCTTGGCTCTGAGCACTTGTCCCCATAAGGACTTGTGCCAGCCATCGCATGGCCTCCCTGCTCTGCAAAGGTAACCATGCGACCAAAAAGGCGACTACACATACGAACGGAGATAGTGGCTCCGAGGGTGGACCCAATAAAACTGGAGCAACCAAAACCCCTTAAAAAAAATTAAAAAATACTCAAAAAAAGAATGCAAAAATAACAATAATGACGACGTAACCAGCGGCTGCAACCACGATGTTTACAGCACATCGGGAGCGGTACTGCCGACGACAAAAACGACGAACAACACAATGACAGTGAAGGCGGACGAAAAACAGAAATTAACAGACAGTCTTTTCCAAACCGAGACTCCTGCGGCGTTCGAGCGCGGCAAAAAAATGATGCGAACGCGGGAAACTCTGCAGGACGCGCCAGATGTGCGAGCGGTGGAGGAAAATATAAAGAAATTCGAGAATTCGATGGTCACTGCTGCGATTGCTACCGAAGCGGTTGAAGCAAGGATCGTAAATCCCGAATTAATGAAGAATCATCCTGAAGTCAACGAGGAAATTACGGCAGAAAAAGCAACGTATGACCAGGCAAATAAAACGACGATGTGTGATTTCATCGCCAACGTCGACAAGATGGCGGAAGTACTGTATTCAGAAACAGAAGCCGATAACCTCTCCCAAGGACGATGGTCGGAAAGTACAATTGCCACCCAGCAACATGAAGAGGAAAGGCTATTCTGAAAAGCGGGAGTTGTTCTAAAAAGAATACAATCTGCATGCGGCTCGCCAAAAATCACCAAAGCAGTAAAGATTGGGCTCGCTGAACTAGAGGAGCTCCTAT